>CM034153.1:9243817-9562656 GCA_019776745.2 Taxus chinensis
GCGAGAGGGAGATAGAGAAGCAGTGTGACATTGCAAAGTAGATGGCGTTTAGGAGAGAGATGGATCACGAAGGATTTGGAGCTCACATAGAAGGCATAAAGCTAGAGCATTAGGAACTTCCCCATTTGGGTAAGCATGAAAGGGAACCCTCTTCGGCCTCACACAGGAGTGTGCCAGCAAAGACGACTTGGGCCACAGATGCGTATCTAAATCTACCTAGAAACCTAGCCCTTCTGCTTGGTTTTCCAGTACTTAGTACATGCAATAGTTAGCAAGCTAATTTGGACTGTAGGGAAGCAGGAGCAAGTCACATATCAAGTACATCGATGGCAGGAAAAATGTCTTCATTGTTGTTTAGAGATACCTTTTTAGGTGCATCATCTGCACAAAATTCAAGTGCACATGATTTGGGGCTCACTTCTAAGAGTAGTACCACCACGCAAACTGTAGGAGTTTAATACAATACTACTATCAGGACACAGGGAAGTACAACTTCTGGTCCACTTCCGGCTACGGGTGGAGGATCAGAGGGTGTAGGTGGCTCTAGTTTTGGTGGTTCTGGAGGAAGAGGCAACACAGGGGGTTTTGGATCAGGTGGGCAGGGTCTGCACCAACCCCTGAATATTTACATGGAGATATCTCTTCATCTTCCAGAGTATAGGGGCATAAAAGATGTTTCTAAACATGTGCACATGTGTGAGATATTGTGGCGTGCAAAATGGATCATGGCTTTTGAGCACAAGGCAAGTCAATTTGTAACTACATTGTAGGGACACACACACAGTTGGTACAAGAAGTTTGACCCTAATCAAACTTGCGTAGATTATGCAACATTCAAAGATGCATTCCTTAAAGAGTTCTATATCCCTGAATTTGAGCAGAAGAGTATAAGCACACTCAAGGATATTAAACAAGTTACTACTGAAAGTGTCCAGGAGTATGATGCCCATTTTAAAACACTTTTATCTAAGATTTCTAATGATATTCACGTAAGCCAACATGCACAATGGTTCGTTGGAGGTCTGATCAGACCTTTTAGAAGGTCTTTATCACATAAGACATACATTGATCCGTGTGAAACCCTTGAAGCAAATTTGTGCGCTGAGGCATTCGGGAGTATAGACATTGGAGTCAACCCATTCTTGGAAGCACAAATTGCAGCCATGGAAAAGCAGTTGGAGAAACTATCGGTGAATTTGACACATGAGACATGCACTTGGATTTGGTGTACAAACTGTGAATTGGAGGGGCACACCAAAGATAGTTGTCCCCTTAGAACAATAAGTTCATTATAACTAGACTATGAGATATGTCACTTGAACCATAACACCAGCCATTACCCATTATTACAATGCACGATAAGGAAGAATGCATCATGTTATTGTAAGATTTTTTGGACCACGACTCACGATACAGAGGAGTGCATGTTGATTGGTTAGATCCATGATGCTATAGATATTGGTGTGTGAAAAAATGAGTATTAGATAACTCTAAGGGTAAAGGTGAGCATCGAGATTAGAATCAAAATCAAGTGCATTGTGATCGGAAGGATGGGCATTATGATGGAGGACATTACAGAGGTCGAGGATACCATGGTGGATTCGGATGTTGAGGCCGTGGTGGTGGATGAGGTGAATTCCCTCGTGGAACATGCTTTACATGCGGATCTCCTGACCACTACAGGCACGAATTTCCTCAAAATATTACATGTTATTTCTGTTGGGAAGAATCATAGCTATGAGGAATGCCCAGATCTATATGAAGATTTTAGCAAGCAACATAAACATAGGAGAAAAAAGACATGGGGATGGTGAGGATACAATGTGCTGTGGAAAATCGGTGGATGCAAAAGTTGGAACCAGAACCTGAGGCATTTCCTGTAAATATCACTACCCGTGCACTAAAGCTGCGCACGTGCTAGAGAGGCGTTACCACAGTAAGCCTACTATCGTTAAGGAGGAAATTTTGCATGCAAGATACCCAGATCCTACGTACCAGAAGGAGGTTTATTAGGAGACCATGGAGGTACTCAGAGATATTCAAGGGGAAATACAATGTTTAAAGGAGAAATCACGGAAGATGGAACTAAAGAAGGAGGGAAGAGACGATTCCTAATCAGATATTGATGACTTGAAGGAGGTATGCAGGATGCTTGCTCTAGGAGAATATTATTCCATTACTAGGGAGTTGGCTAAAGGGAGACACTCCATGCGTGAATATTGAGAATGGATGTCAAATCTATGCACGCAAATATTCCCCCCCCATAGCTTAGACTATGACAAGGAAATCACTGTGAATGTTGTTTTCTACGGATGGACTCTTGAGTAATATATTGATGGACATAGGTGCATAAGTAAATGTGATTACTTTAGATGCATGGGTACAGATGGGGAGACCTACATTGCTGCCATCTTCTAATGTATTATTTATGGCTAACCAAACTAAGGCCACTCCTATTAGAATTTTAGAAGATGCATCCATTACTATACAAGGGGACAAGTTCACTGGAGATTTTGAGGTTTTAGTACTTGCAGAAGCAGACAGTTTCCTAGCTCTGCTTAGATGCCCTTGGTGTTATGAAAATAATGTTGATCTTTGGTTCAATAAGGGATATATCAGTTTTGAGAACAAGGAGGAAAGAGTTATTATCCCTTTAATAGATGGAAAATCTATGCCCTATGTTGAGCCTTTAAGTGAGGAAGACCTGAATAGGATTTATGTACGTGCCATTCGGGACCCAAAAGTGCTCGAGCCATCTAAAGAAGGAATCCTTCACTAGGAAGATGCACAGTCTATTAGTGATACTACAAGTATTGCTTGTGATAATTGGGCTCATGGTACTTATGAGCTGGCAGGGTGCGAAGTAAGGAGCACATTTGCACAAAATAGTAAACCTCGTTGTGTCAAGAGAATAGGTAACAGCTCTAAACCTTGGTACACTGGGGAAGGAGACCCTACGGTATTCCTTGCGCACCATGGAGAGAACTATGGATATGACTAGTTGGAAAGAATAAATATGTTAGCATATACCCTACGCGGGACTCCAATGCGCTGGTGGGTGGTTCATAGGGATAATCTTGTAGAATGGAATAAAGTCAAGATTGCTCTTACAACTCGGTTTTCCATGGAGCAATGCACCGACTTAAATCTAGGCACATATCATGGTAATCAACATATTCAGCACCACATTCAGCAGTGTGAGAGGCTCTGGACAGAGGGGCAGGAAGTATTTACCACCTTCGCTATGGGTGCACAAACTTTATTCCACTTTACAAGGTTGTGCATGTGCTTGGTATGTATATGCAAAGCTACATAGAGAAACTGGAAATTGGCAAGATTTGATTGTAGGTATGGTCCAGAATTTTGACTACTTCTCTACTAAACCTCCAGTAGAAGAGGCATTAAGGGTTATAAAGTGGTTAACTATGGGAGACAGTGCAAAGGAAGAAGAACTCATTTAGGAGTTATTTGATGAGAATGAATCAGGAGTGTGTTTTGCTGAAGGAATAGAGACAAATGCCACACTACTTAAGCACACTTGCTTTGAGAAAGAAAAAGGGAAGATGGTCTACATAGTGGATGATGAAGAAGTAGAAGAACTAGATATAGATCATTCAACAGGTGTGCGCAAGGTCTTGGATAGTGTAGATAACAATGCACGTGCCTATCATGAACCTATGAGGAACAAGAAAGTGAATATTGGTACGGATGCTGAACCTAAAGAGGCAATAATTGGAGATTATTGGTCTGAATCTAAAGTAGAAAAAATAGTGGAGTTGCTCTGTGATTTTTAGGATTTATTTCCTAGGGGCTACCATGAATTGAAAGGAGTGCATGAATCATTAGGAGAAATGAAGATAAATCTTAAGGAAGGTGTGCACCGGTCAGGAAGAGACCCTACAGGATGAACCCCAACTTGCGTGTAAAGGTCAAAGAAGAAATTGAAAAAATGTTGAATTTTGGAATCATTAAGCCCTTGGAAGAATTAGAGTGGGGTAGCCCTATGGTTATCAGTATAAAGAAAGATGGTTAGATTAGGATTTGTGTGGATTACAGAGAACTAAATGTTGCATGTGTGATTGATCCCTTTCCTACACCTTTCACAGAGGAGATATTAGAATGTGTTACAGGGCGTGAGATCTATTCTTTTACAGATGGATTCTATGGGTATCATCAGGTCTAGATTACATAGGAGGATCAAGAAAAAACAACTTTCACCACTGAATGGGGAATTTTTTCATATATTGTGATGCCCTTTGGTCTGAAAAATGTGCCTGTTGTATTTTCGTGAATATTTGTTCAAGCATTCCAAGATTTTATTCATATTTTATTACAAGTTTACTTGGATGATTGGACGGTGTATGGGCTTGTTAAGGATCATTGTGACAATTTGCACTTAATGTTTGAAAGATGTAGACAATTAAGCATCTCTTTGAACATCAAAAAGTGCATGTTTGCTACACCTTTTGGCACTCTATTAGGGCATATCATCTGCAAGGAAGGTTTGTTAGTAGATCCAGCTAAGGTTGCAGTTATTGTCAGCCTGAAAGAACCTACCAATCAGAGTGAGGTGCATGGATTTTTGGGTCACACTAGGTATTATAGAAAATTTATCAAAGGATATGCTAAGGTTGCCACACCCTTGGAAGAGTTACTAAAAGGAAAAGGGACATTTTATTGGGGAGAAATGCAGCAACGCGCATTTGAGGTACTAAAGGAGAGACTTACTACAATGCCTATTCTACGCTTTCCCACATGGGACCAACCGTTTCATGTACATGTGGATGCCTCTGGCATGGCCATTGGCACGATGTTAGCTCAGCCTAGAGAAGGTATTATAGATCATCCTATCTGTTTTTCTAGTAGAAATTTGACTCATGTAGAGCAGAATTATACAACGACAGAGCACAAAGCCTTGTCCATGATCTATGCACTACATAAATTCAGACAATACCTTTTAGCAACATCATTTCATATTTTACACCAATCACATGGTATTGAAATACTTGGTAAACAAGCCTGTTTTATAGGGGTACATATGTCGATGGGTGCTTTTATTCCAAGAATTTGATTTCACAGTTGTGGTAAAACCAGGTAAAAGTAATTCTGGCCTAGACCATTTATCATGAATTCAGTCAGGGGAGGACACGCAAACAATTGAAGATACAATGCCAGATGCATAGTTGTACAGGTTATAACGTGCACCTTCAAAATTGGAGTATATTGCTATCTTTTTACATATAAGGGTGGCACCAGAAGGAATGAAATCCTTGGAGAAGAAACAACTTGTAATTCGTGCAGCTCATTTTATGTTGATTAGTGGTGACCTATACAAGTTAGGTCTGAGATGAAGTATTGTGCTGGTGTGTACTAGAGTACATGAGCGCACAAAACATCATGGAAGAGGCTCATGGTGGTATTGCAGGTGGGCACTATGTAGGTGACGCCACTGCGTGCAAGATTCTACTCACTGGATTATGGTGGGAGACCCTCTACAAGGATTGTAAAGCCTATTATAAGGCGTGTGATCATTGTCAATGCATTGGTAAACCTGGGCAAAGAGATGAAATGCCTTTAAGACCTATTCCTAGTGCAGAGCCATTTGAGAAATGGGCTATAGAATTTGTGGGTCCTATTTCACCAGCCACACGTAGAACTGGATCGGTGTTACATCATCACTTGCACAGATTATCTTACAAGGTGGGCAGAAGCAGCACCTACCAAGGATTGTACAACAACTACAGTGGCCAAGTTCTTATGGGAAAATGTTCTTACAAGGTATGGATGCCCGTTGAGTTTGACCAGTGATAAGGGCACACACTTTTTGAATGAGACAATCAGAATTCTATTGGATGAGTTCATGATTGCACACCATAAGACTACACCATATCATCCTCAGGAAAATGGGACTGTTGAAGCTTTCAACAAGATTTTGAGCTAGACATTGACAAAAATTTGTGATGTTGGAAGGAAAGATTGGGATGATAATATTTTTGTCGTGCTTTGGGCGTATAGAACAACCTACAAGTGGTTGAACAAGGCCACACCCTTTCAGTTGGTGTTTGGCACAGAAGTAGTTCTTCCGATGGAATTCATGTTACCTTCTTTGCGTATTGTGTGTGCTAGAGGTCTAGCTGATGAGCACGCTTTGGAAGAAAGAATTGATCAATTGATACAGTTGGATGAGAGGGGAGCCATAACACGTTGGAGCCAAAAGTAGGAAAAGGTCAGGTAGAAGGCATGGCATGACAGGCACATCAGGGACAAAAAGCTTAAGATAGGACAAATGGTGCTTCTTTATGACTCTAAGTTTCTACGCCATCTAGGTAAGCTTAAAGTGCATTGGTTGGGACCATATATTATCACTCATATACTTGAATTAGGTGTTTGTCAGTTAGAGACACTTGATGGAATACGGTTACCCGGTTACTTTAATGGGAGTAGGTTGAAGCCCTACTATAAATAAGTCTTCTTGGTGTTTGTAATAAGGTAGTGTTGCCATTTAGACTAGGTTTTCATTTCTGTATTTCCTTAATGTATTTCCTTTTTGGTCACTATGCTTTGTCAATTTATTTGGTGTTTTTTGTAATAAGTGTGTTTACGTGCTGGAAGCTAATTACCATTTGAAGAAATTTTATGCACAGAGGACTACACATACCATTGGTGTGGGGTGGCTATTTACAACTAGGTACACATAAAGGAATAAACTGCTACAAGTGTTATTCAAGTTTGCAGAGGAGTGGTTAGAAAGGAGATTGCTTTAAAAAGATGACCGTAGATGGAGATAAATGAGGGAATAGTATAACACAAGGTAAGCAGTGGCCATAGAGACTACCAAGGGAAGGTGCAGTGGCAAGGTACTCGGGCGCATGGAAGCGCATTGAAGAGAAGTATTTAGCTAGAAGGTAGGAAGGCATGTGCTAGAAGGTTATAGCTGGGGTGCGAAGATGTATCATGCACGGATATTGTGCAAATGGTCAATTAATGATAGGATTTTTTGGTAGGTGGAGGAGCAATAAATGCACTAAAATTTTGAAAATCTATATAAGCATGTGATGCGGGTTCATTTTTACCTTTGCGATCACAAGTATTTGAGTGAGCTAAGTGCAAACGAGATGAGCGAGTCGTGTTAAGGTGCAAAGAGTTGTGAAACTAGACATGGAGAGCAGACTGTTGCATGAAGAGGCTTGCATCCCCATTGGTGAAGGGTTTGAGCGAAGCAGAAGCATTGAGGAGGAACTAGGGCATGTGGTTTTAATCTAGGGCACGCAGATTTGAGCTAGGGTTTGATTTTTCTTTTTATAGATAGTAAAAAGGTGGATTTTTATGATGGCACCAAAGAAAGCACCTACCGCAGGCACCAAAGGAAATAAGAAAGTAGAAACAGAAGTTGAAATTTCTCCTGAGAGTAATTTCTCAGAGATGCAGTATATAGAGGGTGTGATAATTGGACAAGAATGGGATTCCCACATCCACAAGTGCAAGATAAGTGACTACAACCACCACACATCTAACAACAAGAAATAATTGGACACATTATTGAGTACAAAGACCAACAAGTGCACGGTGGAGGATATGCCAGTGTATGATGACGCTGGAGAGAAATTATTAAATCAGGTAGGAGTCTATCAGTTGTACGAGCTCCCTGTATTTTGGCAAGTATGAACCTTTATATCAGTGGCTGATGAGCAGAGTCCATGAGGAATTTTTCTATTTTTATGGATGAAGGGTTAGAATCACAGCAGCCCTGATTTTGACACTGACAGGATTAAAAGGCATAGGGGTAGACCTGGCTAGTGACCTGACTGATAAAGTAGCAATCATGGAGACATGGAAAGAGTTAGGGTATACAAAGGGTCTGCATGGAATGGACATTGATAAATTGAAGAAGTACCCAGTGGTACAGGTAGCTGCACATCTGGTGACCAAGTTAAATGATCAAGAGAGATGGTCACAAGTAAATACCATGTGGCTCCATATCATGAGGAAAATGTCTTAGGGAGTAGTCTATAACATAGCAGGTTACATTGCAAAAACCATTATCGAGGAAGCACGCACAGGTGATAAGATCAATTTTGGCGCTATCTTACTTTCTTTAGTATTTATGGAAATTGGAGTGCCCGATGGGCCAAAGAACAAGATTTGGGAATATCCCATGGAAAACAAGTCCCTTGCGGAAAGGTTTGACAAGTATTTATGTGAAGGTTCAATGAGTGGGCCATTTAAACAAAGGGTGGAGATGTGGTATGATCAACTTCACACAACATTTGAAGAGGAGTGGCACATCCCCAAGGAGCTACCTTTGGTAGTTGGCAAGGCAGTACAGTTCATGGTGTACCATCACTTCTACATCGCACGGTTCGCTATGAGGTATGGGACATGGATCCCATGGTGTAAAATGTCATATGCCTTCATAGCACGTTACTTCCAGGCATTATTCCACCATTTTACTAATGCGTGCTACCTGATTTTTATTGCAGACAAGGTAGACTATGACTACCACACTCTGAGGAAGACATATGTATATCCAGGTCAGATTGCCTATGTTGAGAGGCTCATTTCAGACGTTATAAGCATGAATCCTGTAAGCTTGGAAATTGGGGACATTGGAGTAGTGCTCGTATACCTTCAGCTTAAGCCCAAGCTGGAGAATAACAAGTATGTGGAGAATGAGTTTGCATGCTCCCAGGGCCGCCTAAGGGAAAACATACAGTGGAGAACGTGCCAGCCCCAAATCCCACAGAAACTGTAGAGGTAGATGATGAGGAGGAAGATGAAGATAGTGGTGGCTTAGATCACAGAGGCTAGAGGCAGCCCATAGACAGAGTGGAGACTGATCGCGTGGGTACTCCACCACAGGCGCAAGAAGAAGACAAAGACTTGGACGTAGAAGCAGTCCCTGGAGAGCGCCACTTTAAAAGGGTATTCAAAAGAACAAGGACCCAAGGTGTGGGAACCCCACAGCACTGTGAGGAGATCACCATGACTTTCTCCTTAAAAAGAGGCAGTTGAGAAGAAAAGGAGAAAGCTAAAGCTAAATGATGAGGCAGAGGAGTCTGCAGAAAGTGTGCCTGACACTCCTGTACAACCAGAAGATGTGGAGGAACCCAAGGATGAAGATATGAAGGATGAAGAAGAGGGAGTAAATGTGGTAGAAGAAACAAAACATGATATTTCTTAGAACATCAAAGATTTGACTCCAAATCTTGGTGCTCAAATTCCTAGGGGGCCAAGAACAAAGAGAGCAAGTGGGGAGTATGTTGTACCGAGTATGGGCTATGCTGAGGACACAAGTAAAATTGTTTGTGCACCATTTCCATATTACAATGGGCCTTAAGGGGTTGTATGGATGGGAGTTTATGGACCCAGACATGGCCACTACGTGCATGAGGAAACAATTGTCTTGGTCTATGCAAAATCACATGGACAAGCCCAATTTTGATGTATGTGAGGAGTCATGTATGTCCCAAAGAATGAAGAAGGCACCGTAGAGTAGGAACATGACTATAAAGCCCACTCTCATGTCTGATGAGAAGGTGAGAAATGGCTTGATTAAGGTATCTATAGAGGTTGCGTGGAGGAACATAGATAAGGTTGCCACTATTAGAGTGCTATGAGAAGATAACAAGGCCAAAGCTGTAGAAATAGTGTGTCTACAATGACAAAAAGGACTTAGAGCAGAAAAAGCGAAAGGCCTTCATCAGTATGGCAAAAGAAATTGGTGACCATGTCTTGAAAGCAAGACCACACTTGGAATCTAAGGTACCTGAAAGGTTTTCTTCAGCTATGCATTATGTGCATACCCTAGTAGATTTGGTGCTTGAGGATGGAATGATTCACATGCCAGCACCAAAGGACCCTGAACAAGAAGTGGAGAGAGCAAGGGCCTCAGTAGTTAGAAAGATTTCATCTTACAAGGCATTTCTCTAGACTTTGCAGGAAGAGTTGAAGAAAGTAGACCAGACATTGAATATTTGTGCAAGCTCCAGAATCAGTAATCCGAATAAGAACTATATTGGAGGATAATGAAGTTTTGAAAGCAATGAAGGATGAGACTCTAGGGTGCACAGAGTGATTGGCGTTAGTGAAGCAAAAAGCGTGAAGACCTTGTAGCAGCACAACAACTGCATAAGGAAAGGTTGGATAAGCTTGGAAAGCTCATAGCACAAAAGATGGATCTTCTAGAGGGACGGATGTCTGTTATGGCATAACATTTGTCATAGTATTGCAAAATGAGAAGGGAGAGATGACCCAGGATGAGTTAGAAGGCATCGCTATAGATGTCCCAGAGAAGACAAGGAACACGTTAGATGATTGACAAGCTTTAGAAGCTGAAATTAAGGAAGAATATCCAACGTTGATTCTCCTAGTAGAAGAGGAGGGTACTGGAGAGTAAAATCTATTCTTTTGTACAACAATTCATTCTTTATATTCTTCCATTCTTATTCTTTAAGGCATCAGGAGGAAACCATTGTCGGGGCAGCGAAATGTAGTTTAGTGTGGGGTAATGTTGAGCAAGACAAAGTATGACACTAAGGAGAAGGGCACAAGAAGATTCATGCGTGCATGGTAGCAAGGAAGATTTGAAGGCACAAAAGGATAGGGAAGGAAGCACATGTGAAAGGTAGATTGAATTGGGACTTAGCCATTTTCATGGTTACGGGCTATTTTTGGAGATAGCGTACGGAGCACACAACAGGATGGAGACTTGTGCGACACACAAATGCTATTTTGGGAAGAGCATCTACTAAAGCGCCATGCATGAGTTTGAATTAATAATAGAATTACTACTGCCAGTTAACTGTAAGAGATCTATTATTAGCGCACTTGCATGTGTGCATGTTATTGTAAAGGTGCATGACTATTTTCAGCATGTGACCTATTTTTGTAAGTGCATAAGTGGTGAAGGGAAAGTCCCCACCCTTATAAATATGTAGTAATCTATGTAGATTAGAGAGAGTGATGTGTATGAGCTATTGTGGAGTTATGTTACCAAATATGATGTGCGCATAAACTTATGATACTACTTATTGTAAGAAGCTTCTGTGTTTATTTTGTTTTAATATAATGGAGTGTGTTGGGTGAATAATGGTGTTAAACATGACTGAAACTAGTTCTTACATGGTTGACTTTGTTATATCTATTTCTTAATTCATTATTCTTTTAGATCTAGATCTGGAATATGCTCTATGGGATATTTATGTTGTTTGTGGATATGAATACATTACATCTTCATCATGTTCGCATCCTGTACAAGCAACTCTAAGGAGGGGCCTGGTACCTTTGTGCGCTTCGGGTGAGTTCTCAGCTCAGGCTAGGTGATGTGTCAGCGTGCCTGGGTTATTCATGGTAAATTCTAGCAAGCATATCAAGAACAAATATAATGGCAACAAGGTTCTCCCAGTACCTCGGTAAATTGATAAGACCGATGCAAAAGGTAAAACATTAAAGAGTAAGTGGGGGTATGAAGGGAACATTCTGCATGTTATCAAAACTCTGTCTGGGCCAAAAACAAGGGTTTCAAAGGAGAAAAACATAGTTTTTTGCATCTTCAGGAACTCAACCACTTATACCACTAGGAATTATTGAATAATGATGCCCATACCTTGTCTAGTTGCTCTAATGACGAGTACATGAGAAAGGGAAGGATTCCCTGCCCAAAACAACAAAAATGATGCCAATAGGTCCTAGGGTAGGTGTGATTTGATAAAAATAGAATTAAATCTAATTACAAAGTAACTACTATAATGAGTGATATTTAAATGCTAATATACAACAAGATGCAAGAAAATAAGAATGTAAAGTATAAAATCCTAAGCAAAAGAGAGAGAGATATAATGCCTTGGCTGATTTCCAAATGAAAAAGAAGTTATTTGGTCATGTGTGATTGTTCAACTGGTTGTAAACAGGGTCATTATTGGACACTGTAAATTCTAGGATGTAGGAATGAGGCTGGATAGGGGCGCCTATGGTAGGGCAACGACGTTTGAGCACTAGAGACCACTTTTGGGAGTCAGTGACTATGTAAGAGCTCAAGATCTGTTGTCTTCTGTGTCGCAAGGGTTTCATTGTTGATTTCTATTGGTTACTTAATATTCACTCTTTGATTGCCAAAGGTACCTGTAACCTGCAAGAAAATAGATTCACCTGCACATACCCACAAACCACATAAAATCTAAATAGGAAAATGCATAATGGGGAGTCGAACTGACCTCGGTGGTCACCCGATAGAGTGAACTTACGAGTGATCATTACACTACATCTCAGACTCTTTGTAGTTCTTGTGTGTGTAGAAATGATGCCCTCGTGTAAGTTGCACAAATGATAACGGGCTGCATCTAGAATGTAGTAATGTAATAGTATGTGTGGATGGAATAAAATATACTTCCCTCCTATGTTGTGTATGCATCTCTTATCCCTTGAATGGATGCCAGATGAATTCCTTTTGAGTGTTTTAGTGCCTTTGGAATGCAAGATTAGGTGATAATAGTAATGCTTAGTGTTTGGTCCTCATTTTGAACACATACCTATGTATTTATATGATTCCCTTGTTTGAATTTTGTAATTGACAACTAGGAGGATGACCCATAAGTGAAAAATATGCCCAAAAGAAGCGAGTAAGGTAAGAAATGATCATGACTACCCATAAGGGACAAGAGCACCTGGGCCCTGCTATCCTAGTTGGGTGCTGGTGTCTGAAGCCATAAAAGATAGATGAGTTAATCTTTGACTGGGTTGTAGGGTGTGTAAGACCAAATAGAAAGCAAGAGACAAAGAAAAGAGGCCAAATATAGTTGTCAACCACTAGTTTTCTTACTTAGGAATCATGTAATTGTTGTTGAAAACAACAACCTTCTCTTATCCCTTTAGTTCTATACTTGAAGACACATATGTAAGCAATTTATAACTAATATTAACATTGTTTGTTTGTAACTGAATACTTCACACCTTCCAAATTATTATTTATTTTTCTTTATTATTCGCTTGAAACAAAATTAAAATTATTCTTTTCCCCCATTTTCCCCTTTAAAAACTTACATTGAATGTATATTTATGATTTCTCACTAGTTTTGCAGTGTTTTCTCCCTTAAATTATCTTGTTCATGTCATGGATATGTTGTTACCAGAAGGAGGAATTATCCATCTTGTTGAAGGTCATACTATTATTGAACCAATAATGCAATTATTGAATTGTTATCACCAAAATGTTGCACCCTCTACTTTTGATCATGAATGGGAAACATAACCTTTGGGTAACATGGGAATGTCTCCAAGTGTGGGACCTTGTAAAGTGAGACAAACCTCCAAAGAAGGTTGGTTCCTTCTGTTTTAGCCCACTACAAACTAACATACAACTTAAAAATTCAACTAAACTAAATCTAAACTACAAATTCACAAGGGCTAAGGTTTGTAAGGAAAAACAATGATACAAAATGAAAGGGATGATACACCAAAACTAGAACATAGTTTAAATTTGACCTGTAGAGACACAAATGCAACCATATATGCAATAATTTAAAGGGAAACACAAAGTTTTGTAAGATACAAATGAATAAACTCAAAATAGAGCAAGAGGACAAAGTTTCACATCAAATACATATCATTCAAAGGGATGAATGGCACTTTATTATCATTTAAAGAAATCTCCACTTGAATTTATAAGACAAAGGTTTGTAAAACCTATAAAAACATAGTTATAGAGGTCTAGAGGTGTAGAAAATGTAAAACTCCGAAGGGGAGCTCCAAATCCTACATAAGAGAACTCTTTTCCCATGCATAAGCACATACATAAATAGGAAAATGAGAGAGATACAAGGGACAACCAAACAACCATAAATTTCTATTTCCACCTTGTAGACACAAAATCACGCACTTGGGTACATTTCTAGGTCCTAAAAGCATGCTAGCATTTACATGATTCCTAAGTAAGAAAACTAGTGGTTGACAACTATCTTTGGCCTATTTTATTTGTCTCTTACTTTTTCTTTGGTCTTACACACCCCATAACCTCGTCAGAACTTAACATATTTATCTTTAATGTCTTCAGACACCAGTGCTCATCCAGGACAACAACACCCAAACACTCCTGTCCCTTTTGGGTGCCCCTGACCTTTTTACCTTACTTGCTCATTTTGGGTCTCTTTTATCTTTTGAGCATCCTTTTCACTTATGGGTTGGCCTTTAAGTTGTCAATTACAAAATTCAAACAAGGGAATCATATAAATGCATAGTTATGTGTTCAAAATGAGGACCAAGCACTAAGCATTACTATTATCACCTAAGCTTGCATTCTAAAGGCACTAAAGAAATCAAAAGGCATGCATCTAACATCCATTCAAGGGACAAGGGTTGCATACTCTACATACACAACATAGGAAGGAGAAGTCTATTATATTCCATCCATACATACTACATTGCTACATTCTAGCTATAACCCACTATCATTTGTGTAAGTTACACAAGGGCATCCTAAGACATTATTTATACACACACACATGAACTACATGGATTCTAAGATGTAGTGCAATGATCGGTTGTAAGTTCACTCTGTCGGGGTCAGTATGAGTCCCCGTTCTGAATTTTCCTTTTTAAGTTTGATGTGGTTTATGGGTATGTGCAGGTGAATCTATTTTCTTGCAGGTTACAGGTACCTTCGATGATCAAAGAGTGAATATTAGGCAGCCAACAAGAGTCAATAATGAAACCCTTGTGACATAGAAGAAAGCATGTCCTGAGATCTTGCATAGTCATCGGTACCCAAAAGTGGTCTCCAGCGCCCAAGCACCCTTGCCCTACCAAAGGCACCCCTTTCTGGCCTCATTCTTACATCCCAGAATTTTCAGTGACTAGTCACGACACCGTTTACAGCCTATTTAGCAGTCGTACTTGCCCAAATCACTTCCCGTTCATTCAGAAATCAACTTAGGCATCATATCTCTCTCTTGATTAGGATTTTATACTTTACATGCTTATTTTCTTACGTCTTTCTATATATTATCATTTATATTTCATTATTTACAGTAGTTAATCTCTAATTAGATTTAATTCTATTTTTATTAAATCATTTGGTGAGCCTCACTCATGATCATACACTTAGATCCTCATTTTGCTTATTCTATCCAATATTCTTTCATGGATCATAAAATTCCTCAAATCTCTTTGCATTATTTAATTAAAATGCATCCACCTTGCAAATTTGTTCTCCAAAAATCCCTAGACACTATGTATCTCCCTCGTAATACGCCACTCGCTCAATTAAGTGCCACTTTTTATTGTCTATCTGATGACTCTATCTTTCCTAATCCTCCATCCAATCAACCCATCTTAGAGTCCATTCAAGATTTACATTTTTTATTGCAAGATAAAATTCAAGCCATAGAAACAATGATTACATCTCTTAAATCTGAAATCCAAAATCTCAAGGATGTTCCTCAAGCCCATGCTATTTCTTCGTCTACCCATCACCCTAATCATATGTCTTCTACATGTGCTCATATTAGTGAACTTCAAGTCTTACTGCTACCAACACCTCTCAAGTTTGATCTAAGTACTAAGCAATATTATATTCTTCTTGATCTCCTTAATCATCAATTGATCAACTTGCCAACTACTTATTGCTACCCTCTTTATCGACTTTCCAAATACAAAGGTATCCAATTTTGTAATTATCATCGAATCAATGGACATAATGAAAATGATTGCTATGCTTTAAAATGAAGAATTGACCACCTTAATCATCATGGTTTCATTTCATTTACTACACAAAATTCTATTATATGCTCATCTCCAATTACTAAAACCCACTGGGCTCTAAAATCTGATCCATCTATGTCTAGAGAACATCATTCCATCATTTCTAATGTTCCTATTCCAATCAATCAAGATATGCCTATCCAACCCATTCCAACTAAACAACCACCTCTTAAAATCCGTCCTCCATCCCCCACTCCTATCAAATCTTCTACGACATTACCTATTCTAACTAAGCAACTACCTCTCAAAATTTGTCCTCCATCCCCTCCTCCTATCAAGTCTTTTATGATGTTACCTATTCCAACTAAGTTACCACCTCTTGTAAATAATTCCCCTTTTAACATTAAATTTGGTAAGTAATTCTAGAATGAATATGTTGTCTTCATTATTTGTAATTGATCATAATATTTTTGCAATGTGCAAACTAAGTTTGAGAGATTTAAAGAATATTGAAATTATTTTGACTATTATCTCATCTTATAAAACTTAGGAGGAACTACTACATATTATCTATAACCTTCCTAAATCATCATACATTAAAACATATATGTATTGAAATAAAAAAGCTTTTAGCTCACTTAAAGTATTATTGAGGGAAGAAAAGACATACACATGGAGTGCTATAAAAATTACATGAAACCCTAATGATGATTTAATATTTATGTGAACATGAATACTAAATTGTACAATATAAGAGTACTTATGATACGACTTAGCGAGAGACATACTAAAATTATAATATATAGACTTGTATATTTGAAACCATTCCATAAAAGAATAAAGGATTAAGAGATCATACGATATTACAGATATTTCGAGGCATTATTGTCAATATGATGAGCACGACAAGAATGGTAACAAGAAGTAGTAGCAGTATAAGAGGAGGGGGAGGCAGTGACGGAAAAACTAAAGGAAGAAATAATAGTGTTGCGGCTAGGAAAAATAACGTCAAAATGGATTCAACACTCAAAAAGGTAACGATATATGACCATTTATTTTTCCCTCTCCTTCTGTATGATCTCGACACTTGCACAAGTTAAAATTTCCGAGGATCATACATCATGTTCAATAAACACAATATTTAAAGATTTCACAATAAATCCTGATTAAAGGGAAGGGAAAAACTTGTCCAATTTGTACAAAGTCGAGCTCTTAAGAATTGAGTGGAGCTCAAGCAGGCCACTGTATGATTTGATCTAAAGCTTTACAGTGACTATAGAGATATTTGACCTGCATTTAAACTTCAAAACCTTACAATTTTGCGATTTAATTCTCACTTAAATTTATCCCAATGAATATTAGCTAACAAAATCATCAGGAATAATAACATAAATGTTTTCAATTAGCTGTACATTGCACACGTTTTTTATTTCTCGTTTCACAATTTAGTTTTTATTATGCCAGAGACATTCCCTGTGAGAAGGGCCTCACTGATTCTGACATCGCTCAAAATTTATATGACAAAGATTGAGTTTCAAAGGTACGATTAAATATGATGGTGGTTGTGTTGTCTCCTGCTTACTACACAACGCAACCTACACCCTTGACCAATTTTTGATTGTTTCAGGGATGAAATTTGGAAAATTATCAAAATTAATCTTTTGGAAAAGCTTTCTAGATCCTTCTCCCGACCTGTTTTCTTATCAGCTGGATCCCTCGGATACCAACTAGTTGGTAAGCCGGTGAAACGATTATGTTTAGTACTAGGCAAACAAAGATTAGAAGGGGGAATTTTTCCGCTGGGTTCCGTAGATGGGACACAATATTTATTTTCTCACGCCATACAAATTTGGAATGGAAAATTCAGACTGTGGCATTTATTACATATACAAAAGCAAGCCCATAATCCCTAGTGTCCTAACGTATATAATCCTAGATAAGGAAGGAGGAATTATGTAGTATATGTGGACTGAAAATAATCAATGGATGATTCTCTAGAACCAACCCAAAGATCAATACGAGGTCTATGGCCTTTGCGGTGCTTATGGAAACTGCACTAAAAAAAATATTGAAACCTGTAGCTGTGTGCAGGGGTTTTACCCCGTTGATGATTGCGCCTCGAATTTGAAAGAGTGGTGGTCCAGTGGTTGTGCTTGGCGCAATGCGTTACAGTGCTCTGCCACCAATGGAAGCACCGTTGATAGTTTCCTGCAACTGAGAGACAAGTTGTTACTAGATAAACAATCTGTACAAATTTCGGAACACAAATTATAATGCTCAACGATTTGTCTCAATAATTTCTACTGCATGTTACATGGGAACAAAGACCAATTTCTGATTGTTTCAGGGATGCAACCTTCCACCAGAGTTAAATTTTCATATCTATTCCTAATATGAAATTGAGGGTTAGACCAGAATTAGTGTAGACACTAAAAATCTACACCTCCTCTCAAGCTCAAACACACTCATGACTAAAGGCAACCATTTGCGACATCCCACTATCTCACTCTTTTTTATTAATTAATTCATTTACGACCCATCAAATCTAAAGTAATTATTTAATTAAAATATATTAAATAACTTATTATCCCCTCACACCTCACCCTCACACCTCATTGAGTTAACTAGGACACCTCACTAACCACCCAAACCTCTTCTAAAATCACTTCCTAAAAATCCCTAACCTATTCCCTAACTAACTAGCCTTTTAACTAGTCGAGTCATCCAAAAAGCGAGTCCCCTCATCCTAACAAACTTAGTTTGAGCTTTTTTAACCATCTCTCATCATCATCACTTCAAAATGGATCTTTTTGAGTTGAAATGGAAGGAAATCATTTAATTTCCTAACCAAATTGGATTTCCCCAAAATTGTCAGTGATTTGCCTGTTCGCCAACGATCTATATATACTGGTTTGCAAACCTCATTTGGGGACGAATTCTGAAGCTTTTCAGGTCACCTTTGTCACAATCTCAGTACATCAAGCATCCGGGCACTCCATCACAACATTGCCCAACATCACATTGCTCCACCAACGCCAAGATTATCGCCGGATCAATCATTTTTGTCTTTCGGCCACCTTTTTCTACTCTTCCATCCAACAACTCACTCCGCAAGGTAAAACATTTGTTTTGATTTATCTTAGGCACTAGAAGTAGGTGTATTCTTGCTTGTATATCATTTATATAGTTAAATAGTCTTCTGTTTTGCTAAAATCAATATGTAACTCATTAGATTAGGCTATGTTTTGAAAAACTCTCAATTTTCACAGTAATCACCAGCCATCGATCACTAACGATTCCCCTTAATCGCTAGCGATTCCCCTAATCGCCATTGATCACTGTATTTTCAATATTTTTTCATTATTTTTAGCTTAAAACTTAACTAAAATGCATTGTTTCTTGTTATCTACTAATCCTTTGTCTAGCATGATGGCTTTAGGAAGATCTAACTTTCCCACAACTGACTCTTTTCCTATTGTTTGCCATCTGTTGTATTGGGAGCAATACAACCTACTTCACGACCTCGAACTTTGTGTAATCCAAATAGCTCCATTTGATCACTTAGAGGCCATATTTTTTTGCAACACAACGCATTCGGGAAGCTATTGACACCTTTTGGGAGGCATATGATGAAGCATTAAGGCTCCAAGAAGATCTCACCCAGTACGGATGACAATATGAGACTGGCCTTGAGCATCTAGAGGAGGATTACCATACCACCTCTGATTCCAATTTTGTCAGCAACATCAGCATATCCAGCTCAAGATCCACATTCACCCACTTGTATGACACTCAAGAAGAAGACTACATCTCAGTTCCCTATTCTGAATTTACTGAGGAAGAGGAGGAAACTATTGGTTTCATACCTTCCAATGCATCTGAAAATCTCTACACCGATCAAGAATCTGATTTATGGTTGTAAACATTGAATCCATGCTAGTCGTATATGTATTAAATAAGTGATAATCACACTTTATATCACTTTTGTAAGCATTGATCTTAAGTACTAATAAGATTTTAAGTATTCCTTGAGCTGTAATATTATGTTAATGAGATTCATAGTGTTGTTACATGAATCTGTTTGCAGGCAAAGAAGACTCCTAATCCATTGTTTTAAAATGGTGCATAAAAACAAAACAATAATCAACATCCATGGGTACCCCAGAAACCCCACCATACTGAGGTCAAGCTCGGTGATTACATCTTGAACCCATCAAGACAACCAAGGTAAAAACCATGCTAGACAATTACATTATATCGTTATTGGTGGATGGATTAATTTTATCCCCATATAGATTTGTGTCGATTAATGTTATGTATTGATCAGAATCCATCTCTAATTGTTTTGATGGCACGAGGAAATATATCTCTTACCACGGGAGCATATGTTTGTACAAAACCTGACATTGCACTCGCAACAGAAGTGGATTGAATGATTTTCATAAGCATAAATGCCACCTTTCGAATCACATACTGTTCAATTTTCACTGACATTCCATTGGATTCAGAAGTGGAAGCCATCGAGACTTTGTTCCTCTAGAGACTGTTCGTCTGACTTGTGGAACGGAAGCACAACTCGCGACTTACATTTACTAAGAAAACCAGAGTCAAGTTTTGAAATCTAGTGCCAAGTATGATTACATGGTAGTGGAGATAAGTACATGATGGTTTCAGGTGTGCACCGTTGCGTCAGAGTTAAATTTTCATATTCATCCCTGATATAAAATTGAGGGTTGGACCACAATTTCTTTGTATTCTTACTCTATAATGGATTGCATTTATTCCCATCTAGATTCTTGTCGATTAATGTCATATTATTGCTGGAAAAAAAATTTAATTTTTTCGTTGGCATAAAGTATTCAATCGGGTACCGTATGTATTATTGATGGCCACTAATATAAATCACAGGCTTTTGTTCTTCATAATCACAGTCGAGTTGAAATGCAGGTTCACCACAAGCTCTGTTCCTTCCTCCGAAAGGATATACGAACACATACCTCTAACATTTAAACTTGATTGACAAGATCCACATGAAGAAGCGAACCATAATATTAACTCTATGAAGATTAGATTGAAATAATGAAAATGGAATGGATGAAGTGGTAGCACTTCCATTTTCAGAATAATACCAACTGAAGAGAAAATAACGTAGAAATCCAGTTCCTTTATTTGAACGGAAAGATGAAGAACAACTTAATATTACAAGAGAGCCTGACCATGATAAAAACTACAACAAAAACATCGAGAGTCAATTCTCCAAGTTTGGTGTGTGGGCTTGCATTTTTAAGTTAATTGGAGGTTTAATGGACCTCTGATCATTAAATTCCACTTCAGAATCACACATTATCATAGAATTTTGATCTCCATGTGCATTAAAGTTATATTTAGATAAGAGGAGATTCAACGCATTAAAAAACCGTTTATTTGGGAGATGTTAGTAATTTTTATACTCAAAATAATATCAATGTCATCATGGGGGTGGTTAATTTTGACACCACTTAAAATGTGGATGGAAAAGAATGCAATTTGAGGGGATGCGTTGAAATATGATGGTGGCGTTATCTCCACTTCCGACATTGCAAACTTCTTCTTGTGAACGTGTTGTCTCCCTACTTTTTATACACCATACCGCTAATACATTTGGCAACCATGTATGGCCATTTGCAACTTTATCAGATGGTTTCGTTGAAATACTCTGTCAGCGGTAGGCAGAAGAATGAAGTTTTGTAGTTCGGTCGCAAAGGAGAAAACAACTTCTAGATCTCCAATTCTGCCTATGTGGGTTTCTTTAACCGGAGCGCTTCGATGTTGTGGCCAGTTAAAATGTGAGTGCACGAGACATGACTTAAATTTGACGGCCACCTATGCTTGTCAAATAAATTTCAAGGGTCTGTAATTTTTCAATATTGTCCTTCAAAAAATAAAAACAATGTTATTTTTCTTAATTATTCTATAATTATTATATCTTTTCAAATATATATTTACATATATTTTTTATAATTTTATATATATATATATAACAGTCATGTTTTAAATATGCAAGTTGCATGTGATGGTTATATCAGATATTTACAAATATTTTATGTCTAAAATCACCAAAAATGTCTAAACGGCTGTTAAATTTAACCCCTAGATGGAGATATAATCCAAATCTTGAGAATTGTGGACCTTCCTAGATGTGACCATTTGAAGACAAAGAGATAGTGTCATTCTTATAATATTGCCTCACCCACTCGACATAGTATCATAGTTGATATGTGATCCAAAAATGGTACTTAATTTTTTGCAGTACTTCAGAAAAAATTCAGATGATTAATCTTTTCAGATTCAACATTGATAATGAGTTCAATTTATTCAATTTTGGGTGTCTTGAAAACCCATTTGTAAACTCTTCCAAAAATAATTAATTAATTTCATTTTTCCAACTTAAGTGAATTTATTGATTCTATTAGAAAACCCTTTAAATAATTTAGAAGTTGAATTCAATTATGCACTCAAACAGAATTTTCAATTCATAAATTTGAAAATGCATTCAGTTGTCTGATGTGGGTTGTGGAAACTGGAGTTTTGTTTTCAATCTAATTAATCCAGTTTTGTGTTTGCTTTATCAATTAATCAAACAAACTAATAATTTCTTTTATTTGATCAAAAGCTTCTAAAAACTAAAATAAATCCATAGAAAAGCCAAATTGTTAACGGAGTTCACCCAAAGGATACGTCTTCGGATCCATGTAATCGTGAATCAATCTATTCAATGAACAATGAAGTAAAATAACCATTCAATAATGTCTAAAAAGATCAAAACCTACAAATGATCTAATCAAATATACTGGAAACTCTGCAATTTACAAGAAATTGTTCCAAAAATGATCCATGGCTCCTACAATGCTTCCATAGTGTGATCCCCTTGCAAATGCAATTGAAAAATGCCTACAACTAGATATTTATAAACACTACATGAAAAAAAATTATATATATGGAAATCTTATGAAAATATGAACAACTTTCCTTTTTACTCCATGGCTTGGTTTGGACTAGAAGTGCTTGGAAATTCAGATCTCTCATGGTTCCTTGTTCCTGTTATATGCAATTGCAATGGAAAATCACCTACACAGGAAAATATAAAACAATTCACATGAGAAAATAAGACCACCATTGTCTTCGTCTCAAAATTTCGAGAAAATTTTCTTTTTACTCCAAATTTTGATTCTGCCTCTAAGTGCCTCAAAACTAAGCTTGAGCTGCAAACTGCCCTGTCTGGTCTCCCAAAACACATAACACATAACACTTTTTATATAGGCGAGCTTATTTATTATCACCACCAAGCTAGGTGGTGAGTCGGTTATGTGGAGATATTTGGGAGCCTGAGGTCTGCGGTTTGAATTCCTGGTGGCATGCATTTTGGCAGAGTGTTTTATTGATGATGGGGGCATATCTCACATTGGCGTCCGTGAAGGGAGGATGAATAGTTTATATCTCGAGAGACCCACCAATGTTTTCATGGCAGCAACCAAATCTGAGCCTTTTGCCAAGCTCCACATATTTTCCTTTGAGTTGGCCACTGATACGCCAAGCCATGCAAGATTATGTTGGTTTCATCTGAGTCTTTGGTCGAGGTAAATGGGATAAAACAAGATCCCCGTGCATTGTTTGTTGTTCAAAGTTGGCCCCCGACAGTAACTAAGGATGAACCACCAAGATATAAGGGATAACTTATATCCCAATCAACATTATTAGATAACCATATATAACTAAACCCGAACAATGTGGAAAAATAAAGATAAACTCAGTGGGGAGTTGATCACCCCACCGAGCTAGCAAAGTAGCTAGTCCGAGCTGATTATCAACCTGAAATGCACAATTAGACTCATAATACAAAAATCAAACTTGAAATACAAAATTGATCTTGGAATGAAAAATTGAGCTTGTTGAGCTCATGGTGTCAAGTCATGTGGTGGCTTGAGGGCCCACCATGTCAGCAAGCAATATGAAGCTCTCATGGTAGTCGGGCTCCCTTCCATTAAAAGAGTTGAGCCTCTTGTTCTTTTTCGGCATAACGTGAGTCAAAGACTGGAGGCCCAAAACCATATCAAATAACCTTTTCATATTTTTCTCCTTGCCCCGTGTCACATCTGGATTGCACTGTTGACCAGGATTGACCCGTTTAAGACTTTAACTTTGATCAGTGATAGAATCTGCATACGGACTCCATTTCTGAAGTTCAGCATACCACCGAAAAGGTCTCGAGAAGCCCTTCACCATGGTCCAGATTTAAGGAATTTTAGGGAATATATACAATGTGAAAAATCCTCCAGATCAATATGACTAACATTTTTAGTTTTTTTTTTGTATTAAAAAATGATGGGTACATTAAAGTAGTGGTATTTATAAATTTTGTTTACTGTCTCAAAAATAGATTTATTTGATTTCCTTTGTTTCTTGTACAATTTCCTGCATTTGATCAAGTCTATTAGTTTTTGGTTCACCTTATTTCTATTATTAAGTCGAAGGCATTTGCACAATTTTAAGCGGTTTGCCTCTCTAACAATACATATTAAATCTCAATGAATGAAATCTTATCCATGTGTGGTGGTTGCTTTGAACAACCTTAGTCGTTGAAGATATGTCTTCTTGTTGTTTTTAATTCATACATGCTCCTTGACATTTACTTCTTGACAACCATAGTGCCCTACCATATTCATTGCAATCTCTAGAGTTTTATTTTCTTAGAGAATTCTTTTGTCCTACATACCCCCTTTCCACTATAAATTTACCCCTCCTTGCTAGCACTAGCCACACAACGATTTGCATTTCTGTATTTGATTTGAGTGTACATTAATGTGAAATATAACACAAGTACCAAATATTATTTGGGAATTTTGATTTAAGCCATGGAAAAGGTGTGGTGTATGAAGGTATTTAATTCTTAATTTTTTATTTCGGACTTTCCATTATTGTCTTCATCTTATATAACAAATCAGACGTTGTCCAATCAAAAATCTTTCAGTCATTCTCAGCTGGGTTATGCCCCTAGAGCCTATTGGATCTTCCCCATTTTTTATTTTGACCCCCATTTAACTACAAATTGCACTCATGTGAATAACACAAGTGAAATTTAGATGATAAAGTGGAACACAAATAAAGCATCTTATTTGGGTCTTATAATTTCATCTCGACTTCCAAATAAATTCTACATGTCCCTTATATGACTAAGATTTGCAGGGGATCTATTATTGGACGAATGTTCATGCATCACCTTATTTCTCAAAATCAATCCAACATTTAATCAAGGTTAAAACTATAAAAATATGGTACTCGATACAACAAAAAAACTAGAACCGGGTGACGGCCCTGTAACCTATTCAATTTTTTCCATTTCTTATGGTGACCACTTTATCCTCAAATTATAATCACATAAATAATTGATCCTCAATCTAAAAATTTTGTTAAACATTTACGATTTTCCTCAGTTTTTTAGTTTGTCCCCTTCGAACATATATTGCACTCAAATAAATAATGGGATGAAGATAGATAAAATTCAGTAGAACACAATGCACTTCTCCTCCCTCATACCCCATCTTATTTCCCTCCCCCCCCATCCTCTCCCTCTGATTCACTTCCTTAAGTTTTAATTCTTCGCTCTATCCCCTTCGACGTTCCCATCGTACAATTCACATACGATTGCTAATTATATCCATAATAAGGTTCAAATGTTGTGTATATCTAGACAATTTTACAATGACTTATAAAATTGATGATCAAGGCTCTAAAAATATTATTATAAAATGATATTTGTGACAAGCACAATACCTAAAATATTATATAAAATTTAAAGAATAATATTTTTCCATTTTATTTTTCTTACAATAAACTTAATAATAAAATAAATTGACATTTATTTGTCAACGTATACTTCTACTTGTTGTTTCATTAATATATATTTATTTAATTTTAATTATTAGAATTATTTGTTTATTTGTTGTTCCATTCACATATATTTACACTGAAGGCATTCCCCCTAGGGGAAAGGCCCTTCTGGACATTTCTGCGACTATGTTAAATTTGACAGTTTGACAGCCGACTGGACGTCTTCACTTTTTCCTGCTATTTTTAACATCTGCAACATAGGAAGGAACGCCTTGTGTGTGATGAAGAGAACGAAAGTTTCAGCGGGGTTTCACTTTCAATTAGTAGGCAAATTTTCCAAGACTTCTATTTCATAAGAAAAGATTCATTTTTTTCTGTAACCGCTTAATTTCACGGGACTTGTGATGAAATTTTTGTTTTCTTTTATATATTTGACCCTATCGTTAGTCTCATAAATAGTTAGATCTGGCGAATATAGTTAGAATCATTTATTTCCTCTACTTTTATTTATATTTCTATGTAGTGGACAAATGTAGTTAAGGTGGGTAGACTATCTTGATTTAAGGAGCGTTATCAACCATGTGTATATAACATTGGCACGCGTGCCACTTCCGTCTCATATATATTTTTGTCAATAAAATGTTGAACCATCAAACAAATAAAATCTATACGCATGGTATATTGGATTTTGTATTCACACCCAGAGGGGAAATGAGAAAGGTTGCCCATGAAACGACAAACATTAATATTCTATTCTAGGGTATATCCACAACAACCAGTCTATACCAAAAAAAAATTCACCGTCTTTAGAGAGGCTCAATCATCCTAATTGGAAGGACAATTTATGGATTTTCAAAAAAGATGCAATTACACAACAGATGATAAAGGTTTTATTATTCACACTACAAGTGGGTTTCCTCATCCAATTAATAAAAGTGGATTATATTAAGGTAGGTCTATATAAATGCATATGTTGTGGTTTTCAAGTATGCTATTTATTCTAATTTTAAGGTCACTTAAATTTTAGGTATGATTCTTTAGTTTCAGAGGCTATTTAGCCTTAAAAAAAAGTCATAGTTTTATAAAATGTAAGGGGCTGAGAGTTGTCTTGGAAATTTAGAAAGTTAATGGTATGATATGATGTTTTCCTAAACAAGCATTATATGGACCTTCGTAATTTCAATACTTTGTTTAGCTAGTGGATCTCCTGCTATCACTATTTTTTTCTTTTCAATTGATCTCCAATGATTTTGTTCTTCCAAGTTGATGGCCTATGATGTGTATTGCATTTGGATTGATTTTCGTGATCCCCACCCTATTGAGTTCATCTTCAGTGATCCTCACTTCAATTTTGTTATGGGTACTTGGGACGAGGTGTTCTATTGGGGAGTTAGGCCATGACTACATAAGAACGCCGAATGGTATATGTTATTTGATTTAGAGGTATAGTTATCACTTTTATTGTTGATGTTGATAAGGGGTGTGATTGATTTTGTAAGTGTAAAAATATAGATGAGCCACTTAATTTTAAGGTTGTTTCTACATTTCAAACTGGTTACAAATTTGTAATGAATACATTTGATACCATTTTCGATAGTTAATTAATTTTATAGTTGATGTTGTATGTATTTAATTCAGGTTTATTGTGTTAGTTGTGCATCAACTGTTCAGTTGGTGTTTTGTTGAGAAAACATTTTTTGTACAGTTGATAATGTGTGTGATTGATAGTGGTAGTGTAAGAATATATATGAAACATTACATTGAAATGTTGTATGTGTACATTTAATTCTGTTACAGATTTGTACATTTAAATCTGCAAATCATATATCACAACATCAGATACATGAAGACCTACGTATACATAATGAGACATGTATACATTTGCAGTATTTATATCATGGATGGTAGCCTTTTGGGGGAAATTTTATTTTCACTAAACATGATTACATTTGATACCCCTTGAACGACATTGTCTCTTTAGATACAAGAAGTGTTGAGTAAAGTAGTAGTGGAGGAGCTATCAATGTAGAGGGTTGTATTTACGACGGGTTGAGGGGTAGTAGTATTGACTCCTCATTTCTTCTTGCTGCAAGTGTTGGTACGTGTGCCATATTTGAGTACCTTTCGAATGAAAAAGTAGGTGAAATGTGTAAATTTACAAGCGAGGCAACTCTAGAGAAAGCTGTGAATGTCAGACCCTACCTTTCAGTGGTTCCAATGTCGACGGTTGCTCTATGCAAAGTAATTCCTTGGGACTTGTGGATAGTTAATCCCCATGCCATTTTAATTGGCAATTTTCTTCGATTCCCTCTCAGAATTGGGGGTATGGGGATATGTAACGGGTTGGAGGGATCCCAACATGGGTCGTTGTATCTATCAAATTTGATAACAACAAATAAAGGTAATGCAGGTGGTTGTATTGATGCATCATAGACAATATCGGTGATTGTTCCGGTAACACCATTTATGAGTTCTGCGTCAACCCATAGATTTGTAATGAGCATGAGTTTTTTTTACACAACAGAACTTTGTGTTCTAACTGATCATCATCAAGATTTCCAACTCCAACCTCCTGTTACTTTCAGCGATGGATTGGGCGATGGAACATTCAATGCCTTCAACATTTGAAGGTTGTGGGAATCCACCAGATCGATTTTTGCAAACAAATGTGGTGCATCCTTCAAAATGTTGAGGTCTTGTTGAGTTAAGCATGTGTTTGTGCGAGACATTAAGAGTTCCCGGTCCTCAATAAGAGGGGTTAAATCTCACATGTGGAGCAGTATATTCCAGAATGAAACTCGTGCATTGGTTGTTCTTTGTTGCCAAAATATTGTTTACAATGTAATGGAAGAATTGAATCCCTTCCAAAGGGTGGTTCCATAGGAATTACTTGCATAAAGAGGTATATCCAAAACTGGTGGTACTTGGCCGAGGTCACCAAGGAGGATGACTAATTTGTTCCCAAATTGCGATATTCTCGAGTGTGGGAAAGCTTCACGTAGCCTACTGTCAATTTTTCTTAGTAACTTTGGGTCGATGAAACTCATTTCATCAATAAGAACATATTCTATATGTTTCAGCGACTCTTGAAAAGACGATAATGCACTTCCTTCAAGGGGTTTCAGTTCTTTGAGTAGAATACGTAGGGTTGCGTGGATTGTGGATGTAGAAATGTTGAAAGCCGAAACACCGATAAGGGCGAGCACAAGTAGATGTGAGGGAGATGTGGTTGATGATGTGAATGAATTCCGTATTTTATTTATCAGAAATGATTTTCCTATGCCATACATTCCTTGAATTATTAATCTTAGTGGAGGTAGTCTGGTTTTGTTTGTTGAATGGTGTAGTATGGTATCAAGAGCTATTTGTTGTTTTGGAGACAAAGGAAGTGTGGAAGATGGTGGTGTGGTTTGCATGTTGTTGTTAATTGTGTCTACCTTCTCTCTCTCGATGAATGATGAACCAATTATCTGCAAATCATGGGGAATGTCATGTATGTTCCAATTATTGTTCCAAGGTATTTCCTTGAAATCAAAATTTACCGACACACGAGGGATAATA
The DNA here is from genome assembly GCA_019776745.2 of Taxus chinensis. Taxonomy (NCBI): domain Eukaryota; kingdom Viridiplantae; phylum Streptophyta; class Pinopsida; order Cupressales; family Taxaceae; genus Taxus; species Taxus chinensis. The sequence continues at coordinate 9,272,939 of CM034153.1, forward strand.
GAAGGAATCAAAATTTACCTCCTTGAAATTAGTATACAAAAAAATGCTTCTAAAAAAATAGATCGTAAAAATTCCCCTAGCAATAAATTACCCCGTTTTAAGAAAAAAAAACTCCAACATTATAAAATTTGATCTCCCTTTTTAAAAAATTTCTCCTCAAATATTAAAGCCCCTTCATGAGAAAATTTACAATAAAATCACAATTTACATGTAAAAAACTCTAAAATCATTCACCTCCCATAATTAGTTTTTGTCTCCCTCTTATAAAAATAAAGCCCCCCTTTTAAATATTTTCCTAATAAAATTCTCGCTTTACACTTTACAATATTACAAAAATCATTTTTTCCCTAGATAGTCGTTGCCTTGCTTTATTGTTAAGTTTTAACAGTTTTCATGGGCAATGCACATTTAGTTTCCAGTGGACCTCAATACATGGTTAAGTATTGGCTTAATAAACCCAGTTCCGATCAGCTCCTATAGTTGAATGCACAACTATGCAACTATGTTGCCATCATCTTGTACAAAGAGGCCAATTAACTACCACAATTTCACCCAAAAAATTAACTACCCCTCTAAATCAAATAACATATATTGTTTAGCATTCACATTGCATTATACACATATTATGATACCCCCTATTTCGAGAGGGAATCGAAGACAATTTCCTCTTAAAATGGCCTGGGCATTAACTATCCACAAGTCCTAGGAACTTACTATGCATAGAGAAACTGTTGACATTGGAACCAATGAAAGGCAGGGTCTAACATTCACAGCTTTCTCCAGAGTTGCCTCGCTTGCAAATCTGTGCATTTCACCTCCTTTTTCATTCGAAAGGTACTCAAAAATGGCGCATGTAACAACACTTGGAGCAAGAAGAAAGGAGGAAGCAAGACTACTATCACTCAACCCTTCGTAAATACTACACTCTGCTTTGATAACACCTCCGCTACTACTTTACTCAACACTTCTTCTATCCTAGAAACCATTTTTGTTCAAGGGGTATTAAATGTACTCATGTTTACCGGAAATAAAATTACCCTCAAAAGGCTACCATTCATGATATAATTCTTCTCATCTTAAGTTCAAATAAAATAGTTCGCAAAATGATACCACTCATGATATTAGATTTGTAAATGTATATGTCTGAATTTGTAACAACTTTGAAATGAAGAGATGAAGCTTTTAAATGAAGTGGTTCGTCTATATGTCTACAATTACAAAATTACAAGTTTCAACATACATGTTCGATTTTTCCTTTTTATTGTTGCCCGTTTCTTTATGTTAACAAACAACAACACATTTTTAATGTCTTCATCTGCACACAAATACCTATAAATTTAAAATGCCGAGAAAGGACACAATGCAAATTATAGTTGTTTCCATCCAAAGCTTTGTACATTACATCACTTTTTTGCATTTTGAATAGTTTAAAGGGTTGGACCTCATGTTTGCACTTTTTAAATGAAGCGACTCATCTATATTTCTATACATACAAAATCAATCACCCATAATTTAAACAAACACAACTACAAAAGTAAAAACTATCTCTATAACACAAATAACATATATCGTTTTTTGTTTGCAAAATGCCTCAAAGAAATGTGGTCTCATGGAATGCGATGATTGTAAGATATGCACAAAATAGATCTAACAATGATGCACTCAAACTCGTTAAGGTAATAAAGAAATTTGTAATGTACCATAACCATTTTAGATTTGTTTATATATAATTGCATATTCTATCTCATTTTAGTTTCATGGAGAGATAATATGTTAAAGCACTTAGTCATTCTTTCAATCTACTTTGACAACAACACTTCACATTCACTACATCCTTGAGAGTGAGTATTAACAAACTTACATGTCTCACTTGAATTTGTATTCAAATATTACACAACTAAGTGTTATCTAACATCCCTTCTAATGTATTTCGCAACATTTGTTCTAGCTTTAATAGAAAATTAGTATTGTCAATCACACACCTTATCAACATCAACTACAAAAGTAATAATTGTATTTCTAAATCTAATAACATATACCATTCGGCGTTCACATTGCATCGTACAGTTCACTTTTATTGGAATATTTATTTGTTATTGCATTGTACAGTTCATATGATAATGTTTAGTTATTAGTAATTATTTCACTTGTTTAAAAAGAATTATAACCTGCTTCTCAACATTTTAAACTGTAAAAGTTGCCTGCAAAATACAAATCTTTTGATACAAGAAATTTTTGGCACATAATAGCCGAGAAGGGCCTTTTCAAAAGATGTGGATGGAATTACTCTTTACTATCCTCCAAAAATCACTTTAATTTTCTCTCTTGTCAAGCACACATTACAAAACACATTTTGTAAGAATACAAAAGATATTCATTTGTTGATAGAAATACTGTAATAATTTGGAAGAGAAAAAATTATTCAAAATAACATCCTCTAAAATGAATAGTCTAAACTCGCAAGATTTGAACGGAAGCATCTGCGCTTGGTGTGAATATCAACTTATCCCATGTGCTATATTTGAAGTGTAAGAAGATTTACCTCCTTATATTTGATTTTGAAAAACATTTTATAACAAATCATATAAAAATACATATTTCTCCCCATTTCAATTTCGCATACTTATATCTTTGTAAGTATGGATCATAATGTTGAAAAAGAGGAAGACTCACATATTGGAGAACTCATATTTCTTACCAAAAGTGTGAAGATATTGATGAATGTTGGAAGACTTGCACATCGAAAAAGAACTCAATTTTTTTAGGAGTGTGAAGATATTGATGAAGTTTTGGAGGAATGAGTTGGGAAGAAAATAAGGCAAAGAGAGTACTAAAAATAAATAGTTCAATGGAAGAACGAAGAACCTCAAGAGGATACATGGATCTTACAAAGGTTGATCTTGGCTAAATTTGGTTCAATAAAACAAGTTGTCCATCAACTGAGAGCACCATTCGCACGATTAAATTTCTTACAAAATTTGATGCAGGACCACCCTTTGATCTCAAAGTTGTTATATAATTAAGAGAATTCATTGAACATCATTTAGAAGAATTAAGCATTATGGGATGTACATTTAATATAAAAGATTCACAAGCTTACCCTGTCTGGATCTTAATTTGAGATTTGAAAGGAAATTCTAAGCATTGCGGTTCTTTTTGCATTTGCACAACATTAGACGATCTCCCCAATCTTAGAAAGCTTTGAGAGTCTATCTGAGTTTTGCAAGTGTATGAAAGTTTCACAAGCCTGTGAATCTTAACAAGTGTATGGAAACATTATAAGCCTACGAATGTTTTTTGATGAATGAAGAGGAGTTCAGAAAATTTAAAATTGATATTTGAAACTAAGAAGACATTTTTGGAAGAATTAGGGACTGTTCGAAGAAAATAGTTGATTTGCATCAGCGATTGTAGGGGAATCTATGGTAGTAGTTTAGTAAGTTTGAGAGCTTAATTAAACCTATTCAGCATAAATCATGCAATGATACAAGTCCTGGAAAATAAGTTTCACCTTGGCATATTCTGAAAGATAATTAATGCCTTAATTGACAATCTCATGCTGTGTTTATCTTACGATCATGACATTGCAGGGGACACAAATGTTCAGATTAAAATTAATATTTTCCGTGCTGCTTCGGCTTCAACCACTGTAATGGATTCCCAAATATTGTAGTTGTAATTACCATGTCAGTTTAACTTGGCTTCAACGAAATTTGAGTTTAAGTTTCATTTCAATTGAAATTATTTTTCATAAATTTGATTTCCCTCTGTAATGACTTCTATCCACGAATGTCATGCAACATATTTACTAAAATAAATTTTTATTATTAATATAAAATAGAAATGCAGGGGAACAGCCTTTACACTGCCACAAAAATGGGGAAAATCCCTCCATTACTGACATCATAACTGATTATATCCCCTGCATTTCTAATCTTCATACAGTATTACTTAACAACTAAAAGCCCTGAACCCCGATCCGACATGGCTTCGTTTTTCATTTTTTTCAGCCAGAAATTTCAATGGATTTGACCTGGGGTTTAGGCTCAGGTTGCTTGGGCACTGTCACGGTCAGCACTCCATTTTCCATGGCAGCTTTCACCTCCTCCACCTTAGCATTTTCCGGCAGCCTGAATCGCCGCAGGAATCTTCCCCGCGAGCGTTCCACACGGTGGTATTTATCGTTCTTGTGCTCCTCTTCTTTGCTGCGTTCTCCGCTTATCTGAAGAATTCGTCCGTCTTCCACTTCTATTTTCACCTCCTCTTTCTTTAATCCTGCAAAATCAAGAATATGTTCCCTTACAGTCAGATTTTCCAAACAAAACGGAAAAATAAAATAAGAGATTTGAGAATCAGCCCTAGAACTTTACAATACCAGGGAGATCGGCCTTGAAAATATGAGCTTCAGGGGTTTCCTTCCAGTCAATCTGTGTATTGGCAACAGCCGCTGTATCCCTTGCAAAATCTGTGGAGGAAGGGCCTGCTAAAATGGAGGAATTGAAACCCTGAAAAGGATCCCACACATCCAGTGAAAATGGGTCGAAAACAGAGTCTCTGGACCTCCTGCCGAAAAAGCTTGGAATGATTGACATTCTGCAACTCGCGAATTTAATTAAATTCTTTTGCACGTAGCAATCTCGAGCAATCTCTATTGTGAACATACACCATTAGAATGTGGAATATATAGCGAGGCAAGTTGCAGGGTATGGAGGTTCCAGAGTTTTCCCGAACTTTCTCGGTGGCGAGGGGACGAGATTGTTCCAGTGGTCACTCAAGGGTTCCACTATATTCCCATCCCATATATTCATAAATGACATCTATGATTTATAAATGTCTAAATAAATTTATTTATTTTATTCCAATATCATCATCATAATGTTTTACAGTCCATTAATAATTTTTTTTTGGGTCTGTACGTAATTTACAATATGTAGGAGGTATTTAATTATAATGCCCCATCTCATACTCCTAACATGTAAAGGTATGTAGAGGCATGCATACCCTACTCTTTTGAAGAGTTGAATTTGTGACCTCTTTTTCAAGAGTATAAGCTCTACACCATCAATAAGTTTCTAAAATGTATCAAGAGAATACTTTTGTTACAAAGATTTTCCTCAATAAAATGTAATCATATGGCATCCCTCCTCTTTGTGACATCTTTGTGACATGTACAAAATTTCAAAAACAAACAATATATTTACGTCGAAGGCGTTTGCACTGGTAGAAGGCCACCCTCCCTCTGACACGGATGACGACAGTGAGGGACTAGATCGTATGGTTGACGATGTACGGTCAACCACAAGCCATACAGTGGCGGCTAAAGGGCAGGGCGGCTAAAGGCTAAAGGGTGTGGCTAAAGGGAAGGGATTCTTTCCTTTTTTGGCATGTTTTTCCTTTTTTGGATTTTCGGTGAAAAAAAACACAAGAATTTTTTTTGCCATTTTTGGAAAGGGTCCGAGAAGAAGTAGCAACAAAAACTTGCATGTGCCATAACTTTCATTTCGTGGCTCCGTTTCAGGTGTCGTTTTCTCTAAAAGTGCATATTTTCTCGAGCTTTACGCATTGATGGCAATATTTTTCTTATTTTCATAAAATCCATTTTTGCACCTTTTTGAACCAAGCAACTTCTTACAATCTTCTGAAAGAATCATGAGCTTTGATCGCCTGTAGACAGATTACTAATTAAAAATACTAGATAGCTTTCCAAAACTCAACGAGTACTCGCCAAAACTCGTCGAGTATTCTCCCATGCTCGGACTAATCGTCCCACCTGCCAGCTTGATCGCAACCTGCGAGCACACATGTTTTTTGAAGTTTTTACTTTCAACCACATTATTGTAATAACTACTTCCAAAACTCGGCGAGTACTCGCCAAAACTCGTCGAGTATTCTCCCGTGCTCGAACTAATCGTCCCACCTACCAGCTTGATCGCAACCTGCAAGAACACATGTTTTTTGAAGTTTTTACTTTCAATCACATTATTGTAATAACTACTTATGAAATCAATGAAATGTGATATTATCTATCTCTTTTGCAATGTGAATTTATCTTTTGTTTTTATATATTTAATAAAAATGTATATTTCTCATAGTCGAATTTAATCGCTAATTTTTTACCAGTGAATTTTTCATGAATTTAATCATTGGTGAATTCGAACAAGAATTAGAATGTGGCAACTTGGATGTCAGGCTGTTATCAGTGATGGCTCTGTTTAGAACAGTTCCCTGTTACTTACTGGCAGGGGTTAAATTTGATGGTCACCTATGCCTGTCACACATTTTTCGAGTAACGATAATTTTTAAATACTGCCTTTCAAAAAATGCAAAACAATATTATTTATACTAATTATTCTCTATACATTTAATTATTTAAAAATATATGTATACATATATATATAATTTACATATAAATGTATATAAAATAAGACGGTCAAATTTTAAATATGCAAGTTACATGTGACGGTTATTATAAATATTTGCAAGTATTTTACGACTAAAATCACAAAAAATGTCTAAACGGCCGTCAAATTTAATGTTTAGAGCAATTCCCTGTTAATACTGTCAAGGGTTACATTTGACGGTAACCTATGCTTGTCACACATTTTTCAGGTGAAGATAATTTTTAAATTTTACCTTTCAAAAAATGCAAAACAATATTATTTATACCAATTTTATTCTCTATACATTTAATTATTTAAAAATATATGTATACATATCTATAAATTTACATATAAATGTATATAAAACAAGACGGTCAAATTTTAAATATGCAAGTTACATGTGATGGTTATTATAAATATTTGCAAGCATTTTATGGCTAAAATCACAAAAAATGTCTAAACGGCCGTCAAATTTAACATTTAGAGCAGTTCCCTGTTACTATTGTCAAGGGTTACATTTGATGGTCACCTATGCTTGTCACACATTTTTCGGGTGACAACAATTTTTTAATACTACCTTTCAAAAAATACAAAACAATGTTATTTATACCAATTATTCTCTATATATTGAATTATTTAAAAATATATGTATACATATCTATATAATTTACATATAAATGTATATAAAATAAGACAGAGAAATTTTAAATATGCAAGTTACATGTGACGGCTATTATAAAAATTTGCAAGTATTTTACGGCTAAAATCACAAAAAATGTCTAAATGACTGTCAAATTTAACCCCTGCTTACTATTAACAATTTCAGCGTGGATAACACCTTTGGAGTTTGAATGGTTTTTCCTTTCAAAATCCACTCAATTTACTGGGATAAAGTTTTGGTCGTAGTTGTCATCGGATGCTAGACAACGACGCATGAATTAATGCTCCTCGAGTAATCGACACGTGGAGCTTAGATCAAATTCTCGTTAAACAATTGGCATCTTGACTAGCTCAACGATTTTTTATATCATGTAGCTTCCGTCCTTTTAATTCGTTAAACCATACACAACACTTCTAACTCTACACCATTGTATTTGGTTGAAATGCATTTTGTTTAACTATAGGGCAACATGAGCATCTAGACAAACGGTTTGCCCAAAAAGCAAGCATGATACCATTAAAAGACAGGTAACTTTAGATTCCTCGAACGACTCCAACGCATCGATGTCTTTGCCACAACACTTTTAACTCTACACCATTGTATTTGGTTGAAATGCATTTTGTTTAACTATAGGGCGACATGAACATCTAGACAAATGGTTTGCCCAAAAAGCAAGCACGATACCGTTAAAAGACAGGTAACTTTAGCTTCATTTTTCCTTTCCACTCCCCAATATTTCACTTTCGGCGTTAACATCGTGCACCTCTCGTGCCATCAATTTATATGGATTTAAGATTTAAGATTATAAACCTTTAATCAATATCATACACAACCCGAATATTTAAGTTGTAGTGTTACTTATTTAGTCAACAAAACCAAATAAAATAATATATATTGAAAATGTTTGTTAGCCAAAATCTATTACTTATACCTAGCGATTTATCGGTCAATGTTAGTTTAGGATTTAAATTTTTAAATCTTCCCAAAGATTAACATACTAGTAATCGCATGTGTTTCATGAGATGTGAACGCCGAACGATATATGTTATTTGATTTAGAGGTATAGTTATTACTTTTGTACTTGATGTTGATAAGGGGCTCGATTGATGTTGTAATTGTAGAAATATAGTTTATCCACTTAATTTGAAGGTTGTTTCTACATTTCAAACTTGTTATAAATTCGTACATGATTACATGTGATACCGTTTTCGATAGTTAATTAATTTTATAGTTGATGTTGTTAGTTGTGCATCGGTTGTTCAGTTATCTCTACAACACCATATTTGGAGTAGACTCCATTACAAACAAAAACTACATATGATAATGGTAGACTGTATTGACTATTGTACAAGAGAAAAACTACATATGATAATGGTAGACTGTATTGACTATTGTACAAGAGAAAAACTACATATCATGGCCCATCTCTCTATATGGTATTTGGTAGTAGCTCCTATATCTATCTAAAAAAACAATAAAGCTCATATGAAGGGAAAAACATATAATTGGCTACTTGAAACCCACTTTTAACATTTATTCTAAAGCGTTGATAACACAAAGAGCTCAGTCACAAGAGTTGTGCAATGGAAATTCACCATGATGGCAGTTTTTCACCTGAGACATCTGATACACAATTGCAATGAAGACAAGAGTACAAATACAAAATGATTGCAGTTTTTTGCCTTAAAATTCTAACTTTAAAATCTGATGGAAGATTTTCATCCAAGGTAAGGGTGCCTATACTGCTTCACCCAATACAAGAAAATTAGAAATGTTGGAATGGAGAATCTAAACACAAAAGATATAAGATTTACATAGAAGTCCATCAAAAATTGCTTCAAGCAAATATGTTTGTTTGCATTTTAATTGTCATCATTTTCCTACATCAGTTTATGTCAACATTTTGAGAAGAACGCCAAACAAAAAAACATCTCATTGTACCCATTCACACAATACAAATGTGGACGAAAACTTTGATTTGTGTCATCAAGACTTTGACTTGTAAGTGCCTTGCTGATGAAATTAGAATAAATTCATAATGCTAATATCAATGGCTATGCAAGTAGTAGCTGATATCAGAGCCCTATAGATAAAGAAAAGTACCTTGTGGAGGATTATTTCGTTATCTCCACAACACCATATTGGGAGTAGACTCCATTACAAACAAAAACTACATATGATAATGGTAGACTATATTGACTATTGTACAAGAGAAAAACTACATATCATGGCCCGTCTCTCTATATGATATTTGGCAGTAGCTCCTATATCTATCTAAAAAGCAATGACAGTGACAGAAAGAATTTTAATAAAGGAAAATCCTTATTCCAAAATGTGGGGCAACCACATGCAGATATGCATTACCATGAAAGAAGAACATTTTGCCTTAGTCATCAATCCATTCAAGCATAAATAAATATGGGTTGGGACTAGTTGGTCTTCCACCCTATAAAAAGCACTTACAAGTTTCCACAGTAAGCCACATATTCCTACCTAGAAAAACCATTATAATTCATTCATTCAGTACTTTAGAATATTTGGTTTAATAATTATTTATTGGAGGATAAAATAGAATAGAAAAATGGGTTTGGTATCAGGATCAGGACTACTGAATGTGAAAGTTGTGGGAACTAGGAGGAGAATTCTTGTTCTGTCTCATGGGTTTGGCACTGATCAGTCTGTCTGGTAGAGAATTTTGCCACATTTTGCTAGATATTTTCATATTTTCTTATTTGATTTAATATGTACTGGGAGTGTGAATCCTGACTACTTTGATTTCCAAAGATATGGCTGTGTGGAAGCCTATGCAAAAGACCTTATAACCAGTTTGGACGAGATGGGTGTGGAAAACTATATGTTTGTAGGCCACTCTCTGTCTGCCATGGTTGGCTGCATGACTTCCATCAAGAGGCCTTCTTTGTTCACCAAATTGGTGTTGTTTGGAGCATCCCCAAGGTAAAACAAGAGAAAAAAGTGCTCCCCTCCACTTTATCCAATTTTGTTTAATTTGCTTGCCCATATCATGGCTAATGTGGCTTAAAGACTCACTACCTCCTCAGGCTCCTCTAGTAACCTCTGGCCCAAAATTAGAGTATATCAAAACTACTAATATCACCAACAGCTCTATACATTTCAGAATTGGCTTTCACCCAAATCAAAAGAAGTGGTTTAATTCTAATATGCATATATAAAAGCAATGCTATAAATCATAATTGAGATGGAGATTTCTAACATCTTGGCATGTAGGACTTATCAAAGTGTATCCATATCTGTACTTAGATGACTATCTATATTGGTATTGTTATATAAATTCTCAACACTGAATTTGCTATAGGTTGTTAATTCCAATGTTTGTTATAGTTATACAGGTGGCTTGATAGACCAAGATGGTGTTTGGGACAGTGACATATTAGGCCTGGGCCTGCAATGGTTATTTCGCCCTCAGCCTCTACTCATCCTCCCCACTTGATCTCTTCCAAGAGGGCAGAAACTATGTTGCTATAAGTTGTATTGACAGTGGAAACCACCATTGACATTTTTACATTATTCTCAGTACTCTTACGCATAGTCCAACCAAAGCATGCAAAACCACAAGAAACAAGACTTCCAAATGATTAATAATACATTGCCACAATATTACGTAATAAAACATATGAAATTGAAGAAGATTTCAAACCATTCGAGCTCAAATTGTCTCCATGATCCTGCCCAATTCGATTTGTGCATGGATATGCTCAGAAAACAGAATTAAAGTAGATCCAAAGAACTCTTGTGAAGGAAACTCATCAATCTTCCTCCATAGCCGATCCTAATGCTTGTGACCTCTTCTATTATTCATTCGTGTGTAGTCTGCATGTAAGCGACTTCTTCTAGCTGCATACCCATACTCGCCAAGTATGTCAGGAGTTCAAATCCCAATCCATCCCTCTTTTTTTTGCGTTTTCAAAGAAATCATGCTGCTCAGAAGATTCGCCGTGGGCAGGCCAGAGGAGGCCTCTGACCTGAACACTCTCAGAGCTACCATGGCTGAGTTTTTATCCACACTCATCTTCGTATTTGCAGGGGAAGGCGCTGACATGGCGTTCAGTAAGAAAAAGCAAAATTTTCTGTAATTTTGTTGAAGCTATTTTCTTTGATTAAAATGTGCAAATTGTAAAGAAAATTTAGCATGTTAAAAAAAACCAATCAAAAAAACAACAGTTAAAAATAGGTTGTTAAAAATAGAAACGAAAAAGCCACAGTTAAAAATTGCATGCAAAATTGAAAATGACGTGCAAACAACAGTCAAATTTAATCCCTTTGGAAAAACGTCTAAAAGGCCGTCAAATTTAGCATCGCTACAGAAATGTCCAGAGGTCCTCTACCATAAGGGGAACGCCTTCGGCGTAGTTAAAAAGAGGAAACATGCAAACTAAACATCTCAATTGCACTATATGTTACGTAATGAATATAGATTCGAATACAACTTTAATACATAACCTCCAAACTACAAGGTTAGATGCTTTTATCACTAAACATCACATAACTAAATTATTTTTTATTTTTTATTTTATTTATTTTTATGTTTGTGACCCATAGAAAATAGTTAGAATGGAACTTCATATTTTCCATCCAATGCGAATTCAAGAAGTAATTTTTTTAAAGTAAACTTTCTATAATATTAATTTTTTTCATATTTTATAATCACGCAGAAGGCATTCTACAGTTGAATTGACATCGGTTGGTTTTGATATTGGTCAGAAATCATGCGAAAGAAGGCATTTAAAGAGGAATACGTTGAAATCCAACACCTTTGTTGTCGTCTATATCAAAAATCATGCTGCAAAGGTTATAGTGCCCCTGGCAAAGGTTACAATGCACATGGCGTAGGTGCTCAGAAGTTGAAGCTGCAAAATTAGCATCAGGGATGCGACTTGACGGTTGACCCCACCCGTCAAACCAAGAATCTATGTTGGTAAGAGGCTTTAAACAACCTGTCCATTTTTAATTAACAAAAAATCTTTTTTTTAATAATTTAAAAAATACATTGTTTTTTTCACTGTATTTACAAGTTTCTGATAAGTTTCAACAATTTTATGTTCGATATAAACACATTTTAAACCAAATATGTTATTTAAATATGTATATAATGTAACACTTATATTTATATTGAATGTGTTTATAGTGATAATGACAGTTTTCCCAAGTTCTTTCACATCAAATAGGGACGGTTTGACAATGTTACAAAATGTAAAATACGGTTAAAATAGGTGAAAACGTTCAAAACGGGCGTCAAATCTCATCTCTGCTGGGCATTACGGCCGAATGAAGCGCCTCCTAATCCTCGATCTTCTTCTACTGCATACAACAAAGAAAATAACAGGACGTAATAGTTTCCTCTCAGATACAATTGAATCCGCTACAGATACAGATACAAATCTTGATCAATCAATTTGCCAGGGATCACGAGGGACGAAAACCTGAGCAGAACGGGCTCATGGGTGGTTGGGAAAAACCTGGCAGACAAAGAAACCCCCCCGCCCCTGAACCAAACCCTTTTGCCGAACAGGGTTCGAAGCTCCACAGCACCCTATTCGACCAAGAAAACACAGGCATAGATTTTGAAGCCTATGAAGACATTCCAGTGGAGACGAGTGGCGAAAATGTGCCTCCCACGGTAAATACATTAATAGAAATTGATTTGGGTGATGCTCTGAATCAGGCGTTGCAAATATGTTAAGCCCGCGCCTGTGCAGAGATACGCAATACCCATCTCCATGGCGGGCAGGGATTTGATGGCATTGGCCATGTTTAAAATGTGCATAATTAAGGTCCGACTCAGTATCCTTGGATGTAATCAACTAGGCTTGGAGTCCAATGTATGGTAAGTAGTTATTGTCTTCCGATTTTATTCTTTTACTGTGGATATTTGAGTCGGTACTTATTTGTTTCAGATTGCATACATTTGCATGAGATGTCGATTTAAAGTCTTTGAATTTGGCATCTTTTATGCAGACTTGTCAGATGTATTTGAGTCTTTTCTTCCCCTACTTCTATTATATCTGAATCCATCCGATCCCTTGAATGGAGAGGCCGCTTCTCTGTTGATGCGTGATGCATAGCAAAAAGTTAAAGATATTTGTTATCAGTTATTTGTGTTTCAATATCCTTTCAATTCCAGTAGTTCAATTCTACACATCATTGGTGCATCATATTTTCTGGTTCATATCCTTATTGCTCTCTTAAAGCAATATCAGACTGTATTGTTGCTCCTAAAATCCTAACAGCCATGTGCTTTAATATTTTCCATTGGTCTTGGTTGTAAAAATGTCTTATGTGATGGGATTCATATATAATTTGAAGTATTTACTACTCATTTTATGCATATGTTTTGCTTTAGAGTACTGTGCAAAATATGCCAAAGCTGATGGTGCAGGAAGTAAAGAAGATGATGCAAGCAGCAGCTATGAATTCAGCGAAGATGAATATTCATCTTCACCGAGTAAATTATTGGAATGAAGGTTCATGAAATGTTTTGCCTAGCATCTTAAATGACCATCCTATTATATTTTTTCATGTCAAAAAATTATACCATTTTCAATACTAATTCCTTAAACAAAATACACTTTCTATAAAAATATAGAATGACATAGAGTAGGAATGTCACGTTGCCGGTGTTTTTTCATCATATTAATAACTATGGTATGCATGAATATTAACTAGTGATTGCACCAAAAGGTGCAATGGACTCACCAATAGGGAACAAATTGGAATTTCCGAACAAAAATAATTTGTTGCAGTTTTTTGTATGGTGTCAAAAAAGTACACACGGGTTATGAAAAACTCATGCACGAATGAAATTTTTGGAGACCAAGTTGTGGCTGTAAGTGGATCTCAATCATGAAAAATATAGGGATACATGACTCAATGTATAGAGGCATAGTAGAATCAGCTAGAAATGAAGAATTACAAATACAAACAATAAACAAATTCTAAACAATCCAGCCTTAAATCAAATTGAATGCTAGGAACAAGCTCAAACAGATGCAAAGTTTGATTGTGGCATCGGTTTTCATATTGTTAACAACCTTCACAAACATAGGATAGATATGAATCTAGTTTGGAGACCAAGTTGTAGTTGTAAGTGGATCTCAGTCATGAAAAATGCAGGGGTAAAGGACTCAATATACAGAGGCATAGTAGAATCAACTGGAAATGAGGACTTACAAATACAAAAATTAAGCAACTTCTAAACAATCCGGCCTTAAATCAAGTTGAATGCTAGGAACAAACTCTAACAGATGCAAAGTTTGATTCTGGTATCGGTTTTCATTTTGTTAATGACCTTCAGAGACATGCAATAGATATGAATCTGGAAGATATACAACCAGTAAGCTGAGAGTAGACAATACATGACTTGAATACCACTAACTATGGAGCCTTCAATCTGATAACTATCTAGGAATTTTGTACGTTCTTTACACAATCAACATGTTCTAGCATAGTTTGATTCCTAAACAGAATCTATTTTTGAATTTAAAAGAATTACATTAAAATTTATTGACCTTGAACATTCAAACTCCCATACCCATCTCCTTGACGGGCAGGGATTTGATGGCATGTTATTGGACTGGTTCGGGCAAAAAAGCTACTTTATGTTTTCCTATCATTGCTGCCATCATGAGAAGTAATGTACCTTAAAGGCCATGTTCTAGAAGAAGCTCATTTCCTCTGGCACTTATATTATCCCCAACTAGGGAATTATCAATGTAAGTGAGATTTTACTATTCATTATCAAATGATTGTGTCATTTTATTGCTAATTTTGGTAAATGAAATATCTTTTCAGTTACAATGTCTTCTTTTTTAATTTGAGTATCTATGAATGAGATTACATTTTAGTTACAGTATGTCCTTTTTATTTTTAGGCTTCTGGTATTTGTAAATGAATTTTTACTGAAGCTCCACTATGTTATATTTTATTTATTTCTATCTTTCGTAAACAAGTTTACATTTCAGGTATAGTAATTCCTTTTATTTATTTTAATCATCTATAACTAAGTTAGCATTTCAGTGAGGTCAAATATTCTCTTATTGTTGTCAAGTCAAATTTGTTGGGGTAGTTATATAAGATTATGCAAATGCATAATTGAGTTAATACATTTTTAGTAGATTTAGGCCTACCGCTCAAATCTAAGTACTCCAGAAGCTACAACTGATGGATCTTGTTGGGGATGGAACCAAACAAACCATCTGAAGATAATATGAGATGTTTCAGGTTCCTTAATCAAAAATTCTGAAGGATCTTCATTGAATAGGAGGGTTCGTGGCTATGAAGTAAAAGATATGCATGATGTGTGTATAAAGACAATACTTTTCGGCTGCTTACCTTTGATGGCTCTTTTATATAGGCACGAGTTGGATGATTGAGTTGTACAAGTATTCTACATAAAGACAATACTTTTTAGCTTCTTGGATTTGACTGTTCCTTTTTAGTCTAGGGATGAGTTGGATTTTTAAGTTGTAAAGAGATGTTCTTGCTACATGACCTATTGGTGCTTTTTGCCGTGTTATGTTATTTAGTTGCATGCTTTCACAGTGCTTTTTAGATGGATAGGATATTTAATTGCATGGTTTATATAGTTTCTCTTATCTGTTATTTAGTTGCGTGGGTTTGATAGTTCTTTTTAGCTTTTCACATTTTCTTCAATGTCATTGCTTTGGCTGTGTTT
Source organism: Taxus chinensis (assembly GCA_019776745.2). Classification (NCBI taxonomy): domain Eukaryota; kingdom Viridiplantae; phylum Streptophyta; class Pinopsida; order Cupressales; family Taxaceae; genus Taxus; species Taxus chinensis. The sequence continues at coordinate 9,288,690 of CM034153.1, forward strand.
GAGCTTGATATGTTCATTTTTATATTTTCTTAATATTTCAGGTATGTGCAAATGACCATTTTATGCCTAATATTGTTCTTAATTAAAGTGCTAACATTTTGCACATGTTGATTCTTGCTCTGTTAAACTCTTAAAATTTAAGTTTTGTCTCTTTTTTTGGTAATGTAAACAGAAACACCTACGGTTGAAATTAAATGTGTCTGCCTTTCAGCTTATGGAAATTTGATGATGGATGAAAACAATTAAATATGCAAATTTATGTTCTTAATTTGAATGTCATTTCATTTTTAGACTATTATGTAACATCCTAATAGTCCCCATTAAAGGTTGCAAGCATTTAGGCTGGAAGGTTTTTTGATATGATAACAGGTTGGGTAGTATCGCATTATTTATTAATAATTGTATGACATCCAAGACCAACACTGGATTTTTTAGCACCGGATTTTTTTATCAAACTTTTTGCATGCAAGGTACTATTTTAAGGAGAAAGTCGGACTTCGGGAGTAGTTGAATTTTCTCTTGATGCAAGTGCTTTATGAATTATAACTCATGGAATGTAGAGGGTCTCAAAAACACAACTTGCAACCACGTAGTGCATGATTTTCTCTTTGTGTGGGGGTCTTGTAGGCCGAACACACAACTATATGGTTTTGAATATTTTAATAATGTTTTCCAACGATGAACATTCTTCCCTTGTAAGAAATCAAAGTGGCATTAGAGTTATTTGGCTAGCTAATTGATATTGACGATATAGGGAGGGAAGGAATAGGTACATATATTTCTTTAAAGACCCTCCAAGTACGTGTTTAGGGTGTGGGAAGCCGAGGTTTGATAATAGCCTCCAAAGGCACAACTCTTGGCATTCTCAGACCAATTCCTTCATCTGTATCAAGCACATAACCATTTTGAATAAACAAGTCAAAGCTTTGTAACAATCTAGGAAGAGTAATATAGACCATAAACATTGCCCAAATTCAATTCTACTCAGAGTAGTGTTCCTTTTATTCGTTTTATGTATGATGTTATGCATGAATCTCCATCCAAATTCAAATTTGGTGTCTCGCATGGTTTTTACTTTGGTTGTCTTGACAGTTTCAAGAGGTAACAACCAAACTCAACCTCGATATGGCGGGGTTTCTAGGATACCCGCAGATGTGGATTATGTTTTTCATTGTGCACTGTTTTAAAACAAGAGATCAAAAGGCTTCCTCACCTGTAAACAACTTCTTATAAACAAAGCTATAAATTATATCAAAATACTATTGATGATTATAAAAGATTCGAGCTTTATTTAGTACATATGATTGTGTATACCAAGTTGTTGGATAAACACGTGATTATCACTTATTTGTCTAGATACATATATGACTAATGTGGATTATGATTACATCCATAAGTCAGACTCCTGGTATGTATAGAGAATTTTAGAAACAAGAGAATGAGATTTAGTTGAATCAGTAGTTTCGTCCTCTTCTTGAGTCAAGTTCGAGTTAGGGACAGAAATGTAATCCTCAACGAAGAAGTCTGAATTTCTTCTTGGGTGTCGTATTGGCGGGCGAAGGTAGACTATGAACTGGTGATGCTGATGTGGCTGACGGAATTGGATTCAGAGGCAATACAGTAATCCTCCTCTAGATGTTCGAGATTGGTCTCGTATTTCCGTTTGTATTGAATGAGATCCTCCTGGAGCCTCAGTGCTTCATCGTATGCCTCCCAAAAGGCATCAGTGGCTTCCCAAATGCGTTGTGTTGCAGTGAAAATGGCCTCCAAGAAATCAAATGGAGCTTCCTGGATTGCACAGAGTTCAAGATCGTGGAGCAAGTTGTATTGCTCCCAGTACAATGGATGGCGGACAACAGGAAAGGAATCAGATGCTAGCAAGTTAGAACCTCCTAATGCCATCTAAAGACATCATGCTAGACAAAGGATTAGTAGATAACAAGGAAAAACAAAAACACTTTGATTAGATTTAGCAGAAAATGATGAAAAAGCATGAAAACACAGGAATTGCAAGCAATTTAGAGAAATTACTGGTGATTCAGAGAAATCACTAGCGATTGGGGTGATCGCTAGTGATTACTGTAAAATTTGAGAATTCTTACAAACAGAGCTTAAGTTAATGATTCGAGTCATTAATTTAACAAAACAAACTACTATTCAACATATTAATGACATACAAGCAAAGATATACCTGTTTCTGATATCTAAACTAAATCAAAATGAGCGACTTACCTTGCAGAGTGTATTGGTGGATGGAAGAACGAAAGAAGGTAGTTGGAGGATGAAAACTATCAATCCGATGATAAATTTGACATCTATTGAGTAGTGCAACGTTAGGTAATGTAGTTGTGAAGTACTTGGATACCTGATGAACTGGGATTGGAATAGTGTATACATGCAACACTTGAGAATTTGTGTCTCAAATGAGGTCTAGGATTTCAGAGAAAACTAGTTTGGTTAGAAAATCACATGATTTCCTTCCATTTTCAGCTCAAAATGGTGTATTTTGAGGTGATAAGGATGGGGGATGGTTAAAAAAGCACGAGCTAAGTTTGTTAGGAAGGGAGAACTTGATTTTTAGAGGATTTGGCTTGTTAGAAGGCTAGTTAGCTAGGAAATACGTTAGTGCTTTTTAGGAAGCGGTTTTATAAGCGGTTTAGGCAGTTAGTGAGGTGTCCGAGTTAACTCAACGAGGTGTGAGGGGATAATAGGTAATTTAACTATTTCAATTAAATAACCATTTTAGATTTTTAGAGATATGATGGGTTGTAAACAAATTAATTAATTAAAAAAGGGTGATAGAGCGGGGTGTCACAAATATGTTGTCTTTGGTCATGAGTATGTTTGGTCTTGAGGGGGGGGGCATATATTTTTGGTGTCTACATTTTCCCCTTTTTGTCTGGTAATTTTTAACAAATTGCAAGACAAAAACAATTTGGATTTGGTTGTGTCGTCATGGGTGGATTCACTGTAGCACAATACAATGAGCACTAGTGTATTTATGTTTCAAAAGGGCTTACCCCAATAAGAGAGGGTGGAAAATGAAATATTGGGGAATCAATTGTCAGGATGGCCAAAGGGCTCAATGCCTACGGACATATGATTCTCACTAGGTAGTGTCTTAAGAAGTGGGGAAATACCAAATGATGGGGTCTAAAGGGTTCGTCTCCCATAGACGTATGGTCATTCCCAAATTTTGAATGTGTTGGTTTGTTTAAGAGTTTTGAAGGCTAAAGTCCTTTGAAAACATGGCACATCCGTGCGGTGATTGACACATGATGTGTTTTTATAGGAAAATGTGGATGAGAATCCATCAAAAGGACAATCGCTAGCGATTAGGGTCAATTGCCGGTGATTTAGCCAATCGCTAGCGATTGGCTTGTGTGGAAAACAAGTTATATAACCCATCGTTTTGCGTTTTTTATTATTATTGTGTTTTAAGGCTATTGAATTTTTTTTCTGAAACGAAGTTTAATTGACTGATTGAGAGAAATGAAGACTGTGAGTAGGAAGAGGAAGCCTGTACAAGCAGAGGTAAGTTTTAAACCTTAATCTTATTTAGTTTTCTTTGTAATTTTTGATAATTAAAAATTTTAGACGCGGCTTCAGGGTCATGTGGATGTTTAACAGGAATCACCGACAATTTAGTGAATCGCTGGCGATTCATGTAGATCGCTAACGATTCAAATGTTTATTTGAAATTTTGTGCTTTTTTAGGATTTTGCTAACTATTTTAGATTACGTAATGACTTTGTTTCATTGATTATATCATTATAATGATACTAATGTTTTGCTCTGTGTATTTGTGTTTTGTAGGTGGATGCAAAACTACTATTAGAGACTGCATCCCTTCGATGTTAGATGAGGTCAGGGAGGATTTGATCAATGATGATTGGGAGCACTTAGAGGCAGTGGATTTTGGGGGGATGAGGTATTATAGGCAGATTCACAGAGGCCGCGGTCTTATTCTTGCCCTGTTAGAGAGGTGGAATCCTTCCACCAACACTTTTTGGTTGCCTACTGGAGAGATAAACATCACCTTAGAGGATGTTCATTAGATTACGAGATTGCCAGTGAGGGGTCAACCCATTTATTGCATTTCAGACACAGAGAGGGATGATACCATGCAAAGATTGTATGGAGATGACTCTCAAAATGTGCAGTATGCGTTAGGAGCCTTTGATTATCAGGTTTTGTACGATGTTGGGAGAGATGGTTGTCCTCCAATGACCATGATGATGATGGGTATTTCTTGTTTTATACTGCCAGACTTAGGAGGAGGCAAATTTCCTTGGATGATGACAGGGGTGGTTGGAGAGGTGATGAAACATCATACTATATTTGAGTGGGACCCTACTTTACTAGTGCAGACATACAGAGAGTTGTGGGCTTGGATAGCCCACAAACGATACGACATTGATGTTGGTTTTCTGTTATAGTGTTAGGCCCACGAGCATATTGTTATTTCTCTCCCACTGGGGTTACCAGGTGCCATTGATGTGAGGTACCTAGGTTTTATGAGGTGGAGTGCTAGTCTTGGGAGGGCCAGGAAGGCCAAGGGGCCTACCCACTATCGAGATTTGATATCAGGGTTACAAGTGGGAGACATGATCTGGTGACCATATGTTGGATTCCCTAATTGGCCTAAGTTCCCACATGATTTGTGGAGCTTACACCAGGACATTTGGGTACATGACAAGAGAGCCGAGGAGGATGAGATGATGTGATTTAGTCAGATCAGGTGACAATTTGGCTTGATTTAGTACATACCCAAGGATCCGGTTGCTTACAGGTGAGAGGACAGAGATACAGAGACCCCGCAAGTCGCTATGGTAGGGCTTGTAGCCATTGCTGATTAGGTGGGGGCTGCAATTCTCAATGACGATGGTGATTTGGTTCCCCTTGATGATGTGGGGCTTACTGCAAATTTTGGCACATGGTGGGCTCGTTCTTTGAGAGCCTTTGAGAGGACTAGGGCAACAGAGAGGGTTGCACAGGCAGTTCGTCATGTGTGTGCTTGGGTAGAGGGAGGAGAGCATGAGCTTGAGGGAGAGGAGGAGAGAGCTAAGAGGGGTGATGGTGTAGCTATAATAGCAGCAATGATGACAACTGATAGAGATGTCACTTGGCGTGAGTGAGATGACCTTGTTAGTGTTCGAGATACGCTCATCGCCGAGTGTGATGGTTTGATTATAGAGCGTGACGGCCTATAAGCGTAGCTTGTACTTGTCTTTGATGATAAAGATAGGTACACGAATCATAGGGAGCCATTGAGGAAGGGACTAGGGATTATCGGGTCTTCGGTATCTGGTGCAGAGTTATCAACCATGGCTCGTCAGAGAGCGGGATCCTCAACACGTGGCATGATTTCTGCTGCTCATTTTGAGGTTGTGTGTAGACACCAAATTTGGGTCATACTCCCTTTTGTCCCTTTTAATGTATAAAGCACACCATGGCCCCATTATTAATTATTATTAATATATTCACCTTCACATTATTACTTAATTTAATTATTTTAATTAAATTAATTTCACCCTCACACTTCCACCTCACCTTGGACCCATTCTAGGGGCATTTAACTCACAGTGACTTAGTCATCACCCTCAACATTGATTCATCACTGAGTTATACCTCTTAGTGCTAAGTTATAACTCCTAGTGTTGAGTCACTAATTTGACCTAACTAATTAAGACTTCTTCATAAACCTAACTGGACCTTTTCTAAGTTCTTCCTACCTTCTCTCACGTGAACTCCACTTTCCTAAGCGGATTCAATGAGAAAAACACTCCAAATCTGGGAAGATCTGTCTATTTTTGGTAAACCTAGACTTTCCCGCCTTAACCGACGCCGGTTATTCCTCTATCGACACCAATCACGTAACCGCCATCGGTTATGTTATATACAACTTTACAACCTTTTACATGGGTTGGTAATTTTCAATTTTGGGAGCTCTATTGCATTCAAGCATGAATCAAAAACCTCTCAGCATCCAAACAACACGAAATACTCAACCACAGGCCCAAGCAAGCACTTGGCTCTTTTTCTAAGGCATTGGAATACTCATGGGAACATTCTTGGAGTATTACCATGGCAATAAACCCAGAAGCTCTTCACGGATCAACTACTGTCTTCCTTCACCTACCATATCTGCAAATGCCAGTAAGTAAATGTGATTTTAATCATATTGTGCTTGCTTAAATTGTAGATTCATTACCTCTTTCATTATACTTTACTTCTTCCTATATTCCTTTATCTCCACCTTCTCATCCATCCATCAATCCAACCACCTATGGCATTTTGGCTATCTGTACCTGCCCCCTATGCATTCCTGAGTCTTCTTGGGAATATTATGAACCCAACCACTCTCCCTTCATTCTCCGTGCAATCATAGAGAAAATCAAAAATTGCTTTTATTAAATTACTGCCAATTGCCCCTACTGACGTTGGTCACCTTAACTGTTGTTAGTCTCACCTCTCTACCGAAATTGGTCACCTGATCGATATTGGTCACTGTGTCATTTTCTTTACCTTCACCAAACACTCATGACATAACCAAACTCCACCCAAACTTTACCAGACACCCCTGTGACCTTACCTAACACCCCCGTGACCTTTCTAAACCCGAAAATACCTTACTTAATGCTATATTAGTTTGTACATCAATACTATGCTTAATCTAGTGTGTTGATAATGTTTTGAGATACCTAAATAAACATGTTAGCAATAAGATCTCTATTTCGCGTATTTTTTTTCATTAATTTGATAAAATAGTGGATTGACAACCATCTAGGAAGTATCAGACTTCCCGGAACTAGCTCGTTAGGCAGTCCACTGTCATTTTCTATTTAATATCATCTGGTGGTCTTGTTGTGTTTCTTATATAGGTCATTCCTCCTAGCCAAAGGGAAGCACTCACATTCAGTCTGATCAAATTCTACAATGCGCGCATACCATCTACATAATCACAGGTATTCCTCCTTGACTATAACCTTATCTATTTTATCACATACTTTGAGGTGAAAAATTTTGGCACGCCCGATGGGACCCATTTGGGTTATTTTGCATTGTTCATTCATAGGTGAATCATTGTGTGTCTATTTCCTTTTGAAAGAGTTCACATTAAATTTTCTCCCTTGGAACATTCTTTCTCTTCTACTTGTCTTAGTGACACTCGTATTTTGGACTAAAAAGAATGCTTCTTTCTATTTTATATTGCATTAGTGAAAGACATACTCTTTCCTATTCATCATTGCTTTCATTGAATTTCATTGTGGATTTGGGTCTAAAATATTTGCATATCATTTTTGTGTGTTGCATCTGTAGCTCATTTAAAAATTGTGGGCAACCTATATGCTGGAAGTCATGACCAGCTGATGGTTGATGAATTGAACCGTAGCTCACACTTTGCACCCTTCTTTCTCCATACCAAACCATTGAAAATAAATGACTCATTTTCTTAAACAAAATCTTTCCTGGAAGAAATTGTCAACGATCACATGATCAGAGGATTGACAGTGGGCTCCAAATTGGTTTCTCTGTCTAGTTATTATCTCAAAGAAGGATCTCCCACACCAAAACATACCTGAGACTATCCATAGTTTTCAGATTTTGTAGGGCACCTTTATCAAACCAAAAACTCTACTCTATTCACAGTGAGTCCTAAATGGCATAAGCCAGAACATAAAATCTACCACATAGGATTTCTTGTTTACTAGCTTTCTACTTGATCTATGTTTTGAGGTGTGAGTTTGCCTTCTCCATTATTCTCTCCCTTCACACTCCATAATCATAGCTGGTGTATTCTAACCCTTTCTGAGTGTGTTAGGATCAATCATTTCCATACTCAGGTTTCTGGGTTGGTCTCTTACTTGATCTAAATCACCAAATTCATTTTTTTCCATTTTTTCACAAATTTCATAGTAACCGACATCGGTCCAATGACCGCCATCGGTTTACTTATCTCACCATCATCGATTTACTGATCACTATCGGTTTCATACTGTTTTGGTCATTTTAACCAAAGCAACATTCACTACATTGCTTTTCTTTTATGGGATTTCCTCAGTTACCTCAGCATATCTCTGTGTCATTGAAATCACTGTCAAAGTCAAGATCCGCCCCATTTTCATCATTTATTGCCAAATTCACAAATCCTTTTATTTTCCACAGTGACAGGTATCGGTCCTTTGATCGGCATCGGTTACCCTTTGTCACCGACATCGGTTACTCAATCGATGTCAGTTTCTATGTTTTAATTTTCAATTAAAACAACGACCAATTTTTGCCTTCCGAAACCTTTTTCTCCATTCCTTCTGTACTCATGTGTCATCTACAAAACTTAGATTACTAAGCATACTATTAGTAAAATGGTTTTGACACATAGCCAAGCCAACACCCTCATATTCCACGCTAGTCTTCAACTATTCCCGCCTAGCCCATCGCCACATTCCATTCTATCACCTATGGATCCCAATCGGCCTATTACCATCAGTATCGGTGATGAGGGGTCCACAAGACTCCTTGATCAAAACCCCACTGCTTTATACTATTATTTAGCTCATTCATCCACTCGTGACTTATATGGGAAGCTTATATACGACATGCATGTATCCATCTCACTACAATTGCACCCACCTTTGCCTTCGCTACTACCAGCATTGCCCTGACTGCTTCCACCTTATCACTTGTTGTTTCTTAGCTTTACCCCACCTCATGATATCTTCTATACCTATGGCATCTATCACACCCACGATGTTCGTCTCCCCTGCAACGTCTATAACGCTTACATCCACAAACTTCAGTACAAGCTTGCCAAAGTCTTCCACTACTCATATACCTATTGTATCCCATCCCCCTTGGTGTCGGCAGCCCACACTCCCTTCCAAACCCTCGTTATCTCCATCCCTCAATCTCTTCCACCAATCGCTACTAGGGTCTTTACATCCACCCCACCTACATATACCTATCATCAACAACCACCTATTTCATCTTCTGCTTACTTTGGGTACTTTCCTTCAACCTCTATTCCTTCTCATATCCTTCCCCCACAATTTTCGTATTCGACACCACTACACACTAGGATGCCGTCTACATTATACCCACCTTATCTATCCCCTCATACCTCGGGGGGTGCCTTGTCATCACAACCTACCAATGACCTAATCAAAATGATGATGGAAAAGATGCAGACATTAGAAATATATGTCTCAGGCTCACGTAAGTCTCTAACATATGAATAGATTTGCAATGAGTCCATTCACTCGTCTATCCCCATTCACCCATACTATGCACATTGGGAAATGCCAAAGTTCAACCGATTCAATAGCAAAGAAGATCCGCAACAACACTTGCGATATTTTAAACATGTTTGTTACCTGATCACTCATGATGATGCGTTGCTCCTGTGGACATTTCCAATGTCGTTGATGGGACCCACTTTGGATTGGTATAGTTATTTACCTAGACACTCCATCCTCTCATTTAACCAGGTAGCTCAAGCTTTTCTTGACCACTTTTCTATTAACATTGTCAAGAAAGTCACCATAACTGACTTGTATGCTACACGCCATTATGAAGATATATCTATTACCAATTTTGTCGTTTGATGACACAACCTGACTAACCAACTCGCATTCCAATTACCTCAGTCAAAGTTAATAGAGTTGTTTACTAGGGCTTGTGCTAGACACATCTCACCAACTCTCTAGGTCCAAAATTTCCACACCTTTGATGAGGCATTCATGATGGCCCAAAAGCTGGAAATCCATGCCATTGAAGAGAAGAAAATACAATTACGTAACAGAAACCCTGCATTATCAAACAATATATCTTCTTCTTCCAAACCCTAAAATACTTATACTATAACCAAAGGGTCTGTCAATGCCGTTTCTTTTAAATCCGTCCCATCTCATCCATCCAACCAATCAAAACCTTTGTCTAATCTCTCCCCCGTCTAGATCTTTCAGTTTAAGCGGGAGCAACGGAAATACACTCCCATAGGAGAACCCTACTCTGCTGTTTTGGAAAAAATATTAAAATCCAGAGCTATTACCCTTCCACCCATCAAACCGCATACTGGTTTTGGCCCTTCTCATCTTGTGCCTGCATGGTACAATGAAAATGATTACTGCAACTACCATCGTGTTTGAGGTCACATTGAAAGTAACTGTATCACTTTCAAAAACATTGTCCAAGAAATGTTAGATAAAAGAGATCTTGTTTTGGACAATCCTAATGCACTAGCTAACCAAAACCTTCATATTTTCCGGAAGCCATTCCCAAATCACACCCTGTCATCCAACCAAACCGGTGATTCCTCGGCCAATGAAGGTAATATCCACAAGGTTCATGCCATTTTTGGCATCCTACCAGCTCCTTCCACACAGTTTCCACCCACTTCATCTATCGAGGAAATTTTTGCACAAACTCCTTCATCCACGGAGGAGTCGCCATCATTTCTTGTCTACCCAAGGAGGAGTCTACTATACATACCAATATAATTGTTCTATTCACTCCCCTACCTGATGAGAAACCCGCAATGCTTACTCTCCTACCTATGGAAGAGTTTGTTGTGCCTTCTCCTTCATCAAAAGAAGACCCTATTTCATCCACCTTGCCTCCTCCCCAACACGTGGGAGACCCATTGGCAGTGCCCCTATCAATCAAAGATAATTCTCCACTAGTTTTTAAGGATCTAGTTGATTTTCTCTCGTCTCTTTTACCCATAGAGTTAGAAGATAATCAATTCCATGTTTCACATGCTCTAGATTTATTTACAGGAGTCACTATGAAATCAAAATTGATTCCTTCTGTTGATATCCAAATTTGTTCTCCTTTTCAATCTGAGTAGCACCACAGTTATGTCATGGAGCTTAAGGACAAATTAGACCATGTTGTATGTCGTTGGTATCCGGGGATATGGTTTGGCTAGCACTCAGGTTTGTGGAGAAATGGATAGCACTCCAATAGGACTTGATCTTGTCCTAGTTGTTTTAGGTCGTGCCTTGCAACCAAGGTAAGAGGACCGATTTTGTAACCTTGTAATGGTGAAGGAAATGAAGATTTCCTTCTCGTTGCTTGAAATTCAATGATGGAAACCCTAGTGAAAACATGATCAACACCCCAGATCTGAACTCTCATGAGTTGTCACTTCTCAAAACATGGGTATGTTCTCAAAACAAGGCAAAGGTTACTTGAGACATTTGAAATTCTGATCTGTTATGCATACTTTTGTAGATTGATTTTGATCTTCTGTGGGTATACATATGCAAATCAGGGGTAGTACATGATGGGATATTTTTTGTTGGATAATTTTTTGGTGGGGGATTGACAAGACAAACTGGGGTAGATCAGATCTTTGACAACCTCTATAATACTTGGAGTAACTATTAGATGAAATGCTTCAAATAATTAGGACATTCTTTCAACCAGAAGAGGCATAAATGGAATCCCAGGCAACACTCTTCACACAATATTTGAGAATTCACCACAAAAGCTTGAAGTAAAGAAATCAATTAAACACAAAAATCCATGATCAAACCACGCCTGAGGTACCCCCAAAGGCTGACAAGAAATCTCTGCAGTCAAGGAAGGTAAAGTGATTTTAAATTTGTTTATCTCCTTATCAGATGAAGGCTGTTTTGAACATGAGATTGCCAATGCCATTGAACTATCAACAAGAAATAGAGATCCTGTGTGATTTCTAAAGACTTTCAATGCAAGATTGCCACAAGAACAACATAATTTATTTGCAAGCATTCAAAATTGATAATAGACATCATATTGCCCAAAGAAAAACACATGTTTAATTCAAAACTTGTTGGATTCAATAGCAAGGGAGTGTTACATGAACAATATCAGAGCTGTGTGGTGGCTATACACTTGTAACCAACCCACATTCATGAATTTTCCAACATATGAGACATTAACCTGGTTCTTTGGCGGATTTTCTCAGAAAATGAGCTTTTTCTCCAAATTTACTCATGATTTTCAACTCCCAACCCCTTCAAAATTCTCCAAGATGCATCATATACCACATGCCACCTTGGAGTCTTGCTTCCCAAGAAAAAAATATGCTTATGGGATCAAATTTGTTACAATAACTCCATGATTTAAAGATAGTGACACCAAACAGAAAAAACAACTTGCAAGTTGCCAGGTATGCACAAAAATTAAATCATTATACAAATTTGGATCATTATCCATCCCAGGGTCACATTTTTTATCATTTGGGCATGCAAACATCTCTTATTAATCATTTTTTACCCCTTTTACCTTATCATTTCACCTCTGCAACCTTTGATTTTCACTTTTCATGTTTTTTATCGGGCCCAAGTGGAAATTTCATCAAAAACACCATAGATCAAGGAATTAGGTCATAAAAATGTCACCAATGTTCTTAGAAGGCTGAGACAACCCAAAATCATATAAGGTTCGATGCAATTTGATGAAGAAATGATGAATCCAAGCTTCTTGGAGCTCCCATGGCGGTCAAAAGGGTGAATGCACAGTTGCCATCGATTTTGGATAACTTTAAACACCAGCCCTCCACGTGGCAAATGAGATCTCAAACATAAGCCCAAAATTACCTTTTTTGACTCTGGATAATGTGGGACATGTGTTAAAACACGATTGGATCGGCTCCCTATTGTTTAAAATTGCATTTGCGACCTTTTTGACCTTTGGAAAATTTTGCAAAATTTCCCCGCTTCTCCCCTAGACCCGCCACGTGTCCAAAGGTGGGCCCCATTGAAAACACAGATCAATTCTATCCATTTTTCTTCTTTTTTGAAAAAAGGAAATTTTTCTCAAAATTCTCCATGGGCCCGAACACCCACTCTTTTCCTCGCCACGTGGCACTCTCCCCAATTCGCTACGGGTCCAGGCCTCCAATTCTTCCTTTAAACCTCCCTGCCAAAATTGTAAATTTTCAAAATTCTCTCTGAGGCCCAAACCTCTGCCCCCTCATACAAATTTTTCCCATGCGGAAAAGCAGACCAAACTTTACTTTTGAGATTTTGCCTCCAAAGGCAAAAATTCTCAAATTCTCCCCAAGCCCCGCTTCTCCATTTTGCCCTTTTTGGGACACGTGTTGGCCTTGGATTGGAGCGAAAAAACATTCACAAAATTTTCCTTCGGCCCCCTTGCTTGATTTTTTGCATTTCTAGACACATGTCCACTTCTCATTGGTCGTGGTCCTTCAGCCCAAAACTTGACTTTATACCATTTGAAGTTAAAACTTCAAAACCATCACAAAACCCGCCTATCCGTCATATTGACTTCTTCTGGCCACGTGTTGTCCTCCCATTCACTGTGGGCCTTCGGGCCAAAATGTGACTTTGAAATTTTTTACAAAATGAAGGCAAAATTTCATAAGGACAACCCGCCGATCCTCTGACCAATCATAATGTGCCACGTAGGCACCCTAATGTACAAGGCGGAGCCCCGGATCAAATTTTTTCTTTTTGCCAAAATTTTGAAAACAACAAGTTAGAAACATTTCCCGCATATCTCTAGCTAATAGGAAACCGACACATTGCCAATACATTGCGATGATGAATTTGACGGGCAAATGACACCCATATGATCGTCAAAACGTCAAAAATTCACAGGATGCCCTAGAATTTGAAATTTTCAACAAGGAAGGTAGATTTCTTGATTTTAAACCAACTGAATCATTTTTTGACATCATTTTTGACCCTGGGATTGGGGAAAAACTTGCACATATTTGGGATTCGATCAATTTCGAGTTTTGCACGATTTGACAAAGGAAAAAATGACACAACCCGATCATTTGAAAAAGCTAGGGCACAAAAAAGGGGGAAACTTGTATTGTTGTCTCAGAATAGGGAAAAACAATAACATTATGGGAATTTTGAAGGTATTTAATTGGGGAAGACGAACTGCAGACCACCAAATCAAAAAATAAAACATTTGTGAGTATATTTGGGCATGGAACATTAGGGCCTATTATGCAAACTGAGAATTTAGCACCAACACCTTCTACTACCACACCATTCTTATGTTTGGTAGACCACGTAGACTATGTTGATCATACCATGCTTTGGGGGAACCTTCGAATGCATGTTTCATCTCAAATGTAGATGAAATCTACGGATACTTGTACCATTTACACCAAAGTGTTTGAGGTGACAAAATCCATAACACCTAAGGTAGTTGTGGCGACATTTCCCACATCACCTTCATCTACGCCTGCACCTCTACCATTACTTCTGCAACCAATTATGCCCAAACCACCTACTCATTCACATGTACCCAAAACTTAAGGGTCATGCCGACACCAATTCTAGTTCATCATCCTATTAAGATTGATCTAGCGACCACTTCCCAAGCCATCACCAAGACTACTCCTCCACCTAATAGGAGATCCCAACCTCTCAGATCTCATATGCTAGCCTCACCTACTGCTCCTTCATCACCTTCACCACTGCCATCTATACTAGGTCTGTACCCCTCAACCTTGGTCACACAATCTCCTATTCAAGGAAGGATAAGGACGCGTCAGCCCAATTCCTCATCATGACTACCTATTTCTCCCGACCTACCTACACAACCACTGCCTTCACTATTGCCTAGGTCCTTTCCACCTCTCATAACAACACCCTTGCCAATGCTCTCATTATTACCTATGCTGATCCCTTCCATATTGCCTCCCACTACTATCTTTACTGCACCTCCACTATCACCTTGGTTAACCCATCCCCTTCCACCATCTACCTTTCCTTCTTCATCATACCCTTCATCTATGCCTTTACCTAAGAAGGTTCAACACAAGTCCAATACACTTCTACCTTCCAAAAGGGTTGGGAGGCCTACACTGCCTCCCACAATCAACTTACTAACTACACCTTTACCTAAGAAGGTGCAACCGAAATTAAAAACCACCTCATCTACTAAACGAGAGCTCAAACTTAATCACATGCCCATTCCACCATTCAAAAATACTCTCATTTCGCATTGTGATCTGTTGGAAGGATCTTATGCCAACATCCTGGCTAACCTTTTGGAAACCTTTGTCATTACATTACCCCCGCTTAGACCTTATGACCCATTAAAACCTAAACCAGAAGGGTTTGATGATTATAAAATTTACGCCTACCATCATATGCCAGGACATGATGTAGAAAACTGTAAGGCTCTCAAGACTATTCTTCTTCACATATGTCCTCTTAAAGAAAACTTTGACATTGATGATCTTTTAGATGAGGACCCCATTACACCTTCACCTATCTCTACACAACCTCATTCCGCATTTATTCAACAATATCCATCTCCACCTCCAAATCCCTTTTACCCTCCTCCATAATTTGAGATCAACATGGTCTGCATTGGCGAGCTAGCCAAAACCCCACCAAAATGCCATTATGCCCAAATTATTTCACAAGAGTTTGTTCCTTCACCATTATATTTCCCTTCATGTTATTACACCTTCCATGACATTCCTTCTCCCTCTCTTCCTCAAATTAACATGATCCAGGTTGCCACATGTGCATAAAAGGACAAAGGAAAAGAGAAGACATATAAACCCTCTGACGCACCACTACTTAACATTCCATTGGCCCCTGCGCCCAAAATCACCATCTTTGAACCAACATTACCTATGGTAGATGGAGTGGCTCATCGCACCATGCTTAGGAAACTTCACAAATCACCTTTGAAAATGTCCCTATGTGACCTTATTCAAACCTATGAGTCCCATTGTCAAGGTCTCATTGAGATCTTTTAATCTATTGAGGTTCTACCTAATGACCCTACACATGTTGCCTCCCTTATCACCCCTCATGATGTGGCCTCTCTCACCATCCTACCTCCTCTATCTACCCCCTTTGTTACTCACAAAGTGGTTGCTCTTAGTTTCTCAGATGATGAGATTGTACCCCTTCAATTGGATGATCCAGACCCTACCCTATTCATCTCTGTGTATATTGAGAATACACACATCCGCCATATTATGATCGATGAAGGTGCTAACATCAACATCATTTCTTCCCATGCATATCAACAGATGCACATCCCTTCCAATTGTATGCACCATAACTCGGTTATGCTACGTTCATTTAACAATGCCATAACTTCCACTCTCATAACTATCATTCTTCATATCTGCGTGGGCCCCAGGACTATTCCCGAATTATTCTACGTACTGGAGGGGGAATTCAAATATAATTTGTTTCTTGGTTGACCCTAGATTCACACCATGGGTTGTGTTCCTTCCACCTTACATCGATGTTTAAAATTTGAACACAAAGGGCACAACTACACCATTCCGGCTGATCCTTCACCGTTTAAAACGTGTAACATGCTCTACCAGCCTAATGATGTCCTTATACCAGTTAAGGTCTCTACCACAGACACCGTTGTCCCATCCATAGCGGTCGACACCGCTTCTTCGGCTGCTACTTCATCCACCCCTTCTACCACTACACCTCCCACAGTCACCTCCACTATGCCTACTGCCGTTGTAGCTTCTACCATGGATCCATTAACCAACCCATTTCTGACACTAACAATGAACGTTTATCCTTTCCATGCTTCAGGAGATTCTTCTCTCCCTTCCACCCAAATTTTAACTTCAGATCCCTTGGTAGACGTTTTCCAAAGCCTTACTTTGGGGTAGTATCGCCTCTATAACATGAACACTTTCCTTACTTTGTAAGAGTATGGAATCCTCCATTGACATCCACATTACAACCAACGGGTAGGTGAAACATTTTCATATGGTCCACCTCATCTTCTTACTAATTTGACATATGGGGGACTAGCTGCTCCTTCATATACGCCTGAACCACTCACCCAAACCAGACCATTCTCATCCGATTTCTGGTACCTAACTAATTGTCTCTTCACCTGCACATTTCTCCATCGCTTCACATGGAGAGGTTTCAGGTTTGGTTTCTATGAACAAGGGTCTCACACTGTCATTTCTTGTACCACCTGTAAATACAAGGATCATCGTGGTCTTGGATTTGTGGAAGATTCCTCTTCTAAGAAAGCCCGTGTTATCCTCGTAGAGGAAGAGACACCTTGTTCACCTCATCTACCTATGCCACCGACTTCACCTACAGAGTCTCTGGATCTAGAATCCATTCCTTTAAACTTTTTCTTTCATAAACACTATTTCCTTGGGACCTCTAACCTATCAACGCGATGACAAGGCTCCCATTTCTATTCCTTTCCTTTATCCTGACTTGATCGATGACGATACTCCTTCTATAAACATCGTTCAATGTTAGGATGATGATTCCATTCTCACTTATTTAGGTGCAGAGGACTCTTACATCCATTGGTCGTTACCCTCTGAGAAGCAAACCATGTTGAATGAATCAACCATAAAGATCAACATTCACACTCAGGATGACCCTCATATTCTAAAGATAGGCCAATCTTTAGATTCCACTGAGCAGGAAGCTTTTACCTCTTTCCTCTGAGACTATAACAATGATTTTGTTTGGTCTTATACCGATATGCCTGGTATTGACCCAAATATTGTGATTCACAATAGCGTAACCATCCCTAGCGCCAAACCCGTAAAACAGAAAATGTGAAAAATGCATCCACGCTTTGCTCTTCTTGTGAAAGAAGAACTCCAATGCCTCCTTTCTATTTCTTTTATTTTACCCATTGATTATCCCCAATGGATTTTCATTATCGTTCCTATCACAAAAGAAATAGAGGGACTCCACATATGCATGGATTTCTGCGACCTCAACCTAGCCTGCCCTAAAGACGATTTTCCTCTACCAAGCATTGACCAACTCGTTGATCTCACCACTGGTCATGAGATGCTATCACTCATGGATGGTTTCTCGAGTTACAACCAAATATTACTTGCACCAGAAGATCAACACAAAACCACCTTTATCACCCCTTTGGGGACCTTCTGTTATCAAGTTATGCCTTTTGGTCTTAAGAATACTGGTGCTACCCACCAACGGGATATGACCTATATCTTCCATGACATTATGCATAACATATTGGAATATTATGTAGATGACCTTCTTGCTAAATCTAAATGTCAGGCTGACCACCTCATGGTCATTAAAGTCATCTTTGATCATCTACTCAAATACTGCATTCGTTTTCAACCAAAGAAGTGCATTTTTGTTGTTCTCTCGGGTAAGATCCTTGGTTTCATCATCTCTTTGTGTGGCATTGAGGTCGAACCTGCTAAAATCAAGGCAATTCTTGAGATGCCTCCACCTAATAACATGTGTTAACTTCATAGTTTGCAAGGTAAGTTGCTATCTATTCATTATTTTATTTCCCAACTCTCTAACTGTTGTCAACCTTTGCATCACCTCCTTAAAAAGGATGTTTCCTTCAAATGGGATGTTGAATGCCATAAATATTTTGAAGCACTAAAAGGATACCTGCTCAAACCACCTGTGCTCATCCCTCCTAAATATGACACTACTTTTTCCTTTATATTTCTGCCACATACCATTCATTGAAGGCTATGATTTCTCATCGTGATGATCAACATAGAGAGAAAGTGGTTTATTATATAAGTCATACACTTCTATACTATGAGACTAGATACACTCATGCCGAAAAGCTCTACCTAGCTCTAGTCTTCGTCGCTACCAAACTTCGTCGTTACTTACTTAACCATAAAACCTTTGTTGTCACCAACATCGACCCCTTACATTATATGTATGCTAACCAACATCAACATGGTGTGCATTGGCTCATGCTCCTTGTAGACCTCGATCTCGAATTTATCCACCAAAAATACATTAAAGGAAAAACCATTGTTGACCAGCTTGCAGACGCACCTCTTTCCAGAAACCAATCTTCAAACTTTGATTTCCAGATGAATCCATTGCTACCCTTTCCCTTGAAGATACAATTTATCAAATGAAATTATTCTTCGATGGTTCCAAATGTCAGTGTGGGGGTGGTGCAAGAGTCATCCTCATTCCTCTAGATGGTGAGCCTATGCCTTTATCTTTCAAACTAGATTTTGATTAAACCAATAACAACACCGAATACAAAGCACTCGTATTGGGTCTTCAAACTACCATAACCTTAAAAGTTAAGTCCATTAATATTTTTGGTGATTCCCAACTAGTGGTGAACTAATTTAATGGTCTATACCAGTGTTGTAATGAAATAATTCAAAAGTATAAACATCATGTTGACATTCTCTTGACTACCTTTGACTATTATGAACTTCGCACCACTCCGTGTTCCACAAATAAATTCACAGATACCATGGCCTATTTTGATTCTCAAATACCTGCTTCACCTTCGGACTTGAAGATCTTTGTCACAATACAAAGATTGTGATCATCGTCTTACCTATTCCCAGAGGTTAATTTTGTCGCAAAAATAGAAATCGATCCACGAGATATTTGGTATAAGAAATTTGTTGACTACCTTTCCTTTTCCATTCTCCCTCCTCATCTTACCCGCAATGGGTAATGAGCCTTCCTCAAAAGTGTCTCTCGCTATGTTATCATGGGTGGTATTCTATATAAACATGGATTTGATGGCATTATTTTACGTTGTCTAACCAGTTATGAAATACCATATACTATCAAAGAGGTTCATGATGGAATTTGTGGGGGTCACTTCAGTGGTTTAGTTGTCGCTAAGTGCACCCTTTGCCTCTGTTATTACTGGCCGACCTTAAACCACGATTGTTGTGACTATGTTAAACATTGCGTAAAGTGTTAACAACATGTTATTCTTCACCATACACCTAGTCATGCCTTACAGGTCACAACCGACCTTTGGCCTTTCTCTCAATGGGGTCTGGATCTTGTTGGCAAGATTAATCCTCATTCTTCTCAACATCATCAATGGATTATTACCGCTACTGAATATTACACTAAATGGGTGGAGGTTGTACCTCTTATTTCTACCAAGGATGAGAAAATATGTGAATTCATTAACCATCACATCATCTATCGCTCTGGTGTTCCCCATCAGTTTATCACAGATAATGGTAAACAATTTAAAAAGAAAACCCTACAGAAACTTTGTGACATGTTTGACATTCAACTTAGTTTCTTTTCACCTTACTACCCCCAAGAAAATGGCAAAGTTGAATCAACCAACAAAACCCTTAATAAAATTCTATAGAAAGTGGTTGATGATACTGACAAGGATTGGCATACGCACATTCCTTTCACCTTGTGGGCTTACTGCACTAGTATTCACACCTCAACTTATGCCACACCCTTTTCTTTGGTTTACGGTATAGAGATTGTTTTACCCTTGGAAGTCCAAATTCCATCTCTTTGTATCTCACTCAAAGATATGCTCACCAATGATGATTTTTGCCAAGACCGTTTGGCACAGCTTGAATTACTAGACGAGCATCATCTCACTGCTGTTGATCACCTTCAAATCTACCAAAAATGTATCAAATGTGCCTATGACAATTTTTTTTGAGAACGAACCTTCAAGGTTGGTGAACTCGTCTTGAAATAAAACCAACATGTAACAAAAGAGGAGAAAAGTAAACGAGGAAAATTTGCTCCTTATTGGCTTGGACCATATATCATCACTCATGCCTATGGATTAGGTGCTTATCCTTTATCTTCCCTTGAAGGCCAACCCGAACCTGATATCCTCAATGCTTTGCATCTTCGACCGTTCTATTGTTGAATCAAGTACTATATCACCTTTTGTATATTGCTAACTCGTCCCTTGAGTACCCATTCTTTTCATCTTCCCTGTTCTGAGGACCAATGACTAAAAAAGAATTGTGTGATCACATGTTACCTTTCAGCCTGATCTTCAACATGAGTACCACGGCTCTACTCATGGAATGATTCTCATGGATACTTTTTGTTCTTTTTTAGGATGGAATCCCATGGTCATTCACCATGCAAAAACTCTCTTGCATAGCTAACCTTTGCATCCTACAGTTTTGTCTTCATAAACGAACCCTATACTCCTCTATAAGTCTCGTCCATGACCTAAAAGTTCAACAAAATTCAAAATTAAAATGGGATTCAACTCCTTGAGTCAAACTTGTTATAAATAGATGAATCCCTAAAAAAGGACATCTACCTCTTTATCTAGCTGTTAAAAATAGATTTTTCCCTTGAAGGACAACTCTAAAGTTAGACTTATTATACATAGTCTATTAAAAAAGAAGACTATTTTTGAACAAATAAAAATAAAATTATTTTGAAGCTTCCTGCATTGATCAACTTCATGAAGACCTTAAGGAGTCATTATATTTATCCCATATAGACTTCCCACATCGAGCAGTCTATACAAATCAAAAGCAAAGGAAAAAAGAAACACATAACTTTTTTGTCATGGACTTTCCTATTTTGGTTTTGGATATCTTGTGGAAAAGGCATGTCATCTCACAACAAGGTTATGGAACAAAAAACCACTTCCCCTCACCTTCTTTTCTTTCAAATCTCCAACCTACTCAAGGGACATGCCAAAAATATGACATTTCATGATCATGTATCTTCATTCACACTTAGAAAGTTTCAACATGCAACACCTTTAGGGTCTTACGTTCATAAGCTGATCTTTTGGTGTAATAGAATCGTAATGGTCCTTACCAATTAGGCGGCACCCCACCCCTTTTACCGTTCACCTCTTTTTCTACTTATCGATTCTACTACACCTAGACCTTTGACCTACACTCAATCATACCTATTCATCTTAGACTCCATCATGCCTAAATGACCTATATTCAACCATGTGTATTCAACCTTGACTTAACTATACCCAACTAACCTACACTCACAGTCACACCTAAAACCTACCAACCCATTCGCCAACCTCATCATATTATTCTCTAGCTTAAGGGAGAATTACATCAACCTGATACCCCTGTCCGCCAGGGCTATGTAGGCAACACTCTGAGGGAAGGGGGCCTTAGAGGTTAGCTCAACCATATTTTTACATTTTTCTATCCCTTCGCCTTCTACACCTTTTACCCCTAACCATTTTTTCTCTTCTTATGTTTACATCCTACCCTAGTTAGTTTCCTTTCACACACAAACTTGGAAATTAATATATAACAACAAACATACATTGTTTCCTCGCTCTTACAATTTTACCACTATATCCATATTCTACCTAACTCATTTCACATTTTCCATGATATCAAATCTTTGGAAGATTAAACCACAACATACATATACATCATCATTTATTTTCCATAATACCAATAACTTGGAAATTAAATCAAACACAAAACCATACTCAACCATGCCTATACCTGATGTAACCATGCCTGCATGACCTCGACTCAACCATGCCTATACCTGAATCCTTCATGCATATACTTGACTCAACCATGCGTACGTGACCTTGACTCAACCATGCCAAAACAACCTAAAATCCATCATGCCTAGAAAACCTGACTAAATCATGCCTAACTCAACTAGTTTCCATTATACACAATAACCAATGGCAATTAAAACAAATACATCATCCATCTAGTAAACATCATCAACTATATAAATGGGAGAGTCTATGTATCAATACATATATACACAAATATAAATAAATATCAATCTCTCAAAAATCTCATATAAAATATCATGTCTTCAGCACACAAGCCGATATATATATCAAAAATACAAATCATGGTACAATATCACCTATAGTGACCAATCACCCCCACCTAATGCCCTCCTCTCCAGTATCACCTATCTCAGGCTCCTCCTCACCAATCAACCGCTCTGCCATCATCTCGCCACCCTCTTCTGGTCCCTACTTGTCCTCCTCCTTGCCCTCTACGAGGCTTGGTCTCCAGGAACTAGTAACCTCACCTTGGCCGTATCTCTGGGGTTGATGACCCCCTGTACTACCATAACTATGAGCCCTGGATCTCGTCCACTCATTGACTGCCTGTTGGGCTCGGTGCTTGGCATATGAAGGCACATCAATATATGCAGTGGCTAGATGGTCTTGGTAATAGTGAGCCTCATTCAAGGCATCTCTGAAACTTTCCATGGATACGGTATGTGGTGGTGCCATCGGCCTAACTACCCCTTGTGAACTCTGCCTGACCACAAGTGTACCCTCTCATGGTGCTAGTGCTTGTACTATGGGACCTAGTCCTTATGCCTCTGGTGGTACCTGTGCAGCTACTGGGCCTGTAAGGCCGCCACCTGTGCATGTGTTGTGGCCAACTGACCTTGTAATCTGGCCACTTGTTCCTGTAAAGTGGCTATCTACCCTCTATCCCCATCTCCACCATGTGCGAGAGCTTGCCCCTATGCTATGTGGGCCTATAGGGTTGTCACTTGTGTCTGCAAAGTTGCCACATGTGTTTTTGCCCCTATCAGTTGTCCTTGTAACCCTATAATATGTGCCTGTAGGGCATCCATCTACCCCCACAATGTATCCCTTTGCATTGTGATAATTGCTAGATCAAGTTGCCTTGGCCTTGGTGGTTGAGCCCATAACTGTGCCACCCACCACTTCCTGTATGCATCGGTGATGCCTACATCATCAATCCAAAGATCTCACACCTACTCCTCCTACTCTGTGGGATCGATTAGACGTGGCGGAGACATGGGTCTCTCAACGTCATATTTACAATATTATGGGAAAGGTGGGGCACGTCCTACCTCAGTCCAAACTACCATTTGACCCTGTCCACGAGTATCATCTTGTGCTCACCGACATGCCACCCCTATATCCATCTCAATAACTGAAGACCATGTAACTCCTCAGCCATGCCTCTATATGATGGATAATTAACATATGGATGCCACACCATATCCACCACTGAAAGGCCCTCCAACAACTGCCTGTAGTATGTAACATCATATGTGGCCCTAGCCACCCTCGGTTGTCCTCCGACTGGTACCCATCTCCTGAAACCCACTTTGTATAAACCTCCCTCGAACCATTCCTGTCACGGTAAACCAACTGGATGCACACACAATGTTCTCATACGTCCAATAGTGTAGCAAGTATGTACACCACATACCAAACCTCCTCAACCTACCATAGGCCCATAGCTCCCTATATAGCTGGACTAGAAAATTTGGTGCCCAAGCAAAGCATACCCGCTCCTCAATCATGTCTTCTAGCATCCCCATCAATGCTCGTGGAAATCTCCCACCCTCAGAATCCAGAAGGGCAAAGCATCCCACTTCCACCATCATCAAAACAAATATCCTGGTCTCATATGGATAGGTCACATACATATCTCCCTAACTGAGGCTTGCATTGTGATAACTCAATAGGCCCATCGCCTCACCAAATACCACCACTATAAGCTCCATTGATGCCTCTGATGAAATCAAATACACTGGATCCCCAAAAATAGGAAGCTGCAGGATCCTGTACACGTCCTCCAATGTGACGGTCATCTCGCTAGTCGGTAAATGAAAGGTATTAGTCGCGGAGTCCCATCTGTCAATGAGAGCGGCCATCAAGCTATGATCTCAGCCTACATGCCTATAGCATCTGATCGAATTGAGTCACACATTTGCTATGCACTCCCACTCATCATTTTTCACGCTAGCCCACATCTCTACCAGTAGGGGTGGTACTCTGTCTCTCATCGTCAACTACTCTCTCACCTACATCATCCAAACCAACATTGTCAAGTTACGATCCTCTCAAATCACATATTTCCTAAATCTCACACTCACTTTGCACCTATCCCTTTTTGTACCATACAATACCTCAAATGCATCAATCCTACCTACCCCTCACCTAGTTTCCAATCCCTCCCCCTTTACCTAATTCACCTAAAAACCTATTGTCTCCATTATCATACTTACCCAATTCCCTAGACCATTTCACCTATATACCTATCTTACACCTGCAACATGGTGCCTTACCCTCTTACACCTACACTAACTTTCACCATACCCATGTCTCGCCTGTTTAACTTTCCCCAATAACTTTATGTTATCCTAGTCACTTTTTATAGTGACCGACATCAATTTCCTTGACCGGTGTCGATCACCCTTTAGTTGATTGATGCCGGCAAAACCCAAGGGACGTCGGCCAACCCATGACCGACGTCGATCACTGTTGCAGCTATGAAACCACAACCCCCATCTCCCATTGTTAAAAATCAACAAAAAATACTCTAAAAACCTACACCAACTCACCCAAATCTATCCAACATTCATTTCCAAGCCTATTTAACCCACATTTGCCCCTACCCACCCCAATTACACCGATTTTCACCCCTATTTAAAAATAGAATTTCCCTCCCACATTTCTTCATTTTTATCAAAAATTTTAATTAGACAAGAGGTTTAGGAATGCCTCCTACCTCTACTCGGTGTTGCCTACGTGATGGCACCTCTGGTCTTTGTGTCAGTGGTCCTCCCGCTCCTTCCCCCAACTTCACCATGAAAGCAATACACCACAAACCTCTCAACCAATCAAATCAGTCCAATCAATCTCGTGGACCCGCCTATCAACTTCCAATCACCTGCTAGTGGCTCACCAACTCAGCTCATGACCTTGTACTATTATTTTCCCAACTTCCATGTCTTTTCTGACATTTTCCACACCTGTCAAAGAAACAAATGAATCTATAAAACATGGATTTAAATATTTTTAGCCCTAAATTGACATGACCATCGTCGGTCATGTCGTGCCCTAGAAAACTGACATCGGTTAAGCTATAACTGACATCGGTCACCCAACATAACCATTTGACCCACACTATGCCCATTTTACCTGAAACACTATTGCTCACACAAGTTTTACCCTCACCAACACCTATTAAAACTCACACACTAGCCTAAATTACTTGTATATTTCCTTAATTACGTTTAGGGACATGTTATTGTGTTCATGAATAAATTAGTTATGCTATGGAAATGAAGCTAAAACATATAACCTCAAAGCATGACTCTAATCTACACTAAACCATCATGATAAGAGATAAACAAGACTAACATCTATCATTGTATGAACTAGATTAACTCTAAACTAACATGATAAAGTTACTCTCTACTCTTTAGATCACTAATTAAACATTAAACCTAAGAAGATCAACTTAGCAATCAAAGGTGTGATTAGTTGTTTATGGTTCTCAAGCTTTCAAGAATGGAGTCTCACCATTAATGGCTTCAAGGCCAATGGTTCTCTCCATATTACTTAAACTTGGATTATGGATGCAAATGGAGGCTATTAGCTCAACAATGGAGGAAGGAAAGCTTTAGATCAAATGTATAATTAGCTTAAAGCTAATACAAATGAGATCCAAGCTTTCTTAGGCTTGTTTTGGCTTTGTGTTATGTAAAGTTGTGTGTTTGAATGGGTAGGCTTAGGCTTGTATTTATAGTTTTCCATTTGGGAGAGTTTGGAATTTGGATGCATGTCGGACTAAAGGTAAGCCAAAAAACCCTTTTAGATTATATTAGGATAAACATGCTTTAGGATTAGTTAAGCTAGGTTTAGGCTAGTTAACCTTGATTAGCGAGTGATTAGAGACTCATGAGAAGATTAATCATTTGTGACTGATGATAGAGGAGTCAGAAGTGATTAGAGAGAACTAGGGACCTGAATGGTTGAAAGGAGGAATGTTTAGCTAATAAGAGAGATATTAGCCCAATTAGATGATTATAGGAGGAATAGCGACCAAGAAGGTGTTGTAAATGGGCATTCGAGAATGGAGCGAAGAGTGGGAAATTAATGAAGTGTCGTTAATCGGTTGAATTGAAAGAAATGCTAAAATAATATTTTAGGTGTCTAGATTTTCCCCTCTTTGGGGTGGCGTAAGTGACGTCACTTCACAGAAAGTAGACAAGCATTAAAAAGTAGAAATTTTTCAAGGGATAGAAGAAAAATGAGTATAATGAAGGATGCCCCCTCGATTGTTGATGGGGTGATGGAAGAACTCGATTGATGATAAAAAAATATGGAGGAAATAGAATAGAAGAAAAAATAGTGTGAAGAAAAGAAATGGGATATAGAAGAAAAAGAGTATGAGGAAGGGGGAATGAGCTAACATCCATCCAATGCCTTTTAAACAACTTTATTTCTTTCATCACATTGCTAGAGATCTTCATCATCGGTCCTTATTAAAAAGAGAATGAAAAAAGTGTAGTATGACATGAAAATCCATATACGAACAAATGTCCATTGCTAAAAGCACTAACTCCATGCAACATACAAAATGCAATGCAATACGAGAAAGTAAAATATGCCTAAATCCATGCAACATACATAATGTAATGCAATACGAGCAAGTAAACAAGCTAACCTAACAATGAAACATAATGTATTGTTTTTGTTATCGAGCTTCAATTCCAACCTATTTGAATTAATGACAAGGGTTAATGACGGTGCCCCAAGAAAAGATACATGCAAGGGGAATAATGGAGGACACTTGGGTCCAATGATAAAGCAATTGTGCACTATGACACAGTACCAGGAAACTCGTTGTGCCCTAGAGTACAAACATAGTAAGCAACTTAGCTTTTGCTTATGGAGGTAGATCGAGATGATGCGCAAGTCGTGCACATGAACATGTGAGAACCAAAGAGTGACATTTTGTAGGATGATTTTTGATTTTTAGATGTTTTCTGAAACATATTTGAATGTTTTTTTATTTTTCTAACATATTTAAATGTTATTGTGACTTTGAAAGTTTTCTGAAGCTATTTAGAGGAAGACGAGGAAATGTGGATGCCCCTAGCGATAGATGGGACATACAAGGGCAAAGGGCCACGCACATGTAAGAAAGGTGAAGATGCAAAAATGCCCTAGCATTAGGTGGGAGTATTCAAAGGAAAACTCTTCATGTGCTATGATGAGCGGGATCAAGGCCAAAATAGATAGGTTCAATGTGATGATGAACATAAACTAATGATGTGCTAGGAAGAAGCAAGGATGCCCCTAAGATAAGTTGGCAAAGAAGCACATGATAGAAAGGAAGGAGAAGATTGTTTTTATGAAAAAGGACAAAGGTGTCCAAAAACAATGGAAAAAAGGCAATACCATACACATGGATGTTCTGAATGAAGTAGAAGAATGATGTGAATGAATGAATGTATCTTAGAAGCCTCGTGATGAAAAGGTGATTAACCAAAGGCACAAATCGTGAGACGAGATATGGACTAGAGTAAGAATTTGAACAAGGTCCAAAAAAGACACTTGGTAACATACTAATATTGCTTCACTCATAGAGATCCAGTGTGTGCACGTGGAATTTATTACCTCTTAAAGGGAATTTAATAGGCAACAAGTGAGGAAAAACTAGCCAATGTGTAGGAATGATTGATTTTAAAAGGCGATAGGTGATTTGTGAATGGAGGGTGGAAGGATAGTCATACATTGCTCTATTTCCAGCCAGGTGTCCATAGCCCTGACAAAGATGTATTTGATTCTAATCACAACATTGCTCTACTACCAATCAGGTGTCCATAGCCCTGATAGAGATTATTGGAAATACCCCAAGAGAGAGTAATATATCAATTTGCTTTTGCTTTTAGCTTTTAGCTTTTGATTTTTTGATTGATTTTAATTCTTTTGCTTTTTGAAAACTTATCTCATCTCTCTTGCATGACAAGGGGTTAAGAACCATTGATGGCTTGATGAAAGGAGGTGAAATTAATTGTGATGACGACATTGGCTAGTGTCAACAAATATGTCCAAAATTTCTTCGCAACAAGTTTATTAGATGCAAAACTGTGATAGGATCTCTAAGAGGTCAGTCGTTCTTTAATTTACCAAGGTGATGAAAGACCAAGGTCAAATAGATACCATAGAGATAAATGTCACAAAATGTGTGTGAAAAGGCTAACCAAAATATCACTAAAGGGATGAAAATGGTAGGAAGACTTGTAGAAGAATATCAAGGAAGGGAAGAAAGAAACATCCATGTGTACACAATACCTGATTGCAATGTTTGATCTTTGTACCTTTGATTTTGTTATGTTTTCTCAATTTTTTTGTATTTTTGAATTGATTTGATTTTTAGATTTTTGATAGTTTTTGGAAAGGTGGGAACAACAGAGTCACTCTACATGGTAATATCCAAAAAAAATGTTTACGACTTCCTTAATAAGGGAGACTAGGTGCGTTTTTTATCAAGAGTCATGTTATCCCCGATCTTAATGATCGAGGTGAGCTCATACTCAACAAATGACTATGATTTATCCTGAAACAAGGATTGTTCATGTGGGAGCTTGAGTTCCCTATCCATAGGTTTATGCACTTTGTGCCATAATTGATGGTTGTGTTGGCGTGCGTTCTTGAATAGCGCTTGATTTTGAATCTTAAGATTGTTAGAAGTGTTGGGAACTTTGGATCTCTGGGGAGTTTTGACCTGAGCTTGATTAAGAAATTGTTTGGGTTTCTTATAAGCTGATGCATGACTTGTCTGATCCCGAGAAGTGGGTGATGAAAGTGAACGTTTATGATTGATGATAGGAATGAGAGAAATGATGGTGGGCTTGCCCTGGTCATTGGTAGCAGGATGAAAAATATACAATCCAAGAATTAAAGAGGATGAGCTACTAGAAGGTGAGCCAGTGATAGAAGATGATGAAGGGCTATTAGAATATGGCCCTAAGATGGAAGAAGTTGGGCTATGAGGACATGGACCAAGAATAGAAGATAATGGTGTCCCACAGATGGAAGAGGATGAAGGGCTACTAGGACATGGCCCAAGAATAGAAGAAGATGACAAGGGACTACTCGGAGGGGTCCCATAGATAGAATAAGATGAAGGGCTACTAGGATGTGGCCCAAGAATAAAAGGTGATGGGATACAAAGAGGTGACCCACAAGTAGAAAATGGAGGGGGGCTACTAGGATTTGGCCCAGAATAGAAGAAGAAGATGGGCTACTAGGGTGTGGCCCAAGGCGAGATTTTGATTGAGGAATGATGATAGATAAGGAATGATTTGGCAATGAGAAGATAGGCCACGGATCAATGCTAGACCGTGACATCTCATCATGCTTAGAAGAAGGTGAAGATGGAATGCCAGAAGAAGAGTCAAGTTCCATGACCTTAGGCTTTTCCTTTACGTTCTGATAAAAGGAATCAACTTCTTCCTCCCCATACGCAAGCGTATCGAGTTCTAGAAAGAATCCTTGTTTACAATCCTCTAAAGGGATATCATCGTGTAGTCTAATTGTTCCTTCATTATGAGAGAAATCAATCAGTAGAGGTTGTTGTTCTTTGGCCATAGGAGGTTGACTAGAAGAAATGGACCCAATAAATGGGGAAGATTGATTGATAGAAGAAGATGAAGATGTTCGATGATGTAGACGATGGGAAGGCTTGACCTTATCACTCCCATGAAGAGTTTTGATAGTGCTTCGAAAAGATATCTTAGCACATGGCTTGTTTGTAATGGTTCGACGTGGTTGCAAACATTGATCTTTAGAAGATGATTGAGGAAATGGTACGATATGGTTGAAAGGGCTCAAGGGCTGAAGAGGGATTGAAGTTGGTTTGATAGCAGAAGATGACTCAAGAGAGGAAGTAGGCTTGGAGGTAGGGGTCTCATGAATGGACGATTTGGATCTTGACTTAGGTCATTTTTCTAGAAGGTGACGTAATGTAGGTTGGAAAGTAGGATCGCATAGCCATCCGTTAAGTTGCGACGTAGGAGTCGAATTAGATGATTGACTAGAGGGAATCCAAGTCGTGGAACTCTTCGATGGAGGAAGAGGTCGTCAAGATGACTGATGAAGGAGGTCCTGCGAAGAAAGGGAGGACCGTGACTCAAGAACCGAATTAGATGTTCGATCAACGGAACTTGGATTCGCACAAGTCTTCAAAGGAGGAAGACATCGTTGAGGTGATTTGGAATGAAGGTCCTTCGAAGAAAGGGAGGACCGTGATTCAAGATTTGATCTAGGGGTATCCGAACAATAGTTGGGATCCGAATCTTTAGAAGTAGAGTGGGAATCCGAAAATGGTAGTTTGGATTTGAATAAGAAGAAGAGTGGGGGGAACACAAATAATAATTTGGATCAGAAGTGTCCAAACCATACCACCGACTATGAGTTGAAGGTGGGGAACAAGGTACTTGAATGGGCCCTCTAGTGTGAAGAACCAAACAAGGTTTAGTTGTAATGGGAATCTTTTGATTTGAATTCCTAAACCTAGGTTCCGTATTTTTATGAGTGTGAGAAATAGCACGATAGTCAGTCATTGTTGGCGTCGTTTAGGTACAAATGCCTAGACTTAGCTAGTGTGATCAATTTTTTTCAAAGTGACGAAAGTTCCATGTTAATTTTGGTAGCATAACGACAACCAACTATACATCTCGTAAATATGGATATGCGTGCGTGATTTTTCGAAGAAGGTCTAAGGAAAATAGACATCGTGATGACGCGATCTTGATGAGATAAAAAAGGATTGTCCTAGAAAACAAGTTTTCTAGATGAATAATCACAAGGAACAATCATGCAAGTGTGAAACACAAAGCCAATCAATAAGGAAATACTCCCTATGTAAAATGTGTGTGCAAAATGATAGTTCGATGCAAAGATGATCAACACAATGTCAATACTTACGTCAAACTCGAAATGAACAAGGCGTAAATATTAACAAAGGGTAGACCCAACTCCTAATTAAAGGATACTACAACCGGTTTAGAGACAAGCAAGGCCTAAACGTCAAAGGGAGATGATTACAAATATAAGCTATGTAGCCACACCAATTAGACATGTCTATCAAACTTTGCGGAGAAATGAGATATTAGTGTCAAATTGGTACTGAAATGACGCAAAATAAAATAAGCGACACCTGTCAAGATTTGGAGAAGTGTTTGAATTTAAACCAATTCAAAGTATACTAAGGATGTGCTAAACTTTACATAGTGTAACAACACAATGTGGATACTTAGATCATGTTTACGAAAAATGACGTAAGTATCTTAATTGTGTCGAGGCAATGCGAACAAGGTAACACATCAAAGGGGATCAAATGATGAATCAATCCTAACTATGAAGATGATTTTGAAATCAAGATCAAAGGACTATCAAAGATACGAAATTGTACTTGCGCACTTTAGACGTTTAACAACCCAGCCACAAACATGGATGGGCGTAAACGGACAAAAAAGTGGTGAATACCGTCTTTGATAAGACTCGCGAGGTATGCTTCCTTCTCACCCCAAAAAATGGGCAGCGAGAATGCAAGGGTATAGATCAAAAAGATGAAAATAAACTAAGCGCCACTTGGGCAGAGTTTCGCCTCGTCTGAAGGTGAGAATGAAACCGAGCTAAGTGAGACGTCATTTAATTTCATGATGAAAGGCACTTAGTTCTAACTTACATGGGTTCTTTGCCTTGTTCGAGAAACAAGGTTTAGACTCCAAGTAAGTCGTCACTTCGTGATGGCTTGACGCGACAACATATTAGCAAAGTGGGCTCCAAGACAAAATGGCTTCCCTAATAAGATCTCTCAACTAGGTGTCACAAGTTGTCTAGGAGCGAGCTCGATTTACCCAAAGAGTTGCAATGACTAATTTGGGAGTATCTCGGCTTTACTTTACCCCCTTATGATACAATGAGAAAGTAGTGCATTCAGTTGTATGGTCACTAGGGTCGCGATACAGACAACTTTGACTCTAACTTGCAGTGTAAATCTAGTCAAGTGGGTAAGCGGAGCGCTTCCTGTTTCATCCACAAGGTTACTCAGCGGTGGATTACTTTAGGGTTCCTGGAACCACCCCCATTGTTGTAGCTTAAGGCGTTATGCCAAAGGGGTTATGTTCTAGTTGAGTGGATAGGGATGTACCCTTTTCTGAAACCTATAATATAATGTGAAGTGAAATGGTGTGTTTTTTATCTTGCTTAACTTAATGTGGTTTTAATTAAGACACCATTTGGCAACCTGCATGAAACACATGTATTAGAAGTTTTTATTTTTTCTTGACTCCTCCCTTCTTTGACAAGCGTTAGGCCCTACATGCAAAGAGTTAGTAGTTTTCTAAAACAGATAATGATACCAGGAAAGAAAGTTTGTGTGTTGCTTTTGATTCCTAAGAGCATACACAACGCGAAAAACTCAACTAAAACAAGTTTATAGAAAATAAGTTAAGTGTTTTGCAAAAGGAAACTCGTTTTAGAAAACTTTGACAAGTTAATTCATTTTAAAACTTAAATTGAAGTGTTTTGGAAGTAAAATAGAAGGTTTTTGAAACATTTTTGATTCCCAAGGTCACCTAGAAGGTGTGAGGGAAGAGCATACACGATTCAAAGGACCCCTACAAATGAAAAACGTGAATATTAAACTAATTTAGCACAAAAATATGACAGAAAAGAAACTCACAAATCACTATTAGAACCCTGCAAAAAAGTTAGAAAACCACAAAAATCAGAAAATTCTGGATATCTATATTTAGTAGTTTTTCAATAGTTTTTAGTATTTTGCATTTTTAGAGGTCTCTGGGGAAATTTGGGAGTTTTATGATAGAATTAATGATACCAATGATATATTACATTCAGAACTTCCCTGACAAATTTCACTTTGTGCTCTTTTCGACGCCTATTCAAACTCTGAAAATGGGTCAACGGGTCAAAAGATATGACCCAAACTAGGAGCACTAAAAATTATATGAACAAATCCGGATCAAACTGAGATACATGTGCAACCTTCAAGGTGTATGCGCACCGTTTTAGGCATGTGCACATGGGTTATTGTGCTTGCGCCCCTATGTGTAAACCTAGTAGGTCAGCAAGGTGCTTGCGCCACCCAAGAGATGCTTGCGCTAGCATAAGTGTGCCTGTGCACTAGGGTTTGGGTGCTTGCACGTAGAGAAGTGGAAAATGGTAAAATCTATGACAGTGCGTGTGCGTTGGAAGATGAGTGCTTGCGCTAGAAAAAGGGTGTATGTGCCACGGTTTGGGCGTGTATGTGCCTGGTAAAAAAAATTTGACAAAGGGCCGAGAATACATAAGGTGCTTGCGTGTGGATTTGGGTACCTACACACCTAGTATAAATGATAGGTTGCAGGGTGTATGTGCTAGAAAAATGGTATGTGTACCACGATTTAGGTGCGTGCGCCTACTTTCAGGTACCTGCGCATAGATTTAGGTGCTTATGCACCTCTTCTAAAAAAATGACAGTCAGCAAGTGCTTGCGTTGGTAGAAAGGTGTGTGCATGCCTACCTAAAAAACCACCATTTAGCACATTAAATGCAATTTCTAAAAGTGTCAACATGTTAAAACTTAGCCATTAAATGCAATTTTTAGCATAAACTTAACAAACAGGCATGACAATGAAGGTTAACTACATAAAACCTAGCTAAAAAGCCCAAGACAAAATATTTAACCCTACAAAAACATGTAAAAAGTTAGAAACTGAAAGATAAGAGCTTCAAAATGACTCCATTAATGGAGGATGGACTTCATGTCCCATCGGGCATGCCAAATGTGTGCAATGGAATAAGTTAGCAAAGCTATGGAAATGAGGCTAAAACATATAACCTCAAAGCTTAACTGACTCTAATCTACATGCACCATGAGATAAGAGTTAAACAAGAGTTAATCCTATACATGCATCATAACTTTGACAAAAACATCAAAACCTAACATATATACTACTCTCTACTCTTTAGATTACTAATTAAGAAATTGAACCTAAAAAAATCAACTTAGCAATCAAAGGGGTGATTTAAATGTTTATCGTTTTCAAGTTTTCAAGAATGGAATCTCACTATTAATGGCTTCAAGGCCAATGGTTCTCTCCATATTACTCAAAACTTGGTTTAAGGATGCAAAAGGAGGTGTTAGCTCAAGGTCAATGGAGGAGGCAAGCTTTAGATCAAATGTCTAATTAGCTTAAAGTTAATACAAATGAGATCCAAGCTTTCTTAGGCTTGTTTTGGTTGTGTTATGTAAAGTTGTCTTTGAATGGGTAGGCTTAGCTTTGTATTTATAGTTTTCCAAAGGGAAGAGTTTGAACTTTGGGTGCATGTGGGACTAAAGTCTAAAAAGCACTTTAGGATTGGAAGCTAAGTAAACATGTTTTAGACTAATTAAGCTAGGATTAGGCTAGTTAAACTCAATTTGCAAGTGATTAGAGACTCATTGAGAGTTGGGAGGGGTCTGATTAATCAATTGTGACTGATAGATAACCTAGGAAGCCAATAGAAGTGATCTAGAGAGAACTAGGGAGGTTTTGAATGGTCGAAAGGAGGAATGTTTAGCTAATAAGAGAGATATTAGCCCAATTACATGATTATATGAGGAATACAACAAGGAATGTGTCGTAAATGGGCATTCGAGAATGGAGGGAAGACTAGAAATTTAACAAAGTGTCATTAATCACTTGAATTGGAGGAAATGTTAGGTGCAAGTATATTTTAGGTGTCTACAGTTATTTACCTATACCTCAATCTTACATGTGCCTTGACCTACATACCCTGACCTGAAACTCCTTTTGTGAAATTTGAATGTGTGTACTCGTTGTACCTTGCGATGTTGCTACCTGTGTTGTTCAGCTTGATGATCTTACGTTGCCTAATGCCGTGATGTTTATCCCGATAATACCTTTGGTGCCATGGAACAAAACCTATTACCCGTTCCTACACTTGACCTCATTGTGCTTTAGGACCATATCCTATACCTTAGATACCTAAATCACTTCAACCTCATTTGGATAAACCTATCGACCTTTGATGACGTAGAGTTTGCAAGATCTTCCATCTTGTACTATAACACAATCTATACGTGTGCATTCAATTATCATTACCGGACTTGACTAATACCCATTACTTGAAATGACCATAACCTTCCCCACCGACCCTCACTCTCATCAATAACTATTTATCAAACCACTCACCGACTACGTTTCCTACCTCATCCGTTCGTGGTTTGAGGGGGATCACCTTCAGTCATACTTGGGGCAACCTAACCTTCACTTATACCCGAGACACTGACTTCCTATTTTTGTCTGCGTCACTTACCAATACAAAGCTAAGTGACAAAAAAGGGTAAATGTAGACACCAAATTTGGGTCATACTCTCCTTTGTCCCTTTTAATTAATTAAGCACACCATGGTCCCATTATTATTATTATTAATATATTCACCTTCAAATTAGTATTTAATTTAATTATTTTAATTAAATTAATTTCATCCTCACACCTCCACCTCACCATGAAACCTCACCCTGGACCCATTCTAGGGGCATTTAACTCACAATGATTGAGTCATCACCCTCATCACTGAGTTCTAACTCCTAATGTTGAGTCACTGACTTGACCTAACTAACTAAGACTTCTTCCTAAACCTAACTAGACCTTTTCTAAGTTCTTCCTACCTTCTCTCACGTGAACTCCACTTTCCTAAGCGGACTCAATGAGAAAAGCACACCAAATATGGGAAGATATGCCTATTTTTGGTAAACCTAGACTTTCCCGCCTTAACCGACGTCATTTATTCCTCTACCGATGCCGGTCACCTAACCATCATCGGTTACGTTATATACAACTTTGCAACCTTTTACCTGGGTTGGTCATTTTTTAGTTTTGGGAGCTCTATTGCATTCAAGCACAAATCAAAAACCTCTCAGCATCCAGACAACACAAAATACTCAACCACACGCCCAAACAAGCACTTGGCTCTTATTCTAAGGCATTGGAATACTCACGAGAACATTATTGGAGTATTGCCGCGACACTAAACCTAGAAACTCTTCACGGATCAACTACCATCTTCCTTCATCTACCATATCTGTAAATGCAAGTAAGTATACATGATTTTAATCATAATGCACTTGCTTAAAGTATAGATTCATTACCTCTTTCATTATACTTTACTTCTTCCTGTATTCCTTTATCTCCACCTTCTCACCCATCCATCAATCCAACAACCTACGACCTTTTGGATCTCTGTACCTTCCCCCTATACATTCCTGAGTCTTCTTGGTAATATTACGAACCCAACCAGTCTCCTTTCATTCTCTTTGCAATCACAAAGAAAATCAAAAACTATTTTTATTAAATTATTTATAATTTCCCCTACCAACGTTGGTCACCTTAACCGTCGATGGTCTCACCTCTCTACCGACATCGGTCACCCGACCAATATTGGTCACTGTGTCATTTTATTTACCTTCACCAAACACCCATGACATAACCAAACTCCACCCAGACCTTACTAGACACCCATGTGACCTTACCTAACACCCTTGTGACCTTTCCTAACCAGAAAAATACCTTGCCTAATGCTAGATTAGTTTGTACTTCAATACTCTTCTTAATCTAGTGTGTTGCTAACGTTTTGAGATACCTAAATCAAAGTGTTAGCAATAGGATCTCTATTTCTTGTATTTATTTTCATTAATTTAATAAAACAGTGGATTGAAAACCATCTAAGAAGTATCACACTTCCTGGAACTAGCAATCGCTAGACAGTACATTTCCATTTGCTATTTAATATCATCTGGTGGTCTTGTTGTGTTTCTTATATAGGTTGTTCCTCCTAGCTAAAGGGAAGCTCTCAAATTTAGTTTGATCAAATTATACAATGCACGCATGCCATCTACATAATCACATGTATTCCTCCTTGACCATTACCTTATCTATTTTATCACATACTTTGAGGTGAAACACTGTGAGAGCAGAGCGAGATTACTACGTGAACATGATCATTAGGGATTATCTTGATGCCACTCTTTATGTTGATCATTTAGCGGGTTAGAGATGTGTTATGAAAACAATGAGACACGAAGATAGTGCGGAAAGAGTGGGTCATCCATCTTAGTGACCACCGAGAGGTGGAGGTGGCGACGATGTGGGTGGAGCCAATGGTGGTATGGCAGGTTGCGCTCCTGCTCCAGGAGGAGGAGATGGTGATAGTAATTTTATAGGAGGTGTAGAGTTTATGATGTGACATTATAGGCTCATGGAAGCCCATTACCTATATGATAAATTGATGAGATATTTTATATTTTATATTTTATATTTTATATATGATGATGTTGTTGATTTTATTTTGACAGGCTCATAGAAGCCCATTTGATATATGTTGTGAGACTTTGATGAGATATTTTATATATGATGATGTTGTTGATTTTATAGAGTAATGTTGACTTTGTATGAATGAGCTCATGGATTCATGATCATTTGTATATAGGATTTTATCCATGATGATGATGATGATGATGATGTATATTTGTTTTTAATTTATCTTGATATCTATATGTGTTAGATGCATTCTCTAGTTATGATTTTGGAAATGAATTGTGGCCATGCTAGTATGTTAAAATCTAAAATGTAACCAAGATAAAAAATGGAGAACAAGTGGAAAGAACATCCCTTTAAATTTATTTAGTGCATATTATGAGTCTTCATAAGATTTTCACTTGTAGCCTTTCAAAAAATTAAATGAGACTACCATTAGACAATTTATACAAGTTAATGGATTTGGAAAAAAAAGAGTCTTTTGACAATAAAAGGAACAAAAGAAACATATGTATGTATGCCTTTGTATGGGAGAAAGGTTCTCCTTTTTGACGATTTAATAGGGAATCAATGCCTCAACTTTTACAATAAATTTTTTGTTGAAGCAAACTGATTAGTGTAGGATGTTTGCTTATGGGAAAGCTAATCAATGCGGGAAGCTTTCCTGGATGCTTTATATTTTGAAGGCTGATCAATGCGGGAAGAATTTTATAAGTAACCATCCTTCGAGGGTACAGTCTACATTTTTGGTTTGATTTGAATGGCCATCCTTAATGGGATCAATCCATGATTTTGATAGGTAGCTGTCCTTCAAGGGATCAATCTGCTTTTCTTATTCTTTTTAGTTTTGACAATATAACTTTTGAATAGCTGTCCTTCAAGGGATTAGTCTATCTCCTTTTGAATTCTAGTAAGAAGCATCCATAATTTACATAATTTACTTTTCCTAAGTTGAGGGTAAGGCCCTAATAAACAAGTTTACTAAGGAGGGGATAACTTCATATGAGACCTACATCCATACACTCTATGTAATAATGATAGGAAGGAGTGATGGAATGGATTCTGAGCTTGTGTGATAAAGGGAGAATGTTCAATCACAAATTGTTTTCATGATAATCAATCATTTAACAATAGAAAGGCCGCAAGTGCAAAGCATTTAGGGGTTCTGCCTCTAGTTCCCCTTTAAGAGAAGTGAGATGATATGCCCCTGACCCATAATTATGAGTGATAATATATGGACAAATCCAGTTGGGGGAAAAATTTCCATGTTTACTTCATTCTAATTTAGCTACATTTTGATTTTCCTTAAGTACAAGGTCACCAATTTTAAAGTTACGCTCCTTGACATGCTTGTTTTATGCTTTACTAATGCGTTGTTGATAAACTTGGTGATTCTCAAGAGCTGTTAAAATTTTTCCATGTAATAATTCAAGTTGTGCTTGGTGATTTTGGTGGTACTCTTCGTCAAAAATGAATTCTTTTAGAGACACGCAAAGTGAAGGAATTTGAATTTCTAGGGGTACGATGGCTTTAAAGCCATAAACAAGTGAGTAGGGCGTGGCACTAGTAGGTGTACAAATACTAGTTCAATAAGCTCATATAGCGAATGGTATTTGAGTATGCCAATTCCTGATTGTGTTATTTACAGTTTTCATAAGAATTTTGTTCAGTGTTTTGTTGGGGGCTTTATACTGCCCATTTTCTTGGGGGGTAATATGGTGATGAGAAGCTTATTTTAATGTTGAATGTATTACAAAGCTTCTTAACCTCCTTGTTCTTGAATGACTTCATGTTGTCCATGACAATCTTGTGTGGGATACCAAAATGACAAATGATATTTTGGTATATAAAAGTAATGATAGGCCCAGACTTTGTCAAAGTCAAAGGAATAGCTTCAACCCATTTAGTGAATTATTTAGGTGTGGTGATAATTGAATGATGTTGTTGAGATGATTTTGGATTGACTGCACCAATGAGGTCTAGTCCCCATTGATAAAAAGGCCATAAGTCTTGAGCAGGTTATAATGGTTGACTGGGAATGTGGATAAGATCATAATGCAGTTAACATTTGACACATTTATTTGTGTACGTACAACAATCCTTAGTAATTGTAGGCCAGTATTACCCTATCCATATGATACACTTGGCGATAGTGTTGCCACTGAAATGACCACCACAAATACCATTGTGGACTTCTTCAATCGATTTAATTGATTCATGTGATTTAAGACAACATAATAGTATATCGTTAAAGCTACGTTTATAAAATATTCCTCCTATGATAATGAAGCAAGTGACAGGTTGAAGAAAAGAGTGTTTGGTGCCTTGTAATAGGTTTGGGGGACTTTAGATTCCGTAAGGTAATCAAATATCTGAGTGTACCATAGATCTGATGAATTTGTATTGATGTTTTGGATGGAAGGTATCTTATTTTCATGTGAAGGGTTGTCCAAGAATTAGATGACTACAGACATCTTAGGTTTATCCTTTGATATCTCTATTTCGAAAGGTACAAGGGATCCTAAGGAAGCCATAATGTCAACAAATATATTAGAGGATTGTGGGATGGCTTGAATTTTATTACGTTTGAATGTGCCAAGGAGAAAATAAAAAAAAATTATATTTTTTAAGTATTTCATTTTTACATTGGAATTCCCCTTTGACTTGGCTGATGATAAGTTGTGAATCTCCATAGATTTCTAGGACTTGGAAAACTAAGAGAATAGCAGTTTACAAACTTGTGATTAAAGCTTCTTACTCTTCCATATTTAGTACACTCAAAAGTGAGTTTAAATGATAATGGAATGGGAATGGCCCAAGGTGGTATGATGACTATGTCAGCTCCTCCGCCTTATTGGAATTTAGTGTCATCAAAGAAAAGGGTCATTTTGACTAGGAAAATTCTAATTCACAATCATCTGATTCATCAATGTTATTAATAGATTCATCAGGAAATCCTTCATGAGGTGATTATTTTATGAGAGAGGTGCTTCAACGAGTTGATCAGTAATGGTTTTACCTTTAATGGACTTTTTTGGTATAATTTCCAAGTCAAATTTAGTCATTGGCATGATCCATCGGGTTATGCGGTCATTATGATATGGTTTAGCATGCATGGCTTTAAGCAGGTTAAAACTAGTGACAACATATGTTTTGTGGTTTAAAAGATAGTGTCATAACTTAGAGGTGGCGAAATACAATGAACAACATATTTTTTCAGCCCTGTATAACACGTTTTGTATTCATGAAGTGTGTGGTTGATGTAATATACAGACTGTTCACGACCTTGACTATCACAGTGGGCAACATGGCTTTTAGGGAATGCTCAGAATTGGATGTGTATAAGTAATAGGGATCCCCTTCATGTGGTGGAGTGAGAACAAGTGGTGTCTAAAGATATTATTTAATTTTATCAAATGCAAGTTGACAATCTGAGTCCCAATGGAACTAAACGTCTTTATGAAGCAGGTGATGAAAGGGTTGGTAGCGATCAGAGAGTTGTGATATATAGCATTGAATGGACTGCAATTTTCCTTGAAGGCTATGCAGTTGCTTAAGATTAGTGGGTGGAGGCATTTCAATGATTGCTCTAAATTTTGTAGGGTTGGCTTCAATTCCATGGATAGATATGATAAACCCCAAAAAATTTCCAATAAGAACTCCAAAAAAAAATTCACAGGATTGAGATGGAGGTAAAATTTAATAAGGCGGGTGAAGATTGATTCTAGGAATTTGAGATGGTTTTTTCCAAGATTTAGACTTTCTAAAGAGGTCGTCAACGTAATCCTCAAC
The DNA here is from genome assembly GCA_019776745.2 of Taxus chinensis. Taxonomy (NCBI): domain Eukaryota; kingdom Viridiplantae; phylum Streptophyta; class Pinopsida; order Cupressales; family Taxaceae; genus Taxus; species Taxus chinensis. The sequence goes on from CM034153.1 coordinate 9,330,347, forward strand.
AATTTTATGGATAAGGTCATGGAAGATGTATGTCACAATGCATTGATCCATTGCCCCAGCAATTTTAAGTCCCAAGGGCATGACATGATAGCAAAAGGTTCCCCAAGGAGTGATGAAAGATGTTTTGTGTTGATCATCAAGTGCAATGATGATTTGATTATAACTAGAAAAACCATCCATAAGAGATAGCATTTTGTGGTCAGCAGTTGATTCGATGAGTTGATCTATGTTTGGAAGAGGGAAATAATCCTTTGGGCAGGTGAGGTTAAGATCCCTGAAATCTGTGCAAATGTGAATTTTTCCTAAGACTTTGGTTACGGGGACAATGTTGGAGACCCATTGCAGATAATCAATAGGTATGATAAAATTTTTGGGTTAAAATACGTTGCAATTCTTCCTTAACAAGGAGAGCTATACGGGGGTACATTTTGCAGATTTTTTTTATTGGTTTGTCATTAGGATATGTGACGATGTTATGTACAACAATATTGGGATCAATTCCAGGCATATCACTATATGACCAAGCAAACGCTTGGTGATATTTTGTTAGAAATGTTGTGAAGTCATGTAATTCTTGTGGATCCATGACCAACTTTGACTATACTGGGATCCTGTGAGGTTCCTAGATTTACATTAAGTGTGGATTCATTGAGAAGAGTGTATGTTTTGGATGGTAGGGATTTCTGAAGGATACATTCTGTAGCTCCCATGTGAGAGAGGATTTCTTGATCATCCTGACATTGAATGATATCTACAGTAGGTAAGTCTTCCTCAACCATGTTTGGTGAAACAAGTGGTAATGATTTAACGGATCCCCCTAATTGGCATGTGAGTGGTCCTAAGGATATAGTTTTGACTTTTAAAAAATTGAGTGGGATACATACAGTGTCATCTATGTCTGTAGAATTCTTAAATTTAGTGGTTGATGAGGGTTTTGATCTGAAAATGGGTATGGTGGTTCCTTGCTCAGATGAAGGAGATTTAGAAGTTTCAGGGGTAAATTTTCTATAACCTAGACCATTTTTCTCATATGGCTTGAGGGTGAGTAAGACAGGTTGATCATGTATTCCTTGTTCGTAATGCCCAAGCCCAAATCCTTTCCATGCACATCAGTGTAGGTACATACAGACAAATTTGGGATTATCAAGGAACTCGAGGTTTTATTTAAATGGTGTTGCATGGTGTAATTTGGTTTATTAGTATGGTGGTTTATCAAACCCACCATAAACAAGATTTGTTTTAAGGCATGTAGGCCCATAAGAGATAATATCTCCCACATCAGGATTGTACATGGGTTGCTTATCAGGGTGACCATATGTTTTTGGTGATGGAATAGAGTTAATCATAAGAAGGCTATATTCCCCAAGAGTGAGACATTTCACAGCTTCTATAACAGAGGAATCATCTGGTAGTTTAGAATAAGATAATATTGTGCTAGTGGATGCTTGTTCAAAAGACTAAGAGATGAATTTAGCTACTAATACATCATTTGGATGATACATCATATAGTAGTCAGCAAATGGATTTGGGTCAGTGGGGGTTGTGTAAGTCTACCCTTTGTGTTCGTACTTAAGGCAGCGATGGAGAGTTAAAGGAATGCAACTCATGGTGTGTATCCAAATACGTCCTAATAGCATATTATATTGGAACTCTCCTTCTATAATGTAGAAGAGTTCTGGTAGGTTTTTATCACCAACTTTAAGTGGTAAGATGATAGTGCCTAGTGTGGGTGTGATTATGTCATTAAATAAACGCAATAGGACCATGGTTTGAGTGATAACCATGTTGGGTAATCTAAGTTGTTCAAAGGCTAGAGAGGATATAATGTTGATAGTGGCACTCCTATCAATCATGACTCTTTTGATAGAGATATCATTGAATTGAGCAGTGACAAAAAGTGGTAGGTCATGGTCTTCTGGTCTAAAAGTGGGTATTTCAAATGTTTCGAAAGAAATTGTTGTGGATACTTTCAAGGAACTACAAAAATTTTAAGAGGGGCTGAGTCATTGGATGAGATACTAATAGATTGAATTTCTTCTATCATGGATTGCTTTTAAGGCAACGATGTCTAAATGAGTTCATAGAGTGACATTTTGACAGGTGATTGGTGTAATTTTTTAGCAGTTATTTTTTGTAATGTAGTGAGAGAAAGAGGGGTAGTTTTTATCAATAATTTGGCTTTAGATGATGATGATTGATTAATATCTTTAGAATCTATTTAAATTGATACTTTGGTCTTATCAGATGATGTTGATGATCCTAGTGGCCAGGGTATAGCGATAATGTCTTTTTTCATGTTCGGATTCAGAATATTTTTTGTCATAATTTTGTGAGTATGTTGTGATGTGATCAACATTGATTTGATGATCAGGGGCTTTAGAAGCATACTCGATTAATGGTGTTTATGGTGAAGCTGGAGTAGGATGGGATGGGAGAAAGTGTGAACTGCCCATCTTCTGAATCTTCTAATGGAATGCTTTACAATCTTCTATGGTGTGACCTTGGGTTCTATGATAATCGCAAAAAGTATTAAAATCATACCAGGAAAATTTCCACCCCTGATAATTTGACGAATTTAGAGGGAGTAATGTGATTAGTGATTCTTGTAATAGATTATCCAAAATGGTAGCATAGCACCCTTTCAGGATGGATGCCACTGGGGATTGGTTTCGAACAGGGATAGGTGAAACTAGTTGCTTAAGTTTACTTAGCGGTCGCGGTGGTCTCATGGTTGTTCCAATGAATGGGCGAAAGGGGTCTTGTATAGGTGGTGTTTGCAAGGGATACCTAGATTATATGGGGATAAATGGACAAGGATAAGATGTAATTATCCATTGTGGGATAGTGGATGTAGTGTAAGGACTCACTGTAGGAAAATGATGAATGGGTTTTACCCCTGCAATAATGGGGTGATTGACGGGTATAAGGAAAGAGGGATCATTCGAGGGTCCTTGATTAAGGTTTTGGAAAACATTTTTTTCAAGAGATCCTATGGGTCTCGGTTTTGGCATGAAAAAGGGTTCTTTAAAAGAAGGTATCCCCCTTGGATGAAGAGGTAGTGGAGGACCACAAAATGATGAGTTTCAACATAATGATTATTTTTAAAGACGTGGACAACATCCTGTTTATTTAGACCCTTTGAAGTCTTAGATGAACTTGGTGTATTTGTTGATGTTGATGTTAATGAAAGGAGAGGGGCTCGAATAATGCGGTTAATATAGTCCACATGATTTTTAGGATTATTGATTTTTGTAGTTTTTTATGACTAAGATTCTTGGCGGATTTAGATGGGGGTGACTGAGCTAAAAATGTTTCTAATGATATCATTGTTATGTTTGTAGATCTAGAAGCGGGTATAGTTGCATTAGTGTTTATTGATGTAGGCATGGATCCCAAAACAATTTCAGGTAATGGTATGGAAAGGAGTCTAGTGGTAAGGAGCGGTTCAATGACCATGGGTTTATCTGGTGTTGGTATCAATTCGGTAGGTGCTAAATCAAATGACAAGGGTAAGGGAGTAATTTGTATTTTGAGTGGAGCATGGGAGAGTTCTATGATAGTGCTTGTGTTTTCATTGGCCTCTGGCAAGGATTTTGTGGATTTTTTTTCACTCGGCAACAAATCATATGAAGAAATGGGTTCAATTTTTGTTCTTGTGTTAATGGTGTGGATGACATTAGCTTGTGGTGATTCAGATGATGAGGGATGATTCAAGAATGGTTATTTGAATATATCAAGGTTTTGGTTTGGAGGCACATTTGGATTATCTAAATGTAGGTTAGCCTTGTCAATCAAATCCTGAAGGATATTATGAAAAGTGTGGCATCTTTCTATATCATGACCATATACTTAATGGAATTTTCAATAATCATTATCACTGTACCAAATGGCTTCAATATTGATATGTCAATAGGTAGAATGATAGGTGATGATATGATATTAGAAGCAAGTAATTTTTCAAAAAATACACTATAATTTTCTACTATGGGTGTGTAACTACGATATTGACAAACTCGTTCAGCAACAGGCTTTTATTTGGGAGAAGATTTGACCACAATAACATTAACATTTGTTTTAGTTTTGTCTAGATTGGATGTTGGTTTAGATAGGAAATCTACTTTTGGTTTATTAGGATGAAGCTTTACCCGCGCATCTTCTAGATCTCACAATTCCAACTTATGAGCCATGGTGAAGACTTCATCGAAGGTGTGGAATGATTGGATTTGTAAAGTGGATGAGATATGCTTAGCACAAGCACAACCAAAAATTTCAATCAATTTTTTCTGCGGTAATGTGAAGGATAATTGATTGGCTACACCCCTCCAACGGGTGATGAATTAGGTGATGGATTCATCTTCAAATTGTCTACTATCATATAAATCATTAATAGTGGTTTTGTGAGATACATTTAAGGAGAAATGGTCTAGGAAGAGTTGGGCAAGTTGCGCAAAGGAAAATAAGGAATGTTGTGGAATACTATTATATTAGTCCAAGGTACGCCCTACAAAATACATAGGGAATATTTTTAGCATCAAATATTGATCATGGGATATCAAATAACAGGCATGACGAAAAGCATGAATGTGTTTCTGAGGTCATCTTTGTTGTAGAAATTGATAAACTTAGGGATTTCCCAATGTGATGGTTATGGTTTGTATGGTATGAAAGGATGAATGGGTTCGTTGTAGATTTTTTCGTAGGAGAAATTATTTTTGGATGAGGATGAGATAGCCTCCAAACTAGATATGCGGCTTAGGAGGGCCTGGAGAGGGTTTGCCTAAGCCTATTGGCCCGAAGATGAGCTAGGTTGATATGGAGACTAGGGGGAGTATGCCTAATGTTGTTGCAGAATTTCTTGTTGATAAGGAATGTTTGTTTGAGGGATGTTTTGCTGATAAGAGGAGTTAAATTGATAATGGTTATTTTGTTTTAAAATGCTATGTTGTGCAGCATTGTATTGTGGAATTTTTTGAGGTTTGCATTGTTGATGAGGAAAGTTTTGTTAACGAATGTTCTGCTGATAGGGAATTTTCTTTGATGGAATGTTTTGTACTGGGATGTTTTACAATGAGATATTTTGTTGAGAGAGGTTTTATTGGGGGGAAGAATCCTGTTGCAAAGCACTAGATTGTGGAGTTTGAATGTACTGATATGGTGTCGATATTTGTGTAAGAGGATGTGAATATGTGGGAATGTGTTGGGATGGTGTAGAAGAAGCTAAAAATGATGATGTTTGCAGTAGAACTGTTTGTTGTGGGATTTTTTGTAATGGCATAGACTGTGACATAGAAATCAAAGGTTGAGAGAGTTGTGGTGTGTATTGAAAGGCGGGATGTGTACTATAAATAGCACTAGTGTTAATCATTGGACATTGTTGAAGGGATAGACATGATAATTATTTGAATAGGAACAATATTGTGTTGGGATAATATAAGAGTAGAAAGAGGAATGAAACTTAATGATGATGTTGACACCTGTGAGGAGCTTGAAAGAGCCATTGTGGATGTAGTGACACTAATTTGGGGAAGTGCAGACCTTATAGAAGGATTGGAGGAAGACATAAATTGTTGGGTGGGCACATTTTGTGATAAGATCATGTGGAGATCATAGATAGATGTTGAGGAAACATAAAATGTTTGGGGTTGAATTGCAAAAGGTTGCTCATCCAATGTGTCAAATGGATTGGAAGAGCTAGTAGCATTCTGGGATTGGCTAATGCTTGGTGTTTTAGGTTGATCTGAAGTATCAAAAAACAATTGCTGGATAACGAGTTCTTGGTTTTGTTTAATGACTTGTGCAATGACGGGTAAAGGGTTGTGAGTGTGTGCAACATATTGCAGTGTAAGTGACTACATTTGAATATTTATCGCTGCCATGTATGCATTAAGAGCAATGGGATTTAAATCTAACATCTCCTCAAAAATAGGATCACCCCCATTATAAAATGGGAGTTTAGGTGCAAAGGGAGAAAATGTATGTTTGGATTCCGATGTGTAAAGAATTTGTCAGTGGTACTATTGTGGAGAATGAAAGGATTGTTGTCCAATTTCATTGTTATGACCAAACCCTACTCCATTCCATGTTTGTGTGTCATAAAAGGGATTGGATGTGCTCATTTGATAAAGTAATGCTTGTGGTTGCATTAACGAATAAATTGTTACTAGGAGTGGTGTAGTGCAAAATGGGGCTTGAAGTTGAAATACAGGCAGTGAGGTATGCATATTTTTAGATTGTTGGTTATGTGCTTGTTGTCTTGTGAGAACCATGATAAACAAACACAAAAAAAAAAAATGATTAAAAATCAACAAACAAAGGCAAACAAAGTGTTATTTTATTCTTATCTTAATTAATCCTGAAAGGTGAAATGTGTAAAATAGTCAACGAGGGTCCTAAGAAGTGGCTATTTAAGGCTAGTTTCAGGTATGTTTAAAGGAGGAGTCCTCGATATACCTGAAGGTACGTGAGGCACAACTATGTACTATTGTTGGTACGGGCATGTATATTAGGGCCTACCCCCACACTTACAGGTCCCGTTGCGATAAGGGAGTCAGGGGCTGAGCCAAAATATACCGACAAAAAGGTGTTTATACTTAGCTAGAACACAGAGTCAGGTTCCCTGTTGGGTGATGAAATCCCAATCAGTTTCACCTGGGTGGGAGTTGTTTGGATGCATTTTTTATTTTGACGTGGTTTAGTTGTGTGTGAGGGAGGAATAAGTGAATGCAACAAATTTACATTCCTAAATAAGAATACATGATCAAGAAGAATACAAATTGTTTATTTTTGTTGGTTGGATATTTTGTCAAACCAAAATATGAGGTTCAACCACAGTACATGAGATTAAATCCCTCCTCAAAGACAGGTGAGGCTGCCTGTTTATTGCTAATCTAAAACACAGTAAATAATATATACAATATTCACACTAATCTAACCATTGGGGGTTGGGATGAAATCCCGAAATCCACATTCACACGATTCAAGGATATTACTTTCTTGAATGAACTAGGTTAGAAATTGTTACAGTGAAAGAAGCACGGTAGAAAAGAAATGGGAGAAACGTATTTTCTTTCGAGTAAAAACAGAGCACGAAATAATCATACGAGTTTTAGATCATAGATATAATGTCCGAGATAATTAGAAACACTGAGATTCTATGCAAAGAATAGCTTTAAGATCATGAACATAAGAACACTGTCTTAAATAAGATATATTTCACAACACAAAGTCTGTAAAACAATATCAGCTTCTATTCTTCAAAATGATTGAAAGAAAACACAAAGTTTTTCTCCTTTCCAATAGCCCCTAAATATTCCAAAAAATCTCGACCCTTTAGAATGCACAGGCATCCCTTATTTATAACAAAAGGAACTAGAGATAAAATAGGACAGATCCTAAAAAGTAGCACTTTAACTGGAGTTCAGTTTTGCATGACTCTCACGCAGGAGATCAAGTCAAAACATGATTAAAAATATGATGAAACAGAAATGAAAAAGACATGTCAATTTCAAGATTGAAATAACATGACACATTGGGACTTAGTCTGAATCATCATCTTTTGCTCTTTCCTCTTTTTATTCCTCCTGCTGAGACTGTTTGCTCTGAAACTCCTGGAACTTTCGAATTATGCCTTGCATATCATTCTCATCAGGTGCAGTGGAATGATCATTCCACATTTCGCAGGTCTCATGAACATCGCTGGCAGTGCCGGGAAGTTTCTTCAATCCTTTGCTGAGCTTTCTTAAGGCCTCCAAAGTATGCTCTATCCTTACAAACTGACTAATGACTTCAAGGTCAAATCCGTGTACAGGTTCATGCTGAACAGATTCTTGGACTTGTTTGAAGAGATCATCTGCTGATAGGATACCTGAGTTCCCAACTGACACCTTTGGACAAATCTTCAGCAATTCTTCTTCCAGATCACTTTTCCCATCGATCAATTTATCCCTTGATTCTCTCAACTTGCTGCAGGCTTCGTTGAGAATCTTTACTATGAACCTGATGGCCTTGGTCAGCTGGAAATGTTTATTTGTATGTGGGAGAATACCTTCTTCCACCAAGAGGTGTGCTGGTAATTGCTTTAGCACTTGGAGAGCTTCACAAGTCAAAGCAAGCTGTCCAATTTCTTCAGTGAATTCCTCATCCATTTTCTATATTGCCAAGTTCAGTGTCCCTGATATCATAATTGCAATCAATGTATGATGGAGATTCTGGCTTCTTGAATTTGTACTTCACCCTGCTAGATTTCTCGGCCTTCTCCTGAGATGGACCAGGATCCGACATGAAGAATGTTGGAGGGAGAAAGGCTTGAAACTCAGAAGATGCTGTCCACACTGAAAATCCCGATTGACTGAATACGCCGGAAGAATAGGAAAGTCTGACACGCTGAGGAGGATGTCGGAAAACCCCGAGAACCTGACAAGTTTGATATGTCGGAACTTTGGCAAAGCCCGACACTCACTGTCAATGGTGGAAACGGGAGGAAACCCGGCACCCACTTTTGACGTCGGAACTTTGAGGAACCCCGACACTTGCTTCCAATATACTTCGGACCTTTGAATCTGCAAAACAGTCTTCAAAAACCGAGAAGCAAAACAGAGTCTTTCTTGAATTCCAAACATACAACTTCCTTTTTCTTTTTTGTTACCCATGCATCATGCATATAATTAGAATTTGGAAGAAACAACACCAATTGATAGTCTCAAAAAGAGATAAACCCTAAAAACCCAAAACCCTTTCCAAAACAACATAGAAAGAAGAAGGAAAGAAAAACTTCAACACCCGACAAGAAATTGGGAGGAAAATACGCGCAATCGATTGATAAAAACCCAGAATAAAGAAGGAAAGAACAATACCTTCAATTCGAGAAATGTAAGATCAAAAAAAGACGATCCAATCGGGCAATGCGAGTTTGCGGGTTTTGAAAACGGAAGAGCACGCGCAAATAATCCACGAATTAAAAATATGAATGGTAAGAATGACGTGGAAATCCGCGTATTTATAAGAAAATGGCAATTAATACACTTCAGCTTGGCACGTGCCAACTCACCGACCACTCGGCATGAATGCCATGTCAACATGTTTGGGAGGTCCGAACACCCGACACGAGGAGATTTAGTGCAATTCGGGTTTCGGGTTTCGGAAAACATGATGCATAAAGCATGAGGTGCTTAGATGCTACATAGCCCCGAAAACCCGATACAAAGGATTAAGCGGACTTCGGGAATCGGAAAACATGGGGCATAAAACATGTTTTGGATTATGGATGTTCCGATGCTTTGAGGGTCCGAAAACCCGATTTTCACAATATGAGGCGGGTTTCGGGTTTCGGAAGATATAAGACATAAAGCATGTTTTAACTTAGATATGTTCCGATGCTTTGAGGGTCCGAAAACCCGATTTTCACAATATGAGGCGGGTTTCGGGTTTCGGAAAATATGAGACATAAAGCATGTTTTAACTTAGATATGTTTCGATCCTTTGAGGGTCCGAAAACCCGATTTTCACAATATGAGGCGGGTTTCGGGTTTCGGAAAATATGAGACATCAAGCATGTTAAAACTAATGTCAAACTATTGGTAACACCCGAAAACCCGATTCTCTTTAAAAGAGGCCATAATGCAAAATCACTTCGAAAATTTCGTAGGGGTTATCCGATCGTTTTGTCGTGAACTCAAAACGGGAATAACAATTTTAGAATCCCAAAAAGAAATGTTTCTTTTGATGAGGACTAGCAAACAAAAATGCAAAACGAAAAGATAAAAGATGGTTTTAGGACTTACCGTGAGAATGTTCCTATTTTTTTTTTAAATTTTTTATTCTTTTGGCAATTATTGGATTTTTTTAGCAAATCCAGAAGGTAATATTCCTAGAGAAATAGTGCTTGTGATTTGATTAGAAGAAGCAGGAAATGGAGAGAAAAACACTGCAAATTGTTAATAAAATATTAAGAAAAACAACATAGGGGAATCACTAGTGATTTAGGGGAATCGCAGGCGATTAAGCCAGTTTCCAGTGATTAGAAGTTAGTGAAAAACAAAAATCAAAATGATGATAAAATATTATAATTAATTAGGGTTTAACACTCCCACCGGGCATCCCTGAATGTCTCACATGATTTTTATCTTGGTTGTCTTGACAGTTTCAAGAGGTAACAACCAAAATCGACCTCGATATGGCGGGGTTTCTAGGATACCCGCATATTGGATTATGTTTTGCTTTGCGCACTGTTTTAAAACAAGAGATCAAAAGGCTTCCTTACCTGCAAACAACTTCCTATAAACAAAGCTATAAACTATATCAAGATATTATTGATGATTAGAAAACATTCAAGCTTTATTTAGTACATATGATTGTGTATACCAAGTTGTTAGATAAGCATGTGATTATCACTTATTTTTCTAGATACATATATGACTAATGTGGATTATGATTACATCCATAAGTTGGACTCCTGGTCTATATAGAGATTTTCAGAAATAGGAGAATGAGATTCAACTGAATCAGTAGTTTCGTCCTCTTCTTCAATCAGATCCGAGTCAGGGACGGAAATGTAATCCTTAGCGAAGAAGTTTGAATATTCTTCCTGGGTGTCGTATTGGCGAGCAAAGGTAGTACGGTAATCCTCCTCTAGATGTTTGAGACCAGTCTTGTATTGCCGTTCGTATTGAATGAGATCCTCTTGGAGCCTTAGTGATTCATCGTATGCCTCCTAAAAGGCATCAGTGACTTCCCGAATGTGCCGTGTTGCAGAGAAAATGGCCTCCAAGAGATCAAATGGAGCTTCCTGGATTGTATAGAGTTCAAGATCGTGGAGCAAGTTGTTTTGTTCCCAGTACAATGGATGGTGGACAACAAGAAAGGAATCAACTGTTGGCAAGTTAGAACCTCCTAATGCCATCTGAAGACATCATGCTAGACAAAGGATTAGTAGATAACAAGGAGAAACAAAACATTGTAATTAGATTTAGCAGAAAAAGATGAAAAAGCATGAAAACATAGGAATCGCTAGCGATTTAGAGAAATTGCTGGCAATTTAGAGAAATCACTAGCGATTGGGGTAATCGCTAGCAATTACTGTAAAATCTGAGAATTTTTACAAATAGAGCTTAAGCTAATGATTTGAGTCAATAATTTAACAAAACAAATTGTTATTCAACATATTAATGACATACAAGCAAATATATACTTGTTCTGATATCTAAACTAAATCAAAATGAACGATTTACCTTATAAAGTGTATTGGTGGACGAAAGAACAGATGAAGGTAGTTGGAGGATGAAAACGATCAATCCGATGATAAATCTGACATCTATTGAGAAACGTAACATTAGGTAATGTTATTGTGAAGTGCTTGGATACCTGATGAACTGGGATTGGAACAACGTAAACATGTAAAGCTTGAGAATTCGTGTCCCAAATGAGGTCTGCAAACAACTATATGTAGATCGCCGGCGATTGGGCAAATTGCCAATGATTTCAGAGAAAACTAGTTTGGTTAGAAAATCACATGATTTCCTTCCATTTTCAGCTCAAAACGGTGTATTTCGAGGTGATGAGGATGGGGGATGGTTAAAAAGCACAAACTAAGTTTTTTAGGATGGGAGAACTTGCTTTTTAGAGGATTTGGCTAGTTAGAAGGCTAGTTAGTTAGGAAATAGGTTAGTGCTTTTTAGGAAGCGGTTTAGGCAATTAGTGAGGTGTCTGAGTTAACTCAACGAGGTGTGAGGGGATAATAGGTAATTTAATTATTTTAATTAAATAACCATTTTAGATTTTTAGAGATATGATGGGTCGAAAACAAATTAATTAATTAAAAAGGGGCGATATAGCGGGGTGTCACAAATGTGTTGTCTTTGGTCATGGGGGGGAGGGGGCGTAGATTTTTGGTGTCTACATTTGGCTCCTTTGAAAGATTCCCTTCAGTGTTTCCATCGTAGATTTCAGTATGATTGCTAGTCATGTCGAAGTAGTTCCATATTTGAATTGGCATCAACTAGTTCTGACATTGGCCAGAAATTGGACGGAGGAGGGCATTTAAAGAGGAATGCGTTGAAATCCATTGCCTGCACGCGACCTTGTGTCGTCATCCATATCGAAAATCATGTTGCAAAGGTTACATTGCACTTGGTAAAGGTTACAGTGCATGATATGAAAACAAGTGTTTTAATTTTCCACTTTAATCCTTTTTAAGGATCATTAATTTTTAATCAACTTGAAAGGCTTTAATACTCCAAAAATTGATTAAAATATGATTTAGGACTGATTTTTAAAAGTGCAATTAAGTATCCATCTTACTCAAAATTTCACTATTTGATCAAAGCCCCAAATTACATTGTTTTTGATTCAACTGATTTTCAAAGTTATCAAAACTGATTAAACTTGCATCCCAAATTATTTTTAAGCCCTTAATTAATTACAAATACCAACAAACTGAAAATAAAAATTAGAAACAACACCAAAATTGTCTACGGGGTTCAGAATTCCTATGTCCTAGGGTTTGTTGTGAACCGATCCATTAATAATGTTATAATTGTAAATACAGTTAACCTTTACAATAAACCAATAATGAATCAAAACCTGTAAAATTGTGTTTCATACTTTCAAGGGACTCTGGAGTGTCCAACAACTACCCCTCACCTTCTTGATTCACTTGTAGTCGTGTCTCCCTTTGGTTCTGCTCCTTTGTGTGACTTCAACAACTAAACAATCTATCACAAAAGCTCCAAAACGGGAAAATGATCACACCATCGTGACTATCTCAAAATTCTGAGCAAATTTCACATATAAATAGAGACTTGGATGTGAGTAGAAGTGCTCCAAAAATGGTGTTTTCTTTAAGTGCCTCCATACTGCGTATACACAGACTTGCATAGGCTATTTTATAAAATGTAGCGAGCTCCTTTTATAACCCGACCGAGCCTTTGGGTGAGTTGGTTTGAACACCGTGTTTGTTTCCATGAGGTCGGGGGTTCAATTTCGGCATCCTACTTCTTTGCTACCGCTTTGCACAGCTAGGGATAAAAGCCCACATGCACCGTATAAGAGGGGGGGAGGCGCGGGTGGGCGGGCGGTTAGTGTTTAAATATAGGTCGGTCGACCTATATATACGTGGCTTCGGCCATGCTTGTTTTCCTTCTATTGTACGCCCCAATTTTTGGGTAAACTGTGTGATGTGGCATCGAGATGTTGGTCTATTCGCTGCGCCGTGATTGGTGTCGAGCTGGAACGTTGATATGCCCAATGCGTTGGGCTGTGCATTGTTTGTTTGGTGGATTAGATTCCCACTGAGTTAATCGTTGTGCCACAGACTTGATCCACCCAAATATAGTTTAAACCACTTGAATGGGTCGAGTCATATGGTTTGTTGGTTATATTGGTCTGATCCACTATGTTTGAACCATCTAATGCTGACTCACCGGGGTAATAGGGAATAATATAATCCGAACCATATGGAGATAAGTCTAAACAATATGGATTAAATGTGATCATCTCAGTGGGGAGTTGATCACCCCACAAAGCTAAAATAGTAGCTCGTTTGAGCTCTGCATAATGCAAGATAAATAACCTGCAATGCAAAATCAACTCTCTAAAATAATATAGTCTCACATTGGGAGAGTTAGAAAAATATGTGGCATATAAAATCGTAAATACGATAATGGTAATATGAAAATAGGCGGCAAAAACACCCCTTCTACAAAAGAGTGTTCTAAACCTGGCTAAGGACCCCCTTAACCTTTTCACCTTTTGCAACTCTACCACGTGTTAAAGTGTGATTCACCAGTTGACCACTGTTGACTTGTTTTCAAATCACATCTTTGACCTGCCATAACTTTTACATCTAGATTCCCTCTTTGATGTTCTTGGATTTTTCCTAAAACTATGGGAAATATCTACACTGTGATAATGGTTTAGGGATGTTTAGGAAAATTCCAATGCCTAAAAAATCCTCTGGATCAGTGCCGAAAGCTGCAAAATCAATAGAGTTGGGCATTACAGCCGAATGAAACGCCTCGTAATCCTCGATCTTCTTCTTCTATATACAACAAAGAAAATAGCAGGACACAAGAGTTTCCTCTCAGATACAATTGAAATCGATATAGATACAGATACAGAGCCAGATCAATCAATTTTCTAGGGATGACAAGAGATGAAAGCTTGAGCAGAATGGGATCATGGGTGACACAGTGTGAGATATTCTTTGGTTGGAGCACCGAAAAAAACCCTAATTCTAACCCTAGCCCTCGTGGTTGGGGAAAACCTGGTAGACAAAGAAGCCCCCCTGCCCCTGAACCAAACCCTGTCGCTGAATAGGGTTCAAAGCTCCACACCAACCTCTTCGACCAAAAAAACACAGGCATAAATTTTGAATCCTTTGAAGACATTCCAATGGAGATGAGTGGCAAAAATGTGCCTCCCCCAGTGAATGAATTTGTAGAAATTGATTTGGGTGATGCTCTGAATCTGAATATAAGGTGTTGCAAATATGTTAAGCCCGCGCCTGTGCAGAGATACACAATACCCATCTCCATGGCGGGCAGGGATTTGATGGCATTGACCATGTTTAAAATGTGCATAATTATGGTCTAGCTCAGTATGCTTGGAGTCCAATGTATGGTAAGAAGTTATTGTCTTTTGATTTTATTCTTTTACTGTGGATATTTGAGTCGGTACTTATTTGTTTCAGATTGCATACATTTGCATGAGATGTTGATTTAAAGTCTTTGAATTTGGCATCTTTTATGCAAACTTGTCAAATGTATTTGAGTCTTTTCTTCCCCAACTTTTATTATATTTGAATCCATCTAATCCCTTGAATGGAGAGGCTGCTTCTCTGTTGATGCGTGATGCAAATATTTATGGGCAAAAAATTAAAGCTATTAGTTAATTAATTACGCCAGAGGCGTTCCCTGTTGGAACGGGCCTTGGTTGATTCTGACTCCTGTCGGAACATGTATGGCAAAAATTGCAGTTTAATGGGTTGTGTTGAAATCTGAAGGTGACCATCAGACCTGTCATCTCCCGTGCGTAATAATGCTTAGAGAACTAAGCACTAAGCAACCATTGTAATAAATATCATTTAATCAAATTGTAATGTTTTCAATCTGTGAAACAATTAGGTTTCTAATTTCCATTTTTATGACAGGAGCGTGATGGCCACTTCCGCGGACAGGGGTCAATTTCCAAGTCTGCCGTTGAAGTTGACAAATGCGAAGAGCACCATGGAGATCCGTGTGTTTACTGGTTATTCTCTTCTTAGCACCACTCTTGCATTACCTGACGATGGATAGGTATACATATGTTTTTTCAGAATTATAATTTTGTTATGTTTTATTTATTTATTTGTTTTAGGTCATTTGATTCAATACCCAAATGGGTATGTGTTGGATATAATGTTTTTTAGATTTTTTGCTATAGGTTTTTGAAGAATTTTTGTTTTTTTACTTTCCTAATTTGTTTCAGGAATACTTGTTCTCCCTTCCCGTATTTGTTGTTTCAGAGATCAAATGGGTGTTTTTATAATGACATGTTTTTCAGAAAATGCACCCAAGTGGGTATTTGATTTTAAGAGTTTTGTCGAAATGGATATAAGTGCATGCTGAATTCCTTGCTGGTGTTCCTTTTAGCAAATGGATTTGGCAGTTTTCTTGGTGCGTAATTAACCAAAATAAGCCACAATTGTAGGTTTCTAGGAAAACTCTTTTCACGATTTTGCAGGTTTCCAAGTAACCAAAATATGCCTTAACTATACTTTTGCGGGAAGAATTCTGAATTTTCTCAGATTTTCACCTTCTTTCGGCCAACGATTGGTTGGTCCTATCCCTAAGCTGTGTTTGTTTGTCTTCATTTTAAATTTCATGTATTAGGTTATGTCTACAAATATCTGTGTAATTGCAAATTATATTATTTAATGGTCAGGTTAAATGGAAATGAGTTTTATCCACAAGTTACTTGTAGGTTTTTGGGAGGAGTTCTACATTTGTCATCATACTCAAAAGGAGTTAGTTTTTCCTTCATACTGAAAAGAGAGAAAGATTGAAGTTAAATGAAAATATGATTTGAGTGGTCTGTGTAGCCCTTTTCCTCCAATCCTCTTGGAAATAGAAGATGAAGGCAAAAATATCTTAGAAAATAGGTACTTTCTTCAACCCTGGTGGCCATTCTTGGCCACAGGTGGGCCTTAATATCTAAATTAGAATTAAATTAATTCCTCACACCTGATTCTGATGACTGACTGAAATAAATTCGACCACTCTACTATTTTAGAAAACCACATCGGCACAGAGGTGCATGCCTGCTTGGCTAGCAACCTGGGTTGTTGTGGCAATAACATATGCCTTCAGGACTTTTACGGGAGAATTTTCACCAGTGTATCTTGTCCTTGGCCATGATTTTTTGTTTTCCTTTCCTAAATTGTCTTTTCCATTCTCCAACCAAACAAGATTCACAGGATTTTCCATATTGAAACCATTGGAAGATTGACGATAACATAGTAGTATAAATTTTCACTTCTCTTACAATTTGATTGCAAACCATTGAGGAGAAACAATTCTATTGTGAGTCTTCTCACAATATTTTTCTTCCTACCCAGATGAAAACTATGAGATGTCCTCCTGAGAGATTGCTTACATTTTTTTTCTTTTTGGATGAAAATAAAATTTTGTTTCAGGAATGAGTAAAATGGGAAATATTCAATTTTAGTAACATTGAATGTCAAATAGCTTTGCTGTTTTGAAAACCTTTAATTTGTATAGGTAGAATTGGTAAGGTTTCACCTTTGCTGCAATTCCAAAATGAATGAGAAAAGATAGAACTCACATATTGAATATTTTAGCGCATAAGTGAAAGTTAATGTTGAATATGCCCTCTTGACGTAGGTTTTCATTCTTGGCTGAATTTACTATAAACATTTAATCTATTTTTTATGTGCAAATGAAAAAACACGCTTAGTAATGGGAGAGGTGTAACTCATCAGTCATGCTTACAAATGCAATTCTATATTTTTATGGTGTTAGTTTATAACCCAACTCTATTGGAAAGTATGCTTTGCTGGAAACATAGTCACCTAAGTCTCGGGGTCGGGGACAGGGTTTTTGGGATAACATTTTTTTTTCTAAATTTTGGGGGCGACAGAGAGACGACTATTAAAATAATATATAAAAATTAATATTTGAATATTTTATTTGTATTCAATGAAATTTAGGGATTTAAAATGTGTTGAATGTATTGAGGTACTTTCATGATCATAATTTAATGTTCTTGGTAAAAATAATAACATTTTAAAAGTAAAAACATCAAAAAACTTTTAAAAGTTTTAAAAAAATAGGGGACATCCCCTCTAAGTCCCCAAGTCCCCAAAACGTTTGGGACATCACCAAAATCTAGGGGACGCATCCTCACGTAACACTGGCTAGAAAATATGCTCGGCTGGAGAGCAGGCTCTTTTATCACCCGGTTTTAAAAATCCAAGGTTTTGTATGTTACTACATACATAACACAATTCTGCAATAAGAACTCACTTGAAGTTGGTCACATACTTTGTTGTGTCAGATTTTCATTCTTTTGGTGGCAGCTGGTATAGATCACAGAAATTAGCACCTAAGAAGGCTACAGTGGGATTTTTGGCTTCTCGGTTCCAAGATGTAATTTCTTATTCCTGTCGTATTATGAACGAGGAAAGACAATCTATGTTCTTATTCTCCTTTTAGTTTAGTAGTTGCACTCTTTTTTTAGTAAATTTTTTAGTTGTAAAGCTATGCAAAGCAGATTTTTAGTTTGGTTTAGCTGTCAATATTTTGTTTTACATTTAAGACTTTATGTGGTACTCCACATGCTTTGATTACACCATAGCAACACTTTGATAAATTCTAGATGTCTTGGTAACATATTTACTAACCTTTGTCATGGAGTGGAGTACTCATTTGTAGCACATGAGTATCCTACCAGAGGAGTTTTTGAGGTAGATCCTAAAAATTGTCCAAGCTTTACATTCCGGAAGTCCATATGTATTGGAAGAACAGATCTTTGTCCTAGGGAGGTCAGAGACTTCATGTAGAAACTTGCTGGGGATTAAAGTGGGAATCATAGTTACCAGGTTCGGCCGGATTTGTATGAAATCCGGTTCGAACCGTATTTTTTGAAGTAACTGAATAAATCCGGTTCGGTTCGGCCATTTTTTTGCACAATTTTTTTTTTTCCTTTTTTGGCATTTTTTTCCTTTTTGGTGAATTTTTTTTTGCCATTTTTGGAAAGGGTCCAGGAAGATGTAGCAGCAAAAACTTGCATGTGCCATAACTTTCATTCTATGGCTCCGTTTCAGGTGTCGTCTTCTCTAAAAGTGTATATTTTCTCGAGCTCTACGCATTGATGGCAATATTTTTCTTATTTTCATAAAATCCATTTTTGTACCTTTTTGGACCAAGCAACTTCTTGCAATCTTTTGAAAGAATCATTATGATGATGATGATTATGGTAGATGGATGCTTTTTTGTATGATTTGTCTATATATAAGGATATAAGTATACAATAATATAAATTTATAATAATATAAGTGTGTATATTCCGAACTGTATTTTTTCAAATTTTTTCGAGAACTCCGAATTTTCGGATTTTTTTGTCCTTCCGAATTTAATCAGATTTCTGAACCTGGTAACTATGGTGGGAATACATACAACCTTGTCGGAAAGAACTGTATTCACTTTTGTAATGATGTTTGTTTGAAATTGACTGGAAATCCAATTCCACGCCGGATGAATTGACTCACAAGAATAGGTTGGTTTATATTGTGCATTTGCTTTGATTTCTTTTTCCTTCACACTTTTACTTTACTGATTATTTTTTTGAAGGGTTGGATTTACGGTAGGTTATTTTATTTTCTTCATGATGCTCAATAAAAGTGTTAGCATCAGTAAATTTGGCTTTTGGAATTTAAAGAACGTTCTTCGGAGAGACCTCTTTGGTTTTATCATTTATGTAAATGAGTAAAAATTTGAGCGATCTAGCAAAATAACATTCATAGAGTCATATATATTGAGCCTGTCATGGTACACCTTTTTATTGCAATTTACAGTACTTTGTAAGGACAGTTGTACTTTTATGAATATGATTGAAATAATATGTATATTTGCTATGCATCTGGTACATATGTGAATGTATTTCTACAAAATCACTTCGTTTTATCATTTAACCTCTATTGCATTTGATAATGCTAGGCTATTAAATTATTAATTGATCTACTCAATTTCATATTCTATCTCAATACTGCAATAGGATTTGGCCATTGAGCTATTAGATTACATCATAAGCCTAGTAGCATCCATATATCATTATAGAAGACTAATAAAAAACAAATGCATTGGATGGGTCAATTGTTCCTCTAAAGAAAAGAGACACATTAAATTCATATATGGGGGGATTGTTCTTGTAAAGAAAAGAGACACATTAAATTCATATATGGGGGGATTGTTCTTGTAAAGAAAAGAGGAAGATGTAAAATTTATATGAAGATAGAGCTTATGAGCATATTGTGGGCTGATGATGTCTGGTTTTCTTACAGGGTTATTTTGCAACTGTGTACTCCTTGTAGGGCTTCATGTTGTTATTGTTCAACACAAACCCAATTTTGCTTCGCAGGGGGGTGAGAAAGAAGAGTTAAGTTCTTCATTTAGTAAATTCTCAAGCCCCTTTTCAACACCGAAAGTGAGACAAAAGTCTCTTTCAGTTCCATCCATGTTAATGAGCTCAACATTGAAAGGAGTGTTGCCTTGGGAGTTGAAAGCATAATATATGCTTACTTATAGGTGGGGAAATCTATAGATATCTATGGCTTGAGGGAATATATCATCGGAGTATATAAGATTTAGAAACTGACATTTACGTTGAAGAAGAACGAAATTCGGTATTAGTTGACCAGGATACAAAAATATAAGCTCATGGTTCCTAACCAATCTTAGAGAGAGAGACTGGAACGTATGTGATGCTGTAGCTAGTTGTCTCATGGCTTCCCTGTAGTTTTTTCAATGCCGGAGAAATATACAAAGTAACTCATTATTTTTTGTGGCCTTTGCTGACACCTCAGAAGTGTTCAAGACCTTTGTAGCCTATGACATGTTATATGTATAATGTGTAATATTAATGTATTCCTCTCTTCTTCATTAATGCAAAATGATAGCATGTTTTTATTTGGTGTTGCGGATAATAGCAATGGACATCAACAGAGAGATCCATGACCTCAGACTACCTTTCATTCAGAAGGCTGGGGTAGCCCACAAAATTACCTTCAGAGAGGGCCATGTCTTGCTGTTTCTTGATCAAATGTTAAAAAATGTATGCTTTCTACCCACATCAAGTTTGTGAAAAATGTTCCCTTGCCATTACCTTATGAAAACCAAATTTGTGAAAAATGTTGGTTTTCTGTGTTTCTTCATTGTTAAATTGTGATTTTGGAAATGTGAGTGTGGTGGTGGTGCAGAAGGAAATGCATGGATCTTTGGATTTCATATTTGTGGATGCAGACAAAGGCAATTATCTTAACTACCACAAACGACTGATTGATTTGGTGAAAATAGGGGGAGCGATCGGGTATGAAAATACCTTGTGGAATGGATCAGCGGTGGCTCCCCCAGATGCCTCGCTAACAAAATTTATGAGATATCACAGAGACTATGTGAATAAGGCCCTGGCTGCAGATCCCCGCATTGAGATCAGCCAGATTCCAGTTGGGGATGACATTACTCTATGCATGAGGATCTATTAGAGGAGTGGGTTTTTTCCTTATATGCATTATGCAGAGGATCTCTTAGCCGATTTGATGTTCTAAAATAACATTCTTTTCACGTAAAAGGTGCTTACAAAATGGAAGCAACTTCCCTTGATTGGTAAAAATAAAAGCTTTCAATTAATGTATTTTCCTGATTTTCTAAATAATGTACTCTTATGATAAAATAATTGTTGCACATATGAAGCCATTTATGTAATTATTTTGTTTTTGATCGGGAAATAAGTGTGGAAAATAAACTTATTGATTAGTTTTAACTCTTGCTAAATAATATGTTTAAAATAAAAAATAAAATTGTAGTTAATTAAATATATAATTACGCCGACAAGCGTACCCCGGTTGGAGGGGCATTGGATGGTTCTAACATTGCTCAGTTTTTAGACGGTAAAGATTGAGTTTGAAAGGATGCATTGAAATCTGAGGGTGGCCGTGTTGTCTCTGTCATCATGCTGTTGGATGCCATTTATGCTAGCACAATTCTGTCACAGCAAGGACACAACTTGTAGCGACATTGTTTTCATGCTTGTCGACAAGGTGTTCACTGCTCCTTTCTGTTATATAAATATACTGATGATTTTGATATGAACCATTGAATTTCTCAATTTGTCAAAATTTTCACGTCGCAAGTTCAAATCCCAAGTGTTGAAACTGAACAACTCAATCTCAGAGCGTTCGAAGGTGGAAGATGTAAAATTGAAAAACACAGGCATAGTTAGAGATCTGTACAATGCTATGCCCCTCGACAATGTGAATACAATGCATTAGATTCTGGCCCCCAAATTGGAGTGGTGGTTCCATGGTCCGCCCCAATGCCAACATTTGATGCATTTTCTAGCCGGCTTATCGAAGTGTAAGCAGCTTTTGTTTAGCCCCCAGTCCGTCACCCCGCTGGGCAACAAAGTTATTTTGGAATGTCGTGAGGTCGAGTCCCAGTACTGGGTGCATGTCTCAACAGTGGAGAATGGGTTAGTTTTTGTCCAGTCATGAACAAGTTGATCTTGTGAACAAAGTTACCTTCACTTGCCTAGAGTTGAAAAGGCAAGGCTTAACCAGCCCGTGCATGCAGTAAGAGGTATTGCAACACCAGCTCATGGGGAATTAGGTGCCAAATTCAATCTGCAAATTTGAGTTTTTAACAAATAAGTCCAACTACTTAACAATAATCTGTGCACAACTTGATAATAAGCTTTTAAGCAATGGAAATCTACGTTTACAAGAAATTTACACCCTCACATTTATTTGAATTCAGAGCTCCGACAACGGTTTTGGTCTGAAGCCATGAAAACAGGTTGTTAATGAATATTTTTCTAGAATATATAACTAATTTACAAGAGGCCTACTAGAATTGGCTAGGGAAAGAATAAATTTATCTTACAAACAATTTAGGTGGTTTGCTCCGAACGAGACTAGTGGGCTTGTTGAGGCGTTTTGCTCTCTTTTTTGGGGACGAATGCATCGAATCCAAACAAGCCAACTCTATTTCTGCTACGAGCATGCCACTTGAAAGCAGGCACGCTCCGCACAAGACTGACTCTCACTTTTGAATCTTTGTTATTGCTCTTAGGTAATATTTCACCCATTTTCCTCCCAGGGCGTTGCAGGTTTAGAGCAATAAACCTATTGGGACTCTCTCGCTCGTAATTTCTGTTTGGGCTTCGTCTTTAACACTTTTCTCAGTATGCTTGTGTGGGTCATCATGCTGCTTGACACCATTTACGCTGACATTCCATGTGATAAAGAACCGGAACCCATCACGAATTAGATCCTGAATAGGTCGTTTTTATGCCTTCTGGACCAGAAGCACAACTCGCTACTCACATTTGGTATCCGAACCAGAGTCGAGTTTGGCACTGTAGTACCAACTATGGTTACATGGGAATGGAGACCATTATCTGATTGTTTCAGGGACGCAACCTTCCACCGAAGTTAAATTTTCATATCTATTTCTAATATGAAATTGAGGGTTAGACCAGAATTGCGTTGTATCGTTATTGGTGGATGAATTACAATTATCCTCATATATATTTGTGTTGATTAATGTCATGTAAAGATCGATATCCATCTCTCATTTGTTTGTTGGCATGAGGAAATATATCTCCTACCATGGGAGCATCTGTTTGCGAAAAACCCCGCACTGCACTCGCAATAAAAGTGGATCGAATGATTGTCATAAGCACAAACGCCACCTTTCGAATCACATACCGAGTGATTTTCACTTAGATTCCATTCAATTCAGAAGTGGATGCCATCGACACTTTGTTCCTCTAGAGAACATCCGTCTGACTTGTGGAATGGAAGCACAACTCGTGACTTACATTTACTAAGCAAACCAAAGTCAAGTTTTGAACTACAGTACCAATTATGGTTACATGGTAATGGAGATGAGTACTTGATGGTTTCAGGTATGCACCGTTGCGGCAGAGTTAAATTTTCATATCCATCCCTAATATGAAATTAAGGGTTGGACCACAATTTCTTTGTATTCTAAATCCACAATGGTTTGCATTTATTCCCATCTATATTCTTGTTGATTAATGTCATATTATTGATGCAAACGAAATTTAATTTGTTTGTTGGCATGAAGTATTCAAGCGGAGTATTTCTCGATTCCTTCACCACTTGCCTTGACAATGCTTATTATAAACATTTAATACAAAGCAAAGGAGTGTTCAGGTCGGATCAGGCTCTCTTTACAGTAAACAAGACAAAGACAAGGGTGAAGCGCTTTACAAAGAACCATAATGCCTTCTTTGCAGCATTTGATAAGTCCATGCGAAAAATGGAATGTGCGTTACAATATGGGTTAAATCCCTACTCGAGCCCTTCATTCGAAATGTCAAATATTTTTATAATCACAGTTGAGCTGAAATGCACAGTCACCACGACCATTGTTCTTCCTCTGAAAGGATATCCGAACACATACCTCCCACATTTAAACAATTGAAAAGCTCCACACGAAGAAGCGAGCCATAATATTAACTCTGTGAAGTTTATATTGAAATGATGAAAATAGAATGAATGAAGTGGTAGCACATCCATTACAAGAATAGTACAAATTGAAGAGAAAATAACGTAGAAATCCAAATCCTTTGTTTGGACGAAAAGATGAAGAGTAACTTAATATCACAAGAGAGCCCAACCATGACAAAAACTACAACAAAAATAGCATAGTGAATTCTCCAAGTTTGGTATGTGTGCTTGCATTTACAAGTTAATTGGAGGTTTAATGGACCGTTGCTCATTGAATTCTACTTCAGAATCGCGCATTATCACATACTTTTGATATTTGTGCGGATTGAAGTTATATTTAGATAGGAGGAGGTTCAACTTAACAAAATTTTTATTTTGGAGATGTTGGTAATTTTTATACTCGAAATAATATCAATGTCATTACGCGGGGTGGATGATTCTAACATCACTAGAATGTGGACAACGAAGATTGTAGTGTGAGGGAATGCGTTGAAGTCTGTCGATGGCGCTATCTCCACTTCTGAAACAACAAACTGCTCCATGTGAATGTGTTGTCTCCCTGCTTCCCATCCACCATACGACTAATAAATTTGGCAACCATGTATGGCCATTTGCAACTTTATCCGACGGTTTTATTTAAATACTCTGTAAGAGGAGCCGTCAATGGTTGCAGCTCGGATTTAATCTACAAGTTGTTTCTTGGTATGTTTTCCTTTACAGAATACAAACATTGCAAAGGTCAGACAAATGGATGGTGGTGCATCAACTTCTGGATCTCCAATTTCGTCTATGAGGGTTTTTTTAACCAGAGAGCTTGGATGTTGTGGTCGATTGCAATGTGAGCGCACGAGACAATGTGGTAGCACCAAGGCATTTAATTCTCAAGTTATGACTTTCCATTGTTGTCTTCATCTTATATAACATATCAGACGTTGTCTAATAAAAAATCTTTGGTCATTCTCAGTTGGGTTACACCTCCTAGAGCCTATCGGATCTTCCCCATTTTTAAATTTGACCCCTTTAACTGTAAATTGCAATCATGTGAATAACACAAGTTACATTTAGATCATAAAGTGGAACACAAATAAAGGATCTTATTTGGGTCTTACAATTTCAGGCTCGACTGCCAAATAAATATATACATGTCCCTTATATGACTAAAAGTTACAGGGGCTCTGTAATCAACGAATGTTCATGCCCCATGTTTTTTCTCACAATTAATCCTATATTTAATCAAGGTTAAAACTATAAAAGTATGGTACTCGGTACTACAAAAAAAAATGGAACTAGGTTACGGCCCTGTAACCTATTCAATCTTGTCCATTTCTTATTTTGACGACTTCAGCCTTAAATTATAATCATATAAATAATCGATCCTCAATCTAAAACGTTTGTTAAACATTTACAATTTTCCTCTATTTTTTAGTTCATCCCCTTCGAACATATATTGCACTCAAACAAATAATGTGACCAAGATAGAGAAGACTCAGGAGAACACAATGCATTTCTCCTCCCTCGTACCCCATCTTTTTTGCCCCTCACCCTCTCCCTCTTACTCACTTCCTTAGGTTTTAATTCTTCGCTCTTCCCATGGTACATTTCACATACAAATACTAATTTCTATACATCCACATCATGTTATTATTTCATTCAAGGAGGTGCCTTGTGCATTTAATTTACTCACCCAATTTATAGGCTACTTATTGTCCTTGCATAATAACAATGTCTACAATTATGAACAAAGGAAAATGGCTATTCGGTGGAACACAGTATGGTACTGCAATCTCTTTTTCATGAGTGTGGTGCTTTACTTGATATATAAAGACAAATAAAATATATAAATAGAGTTTCACCTAACAAAATGTTTGATATCTACGATGCAATGTTTCCGTGGTACTATCCTATATGCTCAATAATTAGCTAGAGGTTAGAAAAAATATCAAAGGCAAAAACAAATGGTCAAATTTCTTCCAAATGGTTATTTGTGTTTTCATAGGCCCTTTTGACTCGTGATGCGGTTTAATGAAGTTTTTCTTTTTTGTTGACTTCCAAGTCTATTTTATGTTAAATTAAATTTCAACAAAATCTTAATTTAAATTTGAAAAATTTAGATACTTCAATTTTTTTAAAAAAGGACTCTTCCATGTTTAAATTTTAAGGAAATGATTTTTTATTTTTAAAACATTTTTTACCAAAATCAAGCAAGTCACATTAAGCTGAAAAAGCCTTGAGAAAAGGAAGGACAACACACCTCATGAAAGCATCAAAATACATGTATACATAATAAAAATGCATTTACAAAAAAAAAAACAAAAACAAATGATATTAAAAGAAAGAGACACCCATAAAAAATAAAATAGATGAACATAATAGTTAAAAGAGATGGAGACAAAAGCGAAGGCAGACATAGACACAAAAGACTATTCGACTTGTCCCACCAACCACTAATGATAGAAAAATGGAGCATGCGCAAAATAAGTTCCTAACCGTCACGCTTCTACCAAAATTCTCATCACAAACATATGAAAATAGATATCCTCTTAATTGTTTCATGCATCAAAAAGTTAAAAGAATAGATCAATTACACTATGCATCAATTATGAGGTAATTTCTAATTCTCTCTATTTCTACACACCTCACAAAATGATCTTCGAACTTCATGCTTCTCGAATTCCTTAACCATTTTATAATGCCCCTTTTATAACCACAATTAAATTGTAAAATATTTTAGAACAAAAACTTACTAAAAAGAAATGAACCATTCAAATTTATGTTTGTAAATTTTTTAGTTGTAATTATAAATTTTCCGTATTAAAAAAATATTTTAAAAGAAGAGAGTATGTTACATCTTTATCATTTCAAATTAAATTATTTAAATTATATACAAAATGTGTATGGCTGCAAGTTTAGTTTTAATAAAAAATATTTTAAAAGAAGAGAACATGTTATGTTTTTATCATTTTTAATCAGATTTTTTACGTACAAAACATGTATGGCTACAAGTTTAATTTTAATAAAAATATTTTAAAAGAAGAGAATATGTTGCGTCTTTATTATTTTAAATCAGATTTTTTAAGTTGTATATTTCAAACATACAAAATGTGAATGGCTGCAAGTTTAGTTTTGATAAAAATATTTATTATTTAAAATCAATCCCTTCAAAAAATAAAAATTATTCTTAATGCTTCTATTTTTATATTGTTTACTACAGATATAAACTGATAATAATGACGGTTTCTAAAATATGTTTAAAAAGGCCAAAAACATCTGGAAAGGGCATCAAATCTCATCTCTATTAAATAGTGACATGGAACCTTTGGAGAGAAACGCTGTACAACCTTAAATCTTGTAAGTGTACAACCTTAAATCTTGTGATTTAGTTTATATATTACTGCTTGTCTGAGGATAATGACAATGCGTACAACTATGTAGAAAGGAAAAGGACTATCCACCCTAATATTTATATTCTCAAACCTGCCACCTCTCTTTGGTGAATGGGGATGTTTTACCAACCCGTTCCTATCAAATCATTTGTAAATTTAAAAAATATACATTACTCAGAACGAGTTGGATGCCATCGCTACAGACATTCCAGAGAAGACAAGGACCACACTAGGTGATTGACAGACATTGGAGGCTGAGATTAAAAGTGAATATCAAGAGTTGATCCTTCCTGTTGAAGAAGAGGAAGCTGCAGAGTAAAGATCCATTCTTTTGTACAGTGATTCTTTACAATTCATATTCTTTATTATTTGGGAACATCAGAAAGAATCCCCATTACCGAGATGACAATGTACTTAAGTGTGGGGTAATGTTGAGCAGACAATATTGTTCCAAGGAGAAGACACACATATGATTCATGCACGGGAACAAGGCACATTTGAAGGTGCGCAATGATAGGAAAGGAAACACGCACTAGGACAATTTGATTCAGGACTTAGTCGTTTTCATGGATATGGGCTATTTTTGGAGATAGCGTGCGGAGCACACATCAGGATGGAGACTTGCGCGACACACAAATGGTATTTTAGGAACAAGCGATTGATAAGCGCCATGCATGAGCTTGAGTTAATAATATGATTACTTCTTCTAGTTAACTATAGGATGTCTATTACTAGCGCACTTACATGTGTACGTGTTATTGTAAAGGCGCATGGCTATTATCAGCATCCGACCTATTTTGAGAAGTGCATAGGCGGTGTAGGGCAAGTCCCCACCCTTACAAGTATGTATTGAACTATGTAGTTTAGGGAGAGTGAATTATTGTAGAGTTATGCTATTGGATTTGATGTGTGCATGACTTATGGTGATACTTTATAATGTAAGAAGCTTCTATGTTTTACAGTGTTTAATGTAATGGAGTATGTTGGCTAGATAATGGTGTTAAACATGACTGTAGCTGTTCTTGTATGGTTGATCTTATTATAGTTATTGTTTAATTCATGATTCTCTAATATCTAGATCTAGAATATACTCTGTGGAATGTTTATGGTTATTTATGGTTCTGAATATGCTTTATCTTCATCACACTAACATCCTGCACAAACAACTCTAAAGAGGGTCCTGATACCTTTGCGCGCTTTGGGTGAGCACTTAGCTCAGGCTGGGTGATGTGCCAGCGCGCCTGGGTTTTATATAGTGGATTCTAGGCTGCATCAAGCTTGAAACTGGAAAGGGAAGTGGATTGCCATGACTTATATTCTTACCGCCTAAATAATATCTGTTATGTGCTTCACTTTTCTGAACAATTAAATTTTTTAAATTTCCCAAAATTTTAATTTGTTCTCTTTGTGAGCTTGAAGTGCTTCAGTGGAGAATAAATAACATGTATTACTTGGGGTAGGAACAATATGATTTCTGGAAAATGTGTGGGGCATTCCACAACCTTAATCTATCTTTGGCTCGTATGACCAATCATTGGAATGTGTTAATTATCGATACATGGACGTGTATTTGCTCCCTGGAATTGCTTGACCTTATAACTAGATACAGAGGTTAGAAAGTTTTGCAACATGTGCTCATTGCGGTAAGGTTCCAAAGTTGGAACATTTTATTTTTCCCCTCTGCACGCAAATTGCACTTGCATGAATAGTTCGGCACCCTCGTCGTTAACATGACTAATACACATATTTATGTCCCTTTCATCTCATATACACCATCCAATCAAATTCCCCTTACTTATACGATTTCTCTAATTGCCGGATTGAGTCAACATATGCAAATTCAATCGGGTATTCACCTCGACATCATCTTTTCTCCTCTTCTTGCATTTTCTTGTATCTCCCTCTACATTTTTTGCGACGTCTACTAAAAACTAGGTTCAATCTTTTTGATGATTACCAAAAACGTCATGTTCCTCGTATTTCATATGCGTTCTTTCCTTTCCCTTTCGCTTCTCCACCCTCAAACACACATTTTCTACACCCCTCTTCCTTCCCCTTCATTTCTCTTCATCTGGTTTCACTTCTTCACTATATCCCTTTTGGTGTTCACATCGTACATTTCACGTACGATTTCTAGTCATAGGCCCTTTTGACTCATTATGTGGTTTTTTTTAATGAATTTTGTCTTTTTTAGTTGAGTTCCAAGTATATTTTATGTTAGATTAAATTTCAACAAAATATTAATTTAAATTTGAAAAATCTATAAATATAATGATGCTTCAAAATTTTAAAGAGAAAATTTTTATGTTTAAATTGTAAGGAAATGATTTTTAATTTTTAAAATATTCTTTTATCAAAATTATTATTTTTTGAATTAAATGAAAAAGGATTATTATTAATAAAAAATATATAGTACACCTTTAATTATAAAAAACAGAAAAATTCATACCCTAAAATTTGCAAGTCACATCAAGATGAGAAAGACTTGAGAAAAGGAATGACAACTCACCTCATAAAAGCGTCAAAGTACATGTATACATAATAAAAATGCTTTTCTAAACCAAAAAAATAGAGAGAACAAATGGTACTAAAAAAAACAGACACCCATAAAAAAATTAAACAGATGAACATAATAGTTGGAAGAGATGGAGGCAGAATACTATTCGTCCCACCAACCACTAATGATAAAAAAGTGGGGCATGTCCACAATGAGTTTCTAACCATCATAATGTTGCCAAAATTTTCATTACAAACATATGAAAATGGATATACTCTTAAGTAGTTGTTTCATGCATCAAAAAGTTAAAATAATAGACCAATTACACTACGCATCAATTATGAGGCAATTTCTAATTCTCTCCAATTGTATAAAAATCGCTACAAGCACTATCCAATTGGATTTTATTGATGAGTAGTTTATGCTGCATTAGAAAAAGCTAGCAATGAAGAATTCAATAATAATATTCACTCGGTCGCAACAAATACTAATGTGAATAACCATAACAAAAAAAATTTACATTCATTGAAATGGCATGTTGCACGTAGCATTGCAACTACAAGTACAACCAACACACTGAAAGGAGGTTTGAATGATGAACTTGATGTTGAATTATTAATTTCTAATGATGCGAGGGTTATGTTAACATCCAATCTTTGGAGAGAAGCAAGTCTTGTAAATAAAACTTTAGGATATATTCGAAGCATAATGTACACACCTGGTAGTGGTCCACCAAAACCACCAACATATGTAATGGTTGAATTTGATAATTACTTCGAAATACCATTTGAAGATAGAAATCCATGTACCATCCTAATTATACCAATACAAAGGGGGAGCACACACCAATTACCATGATTGTTGACATGTGCATTGACAATACATAAATCACAAGGTTTGACTCTTTCCAAGGCTACAATTGATATTGAACAAAGGGAAACAATGAGGTTAACATTTGTGGCTATCTCTTGAGTAAAGTCATTGGAAAGTATAAGAATATTTCCACCATTTACATATGACTGCTATGAAAATATGAAAAATGGAAAACTACTTTCAAAACAGAAGGCAGAGGGAGAAAGACTGAAGTCCTTGGAATTTAAATAATGTCCCCTATGTAATACACATTGGATTATGTGATTTTGTCATTTCATGTGATGTACATTTCGCATTTTGATTCATATGAAATAATGCTTTATTTTTTGAACATGATAATATGGTTACTAATAAAATCCATAAGAACTTTGTGTATTATTGACCTAGAATTTTTATCACCCATACTTATTCTCTTAAGAGAGATGATTCCCTCTTTAAATGCCTCTATGATGTCCCTTGTAAGATATTTGAGCCTAAAAGGATTAATTGTTAACATTTTCTCATTTTTGTTGATGTTTATGACATTTTAATCCAAATGAATATTAGAAAATATTATTAAATGTTTGTCTTTCCATGAAAATTTCAATATATTATCTTGGATATTGTTGGTTTTCATTTGGATAAAATATACCTTTTAGTAGTTCAATCAAATTCAATAGGAACTCTTATGACTCAAGGAAATATTAAATATACAGGGGTCGAATGCTCTCTTGGGTTCTCGATCTTATATATAAAGAATTGTTGGTTTCACCAATGAACTACGTGGGTGGGGATACATATTATTAATAATATGAGTCTTAAGTCACCAAATGGAGAGGTTCTCATTGAGGTCATTCATGCACGAACTAAATGCCCACATGTTCTTCTCCTGACCTTATTTTATGTATAATGCAACTCTTGCGGATTCTAGTAGCATACCTATATTATATAAATCTATGTAAAATATGTTGAGAGATATAGTTCATGAGGTGCCTATTTTAGATGTGTGACATACATGGATTAGGCACCTCGAGAACTATACCTCTCGACATATTTTACATATATTTATATAATATAGATATGCTAGTTTGATTTCAATGACTACCTTCCAAAAAATATTGGTAAGTGCTCTACAAATTATGCCATCAATTTATATGGATTTAAGATTTAAATTCATAAACCTTCATTTAGTATCACACACAACCGTATATTTAAATTGTAGTGTTAATGATATAGTCAACAAAACCAAATAAAATAATATATATTGAAAATGTGGTTTTCGTTAGCTAGCCAAAATCTATTACCTATACCTAGTGATTTATTAGTCAATGTTATTTTAGGATTTAGATTTTTGAATCTTCCCAAAGATCAACATATTAAATACAAGAAACATGCAAACTATACATCTCAATTGCAATGTTTGCTACCTAATTAATATGGATTCAATACAACATTAATACATAACCTCCAAACTACAAGGTTAAATGCTTTTATCACTAAATATCACCTAACTAAATTATTTTTTATTTTTATTTTATTTGTTAGTATTTGTTAACCATAGAAAATAGTCAGAATAGAACTTCAAATTTTCCGTCCAATGTGAATTCTAGAGGTGATTTGTTAAACCTTCCATAAAATTAAAGGTGATTTGTTAAACCTTCCATAATATTAATTTTTAACATATATAATTTTGACACAACCAAATCAAAATTTAATTAATTTATACACATCCAAATCATGGTATTATTTCATTCATAGAGGTGCCTTGTGCATTTAATCTACTCACCCAATTTATATGCTACTTATTGTCCTTACATAACGACAATGTCTACAACTATGCACAAAGCAAAATGGCTATTTGGTGGAACATAGTACTTATGTACCTGCAATCTCTTTTTCATGAGTGTGGTGCTTTCTAACCATACCTACATACTAAGTTATTTTAAAAAATCTTTGATATATAAAGATAAATAAAATATATAAATAGAGACTTCACCTAAAAAAATGTATGATAATCTATGATGCAATGTTTCCGTGGTACTTATTATTCTATAGGGGAGAGGGGCCAATAGGTGAGCGTGGTCCAATAATTGACATGACTACTGATCACGCAATACCCAATAGTTGTCATAGTACTATCTAGTACTTATTTATTTTTGACATAATAATTATGTAGAGTAGCCAATCACACCATGACAAGTAAGACCTTTCACACATGTACAAGTATAAAAAAATCAATGTTCAAGCATTTTCACCCATATTTAAGTATTGGTTTCCACCATGGTTGTAGTATAACTCAAAAAAATTAGGACTTTCCCTCCAATTGAACATTTCAAAGAAAAAATATAAGCCAACACAATTTTGAACTATATATTAGTGAAAAAATCACAATCCCATATGATAAACAATTGATTTTGTGGACCCCTTAATTTAGGGTGTAACACTACTAGCCCCTCTCCCCTATGATGAATAACAAC
Source organism: Taxus chinensis (assembly GCA_019776745.2). Taxonomy (NCBI): domain Eukaryota; kingdom Viridiplantae; phylum Streptophyta; class Pinopsida; order Cupressales; family Taxaceae; genus Taxus; species Taxus chinensis. The sequence goes on from CM034153.1 coordinate 9,363,299, forward strand.
ATGTAAGAAAAAGATATCAAAGCTACCAAATGGTCATTTGTGTGTTTATAGGCCCTTTTGACTCATGATGTGGTTTTTATGAATTTTGTTTTTTTAAGTTGAGTTCCAAGTCTATTTTAAATTAGATTAAATTTCAACAAAATCTTCATTTAAATTTGAAAAATCTATAAATATAGTGATACTTCAAAATTTTAAAGAGAACACTTTTATATTTAAATTGTAAGGAAGTGATTTTTAATTTTTAAAATAGTCTTTTACCAAAATTATTATTTTTTAAATTAAATGAAAAATGATTATTATTAATAAAAAAGATACAGTACACCTTTAATTAAAAAAAATAGAAAAAGTTATACTCTAAAATTTGCAAGTCACATTAAGTCGAGAAAGTCTTGAGAAAAGGAAGGACAACTCACCTCATAAAAAGCGTCAAAATACATGTATACATAATAGAAATGTATTTTTAAACCAAAAAAAATACAGAGAACAAATAGTATCAAAGAAAACAGACACCCATAAAAAATTAAACAGATGAACATATTAGTTGGAAGAGATGGAGGCAGAAGACTATTCGTCCCACCAACCACGAATGATAAAAAAGTGGGGCATGTCCACAATGCGTTTCTAACCATCATGTTGCTGCCAAAATTCTCATTAAAAACATATGAAAAGGGATATCCTCTTAAGTAGTTGTTTCATGCATCAAAAAATTAAAAGAATAGACCAATTACACTACACATCAATTATGTGGCAATTTTTAATTCTCTCAAATTGTATAAAAATCGCTATCATCACTATCCAATTAGATTTTATTGATGAGTAGTTTATGTTGCATTAGAAAAAGATAGTAATGAAGAATTCGATAATAATATTTCCCTGGTCGCGAAAAATACTAATGTGAATAACCATAACAAAAAAATTGCATTCGTTGAAAACCCTTGTTGCACGTAGCATTGAAACTGCAACACATACCGCCAACACATTGACATGAGGTCTGAATGATGAACTTGATGTTGAATTATTAATTTCTAATGATGTAAGGGTTATGTTAACATCCAATCTTTGGAGAGAAGCAAGTCTTGTAAATGGAGCTCTAAGATATATTCGAAGCATAATATACACACCTGGTAGTGGTCCACCAAAACCGCCAACATATGTAATGGTTGAATTTGATAATTACTTCGAAATACCATTTGAAGATAGAACTCCATGCACCATCCTAATTACACCATGTACCATCCTAATTCGCCGGAGGCGTTTACTTTGAAGAAGGCATTGCTGGAAAGTGTCAAATTCTGGTGGCTTCACTTTACAGGTTGCCGGATTTTAGAAGCGCCACTTATGTTTTTTCTTCGCTGCTCCAAGTCGTCATAATTTCAAAACAGTATCAAACAAAGGAAGCCATTAATATTCAAAGTTTTCCTGCAAATAAAGTATTGATTTTTACAGGTGTAAGATAATGTTGAATCTAAAATTTCCTTCGGGGCACTGTTCTACAAACTTTATTGCGACTGCGAGATTCTGCAGAAACAGTAGATGTACTCCAAGATCCTTAAAAAGTGCATTTTTAATTGTTTACAGACCATATGAATCTCGCCACCTTAACGTTGACGGAGTACACTGGAAAAAGTTGTGATTTGTTTATTCTGGAGTGAAGAAGTTTTGGTTTGGATTGTTTGATTGTGTATAAAGGTGCGGGTTGCATTATTGTTTTGGTGCGGCTGCCCGTAGAAAAATCACCAGCAAGACAACAACCGAATAAAAATGGGCGGTACAATGCAAATCTTTGATCGGTGGCTCTCCCCACACATGACAAGAGCGTATTTTTACGTTCTTAATCAAAAGATTTGCAAATGGATTGGAATTTTGCAATGAATATATGTAACGTTTATGGGTATAGCTGCACACGTGTAACATTAAAAAAAAAAGGATTTTTTTAATTTAGTTTTTGGTTATTTAAATATGTAAATCTTCTTAGAAATCTGTAAAATGTAAAATAGATTTTACAATTTGGAGATGGATTCCATGTTGTGATCTAAAATGTGATCTAAAATGTGATGGAGACAAATAAAATTTATGCGTTTTTTTTTCATATATTGAATAGGTTTTTTCGTTTCTAATTTTGTAAAATTTGAAATGTAGTTGTAGGTTTTTTCGGATGGGTAGATAGAATTTGTACTTCTTTCTTAGATGTATTGAATAAGTAATTTGGTCTAAGTTTGTAAAATTTGAAATGTAAAGTGTAGATAAAGTGACTAAAGAAGATGGGTATTATGCTTTGTCTATTTATAAGTTAATTTCAATGGCCGCTTGCAGACGCGCGTGATGGAGAACATGCCCTTTATTTTGTTGTCGTAGTAGCTGAGAGTGTTGTAGGGCAGAGGCATCAGGAAACTGGTGTACATCGCAAATCCTCCCACTTCCATTACAAGACTATAAGGCCCCTCTGACCCGTCCTTCTTGGAGGCACGACTGACCAGCTTCTTCACAATGTCTATCTTTAACGACTGCCCCACCAGAAGAGTGTCTGTGGGATGATTGAAGCTCTACCACACGCTTCTGTTGTTTTTGTCGTACAACACTAGGTTTCCGTTGGTTCAGAGTTCGATCCCCGCAACGCCCTTGTTGAAAGTGTTGGTAGACCAAACCAAGGTGCCGTCTGCGTGGATGAGCGCCAAATTTCTGTCGGCTATGAAATTGGGAGTGCTCTTCTCAGGGACGTGGTGATTTCTATTGGCAGACCAGATGATTCGCATGTTCTCAGCTTTGTTGTGGTTGCCCATGCGGATGGCGAGGGTGTAGGCATTGGGCATGGTGTTGAAGAAGATCATTTGGAAAATTGAACTAGGCCGAGAAGCTAACGGGATGGGTCTCTAGTCGGCCTTGTATTCTACAATGTAATATCCCATCTCTCCCTCATTGACATAGGAAAAGGGCCCCTCGGCCTCTACTACTTTCACGATTACGCATATGAAAACCAGTACTAATAATGCTACTGCTTTGAAATCCATGGTTGCACACAGACTGGGTATACTACACTTACTTATCTGGCATGCAAATGCAACTCTGTATTTATGGCGAGTGGTGCGGACTACAGTGATATTTGGGTAAGAGCCATTAAAATGAAAATGTAGATATTTTAAATAGTTATTAGTGGCACTATTTCAGTGACTGCCACTAAATGCGTACCAACTTAGGGAGTTGGTAAAGGGACATTTTGCCAAGATAAGACATCCATTAATAAGCAATGGAAACAACCCTGTAAGAGATGTATGAATTCTTATATTGTTGTTGTGACAGAAGGTGCAAGCATACAAGGAAAACGTCTATGTATCCAATCCAACTCAGCAGGGGAAAAGAGTACATAATCACCGCTTGAAAAATCAAATATCCCAACCCCAACAGATGCCAATCTTAGTGGAATCGATCACGTGAATGGTGGTGATGTGCCCATTCTCAACTCTTAAAAAAGAGAGATAAAAACATGGAAAAAAAGAAAATTACGTGTTGCGAAAACTACGTGGAAGTCAAGCCGGCGACCAATGCAATATGGAAGCAAGAATGATGGTTGCCCGGGTGACACAACACCACTTTCCTTTTTGGACCGCACCACAAAATGCTCAAATTAAGAATATTTATCACAAAACGCCTAAATTTAATGAAACAGATTTGTTGGAAATAGGCTTGCCAGAATTTGACACATTCCAGCAAGGGCATCTTCAAAGGTGACGCCCTGACCTCCACAGTGAAGGAGAGCCTGGTAATGGAAACATGGACTTGTTGAGTGTGGCGGAACATTATTTTGCCCTCAGTTTGAGTGCTCAAAACTTGTACACATCATTGCAAAAGTACTTGAAGAAAGCAAGGCATGAGGCGTTTACTTTGAAGAAGGCATTGCTGGAAAGTATCAAATTCTGTGGCTTAACTTTACAGGTTGCCGGATTTTAGATATTTTTGTCAGTCCTAGATATTTACTATTTTAGATATTTATCTTTGATTCCACATCCTTTAAATGACATTTTAGACTTGGCAATAACCATTCTTTGGTGCCCTTGCTTTTGGGAGTGGCCGGCCTGAGACCATCATGAGTGAAATCTATTTCCTTACTTCCCTAACCTGCGTAGTGAAGGAGAGCCCAGTAATGGAAACATGGACTTGTTGAGTGTGGTGGAGCATTATTTTTCCCTCATTTTGAGTGCTCAAAACTTATACGCATCATTGCAAAGGTACTTGAAGAAAGCAAGGCATGATCAGGTTATTATTGACAGAGGTGTCGCTCATGTAGAAGAATCTTGAACTCCTCTGTCAGAGGAAGAGTGCAGGGAAACAATAGATGATTTTTGGCCTAACAAATTTAAGAAAGTCATTATGGAAACACTCTAGCAGAAGATATGACTTAAATCGACAAAAAACATTGCATTGATTTTGTGAAGGACCAAGAGAAATTTGATTCTCAAGCTTGACTACAGAAGACACAACTACCAACTCTGTGTCGGTCAGTTTGTTGTAGGCAGTCTCAAACTCTTTGAAAATCTCACCAATCAAGTCAATCCTTTTCTTGTCAATAAGAATGTAGTGAAAATTTAATGTATAAGGCTGAAATTTGGCATCATTTGTAATGTCTTCGAGAATACCCTTGTTCTTCTCGTCTGGTATGATTGGATTAACAAGGAAATTAAAAAAAACCTTATTGGTTATGTATTGAGAGAGCTTATCGATGTCTCTACTGATAACATCTAGGGACTTCACAGACTGGGCCAGTTTTGCTAGGGATGTGGCATATGACCCTGCAGCACTGTCTTGCATAACAATACGAGTTCTGTTTTTGCGAGCCACTTGAGAAACTTTGGAAGGGAAGGCACTGTGTGTCTTAAAGAGACTTGTCCCAAAAATACCAGATTTTAAGGATATGTGGTAGTTTGATCCGTTAGCCCCTTTCAAAAGGGCTCTCACAGATGGCGCACACTAGACATTCAGGGCCACGGGAGAATGTTTCAATGATTCCATCTAACAAAAAATAGAACCAAATCTTTGGAGATCATGTATCCACCGAGAAATTTTTGTCAGATCGTGTGAAGAAGCAATGTTAATTAAGAGCCAAAGCATTTTCTCTGGAAGTCAATTAAAGAATCCGTTGCAGTTCTAAATTAGTTGCACTTTACGCTGGAGAGGATTACAATGTTTAGTTTATTGGAGTTGTAATTTTTCTATTTTAAGTTTGTGTGATGGGGAGAGGACAATATAGTAACTTCCAACAACAAAAACATTGCCTACTATGCCTTGATGAATGTCCGTATGTTGCTATAAAGCTTGTATTTTGTTATGGGCCACGCATATGTTGGTATAGGTGAGTTGATTGAGGTGAATATACAGTTGTTTTATTTGATGAAACAATCACAATGTCTCTTGACGATGACCATGTCTTCTGTAAGATACAATTATGATATTCATTTAAAAGATAACATGTTGTACCATTTGGTTGAACACTTGGCGTTTATTTACAAAAGTTCATATTTTGGCATTTAAATGTTCCCAAAGCGTAGACAACAATCCCATTTTATCAGTATCCTTCAATCACTTCATTCCATGAGATGACATATCTCTAGGGAATTTTATGTTTGGTGGGTAAATGAGATTAAGAAACCTGCCAATGATACCCAAGATGTTGTAGCGGAAGAGCATCTCCATGCTTCTTATAAATGAGGCTTCCATCTTTTTGTTCTTATCCATCTGATTCTACTCCCATTGTACATATTCATCAGCTTTTGCAACCGCTTGCACCACTCAGGTACAAAGAGTGGTTCCCTGTTTACATTTGCCAGCATACTCCTCGCCTTGTTTCACCATATGCAATTAACATGGCTCTAACCCAATTAGTTTAAATTTGCCAAAGTACTCCCAACCTGTGCCAAAATATAGAGGAATTTTGTTAGATATAGTTGTAAATGTTTTGATAGACATGTATGCAGAATGTGGAACCTTACATAAAGACATGTGAACTATTTAGCAAAATGTAACTTATGTTCTTCGCTCAAACATCTATCATAGATCATAGAATATATTTTACATCCAAACTATATTATACACATAAAACTCAAGCCCTCTCCGGCGTAACTTGCAACTCATTTGCAATTGCTAGTTTTTATTTTATTTGTTGATGTTTGTGAACCATAAAAAATAATTAAAATAGAATTTCAAATTTTCCATCTAATACAAATTCAAGAGGAGATTTGGTAAATCTTCCATAAAATTATTTTTTTACATATAAAATTTTTACACAACCAAATCAAAATTAAAAAGCTAATAAATTTATATACATCCAAATCATGGTATTATTTCATTCATAAGGTGCCTTGTGCATTTAATTTACTCACCCAATTTATATGCTACTTATTGTCCATACAAAGTGACAATGTCTACAATTATGGTAAAAGGAAAATGGCTATTCGGTGGAACATAGTATGGTATTGCAATCTCTTTTTCATGAGTGTGGTGCTTTACTAACCAATACATATTAAATTATTTAAAAAAATTATTGATATATAAAGACAAATAAATATATAAATACAGTTTCACCTAACAAATAAAATATATAAATAATTCTTAAGACAAATAAAATTAATTGAAAAGTGATTATTATTAATTAAAACAATATATTATATTTTTAATTATAATTTTTTTCGGAAAAAGTTATCCTAGAATTTGTTCACATTACGCTGAAAAAGTTTTGAGAAAAGGAAGGACAACACCTCATGAAAGCGTCAAAATACATGTATACATAATAAAAATGCATTTGTAAACATTTTTTTTTTTACAAAAACAAATGATACCAAAAGAAAGAGACACCCATAAAAAATAAAATAGATAAACATAATAGTTGAAAGAGATGGAGGTAAAAACGACCGCAGAAACAGACGGAGAAGATTATTCAACTTGTCCCACCAACCACTAATGATAGAAAAGTGGGGCATGCGCAAAATAAATTCCTAACCATCATGCTACTACCAAAATTCTCATTACAAACATATGAAAATGGATATCCTCTTAATTGTTTCATGTATCAAAAAGTTGAAAGAATAGATCAATTATGAGATAATTTCTATTTCTCTCTATTTCTACAAACCTCACAAAATGATCTTCGAACTTCAAGCTTCTCGAGTTCCTGCACCATTCTATAATGCCCCTTTTTTAACCACAATTAAATTGTAAAATATCTTAAAACAAAAACTCAATAAAAACAACTGAACCATTCAAACTTATGTTTGTAAATTTATTCGTTGCAATTATAAATTTTCCGTATAAAAAAATATTTTAAAAGAAGAGAGTAAGTACCTATGCTACGTCTTTATCATTGGAGCACAGGATTTTAAATTGAAACCGTATAAGATTAAAAGATTCTTACACAATTTCAAATCAAAATCGTGATCTCCATTTAATTTCATGAATTATGAAAATATTACTTAAAACTGGTGCCTTAAACAGTGACCACTTACATGGAACCTTTGGAGAGAAATGCTGTACAGCCTTAAATCCTGTAAGTGACAGGTCACAGGAGTGTTTTGTGCATTTAATTTACTGACCCAATTTATATATTACTGCTCGTCTGAGGATAATGACAATGCGTACAAGTATGCAGAAAGGAAAAGGACTATCCACCCTAATACTTATATTCCCAAACCTGCCACCTCTCTTTGGTGAATGTGGATGCTTTACCAACCAGTTCCTTTCAAATCATTTGTAATTTTAAAAAAACTAAAAAATTGATATTGAAAAACAAATAAAGAATAGAAAGAAATCCAACCAAACAAAAGGACAGGTTTAATGCCATAGTCCTAATATCCTGTACACTGAACAGCCGCAAGCTAGAAAAAAGCATATCACAGGAAAAAAATAAAGTGTTTTTTTTTTTTTCGGTTCTATGTGACTTGCATTTGTTTTGTTAGGTTTTCAAATTAGAATGAGGATTAGTGTCTCTCACACACGTCACAAACCGGATGATCATTCCTTTGATAATTGAAATGAAATGAAAGATTTTAATGACGTCCATGACACTAAACATTCTATGGGACCAAAGCCGCAGTCCTAAGATATTTTCATATTTCTTTCCATATCAGACCTCCTACAATGGATCTTGATAAAAAACCCGCAGTTTTGTTAAGCCTTGCTTCTTCAAATAACTCGCTTAGGTTGTCCACGTTGCTTTCGTACTGGATACAAATATTTTCATAAGTCGTACATTCCATGATGAAGTGCCATTCCGTTTGCACCACTCCCTTAATACAAAAAAAACAGGTTCTCCTCTCCCAATCCTCTGTGGGAATAGTTCATCTACTGGTCTCACACCGAAGATAATGTGATCTAGTCCTCAGCTGCACAACTAATATCCTTGCTTTTCCCTTGATGGCCTCACCTAGATAAGTTTTTTCATCATGTTCCCATGAAGAATTGAATTCTTTGATGTAATGAATTTTCTTTCGGCCAATCTGCCCTGTCCACATGGCAGTCCTAAATTTGTCTATCACAAAAGATTTTATTTCTTCATTGGTGTTAGGAAACTCTTGCAAGTCGATGCCCCATTTGTTCATCCACTTGTTCTCCATCATCCAAGTTTTCTTCCTACAATCGCCCACATGGAGAGATGAACAATAATTTTGGGATGACAATGAGCAAGCTAGGTTGATGTGGATCGCCACCTGGACAAAGCAGAATGCCAACCACGTCCTCAAAATTCTCAATTGCATCCATGTGGATCCTAATTTATGCGCTCAATTCCTTATTCTCTTATAGGTTATCCGTTATCAATGATAACATACAATGCAATTTTTGTTGATACAATACCAATATCAAAATACTAATGCGTTAAAAACTGACTGTGAAGCATGGAAAAACAAGATCCCTTTTAAGTTTCGTACAGGCTTTTAGGATTTTTAAAAGTTTGTTCAAACTTTTTTGTGGGTCGTATCTCTATGGGGGCTGACATGGTTGATAGAATGTTTTGTGTTGCCTTGTAGGCACCACCACCATAGTCAATATACATTCACTATTGCAACACATGGATTTTGGGCAGGTTTTCCCTCATCCATGACATGTGCATAGAGGGCTTCAACTACATCAAGAGTGTCAATCTATGTGGTGTCATAATGGATGTCAAGCATGTTTCCTATATGGTGAAGCTAGCCAAGTGGAGTTTCATTTTTTGTACTTGTAATGTCACCTTTGTGGTGGGAAAGGATAGAAGTATTAGGGATTCATACATACGTAAGCTTCCTTTTTTATAGAAAGTGGTGAATGAGAATGTGAATGCATCCACATGTTCCCCTCCTATTATGGGCATGCCTCTCCATCAACATAGTTGATAAAATGTTTTTTGCTCCTATGGGCACCACCACCATGGTCCCGGTTGTGGTGCAGGGTCCATTAGTGGAGATAGTAGGTGAAAAGACATTCACCTTTTAAATAACATATTTTGAATGATATGTGAAGTTAATATTACCTAACTGTATTGTATTGTATCATTATTATTTAAACATGGAAGCATGAAATGTTGAATAAGACAGTTTTAAAATTGGTCAATATTCTCTTATTCATTGATAGAACTAAAAATATATATTAATTTATATACAAGTGTACAAAAACCAAGTCTATGCAGTCAACTATTCATTAAGTAATATTTTCATTGTATGTACATCATATCTATTACAGTCACTTCAACAAGTCATTTCTCAAGACTTTCTAAACCAGATCTCAAATATAATGCACTATTTTTGATGTAAGAGTCTTCAATCCCAAGTAAACACCTGCATAACAATAAATGAAATTATGGTCAGGCTCACCTTTCACAGTGTTTAAAAACTCAGTACCATATGAACAATAAATTGTGTAACTAGCTGCATAAAATAATAAAAATGACCAGCTAAAATATTATCCATTGGATTAAATCCCAATAAATCTCAACCATTTGATTGAACTATCATATTGAATCCATGTCAACTAACATCAACCAATCAGAATTTAGGATGATAGAATAAAAGCTGAAGGATGGATTACAATTCCATTTGTTCATGCAGTTTTCATCTCTCAAAGTTGAAGAAGTGAGGAGCAGTGCAGTTCAGGTAAGACACTTATGAATTACAAACTATTTCATAATTCAAGCCCTCTATTTATTTTTTCAGTGTTTGCATATTGCAGCAGAGTTGTCTATGCCAATTGCATTTGCTTTAAAGTTTCTGAAGTCTTTTCAACAAATCTAATTTGTGCACATCCTGCCATCATGGCATTCTATGAGACCACGTTTCTTTGAGGAATTCTATCAAACAGTTCACCTACGTTTCCAACAAAAGCATTTTCTGCATATCCTACAGTCATTGGGGTCCAGAAGAACATATTTCTTTGTGGTATTCCATCAAACACTTCACGTGCTTTGTCCATGTTCCTGCATTTTGAATACATGTTTACCAGGGCAGTTGCAACTCCAGCATCTGACACAATTTAGACATTTCTTTTTGCTTTAATGAATGTTCATACCCCGTTTCAAACCCCCGTTTTGCACAGGCTGGAAGTACTCTGCGAATTGGTAAGCAGAAGTTGGAAACTTGTGGTGCAATTTTTGAGAAACAAAGAAGCGAACTGGTGGGCATGAAACTTATTGCCCGGTAAATTGGCAAAGAACCTTTCCAGCCACTAAGCTACTGGAATAATTTTTTTTAGAACTTATGTGCAACTGACATTTGGCAAAAAGAAACCTTAAAATCTCTGTAGCTACTGCAAATTCTCAGCCCCCCCACAACTAACTTGAGGTGAATACAACTTTTTCTAAGCAGCCGCTGCTCCATGAATTCTTGCATTTTTATTAGTTAAAAAGTTGCATAGAACTACACGAAACATAAGAATAGGTGCAGCAACTCCCTCCATGGGACAACTACCTTAGAAGCTGCTTTTATAGTCATCACTGCTATATAGGCATAAGTTTAATTGTATACATAAAAAGATGGAAAGTATTCTAATTACATGTGCAAAATTTATATTGAAAACAGTGTTGTATATTCCATCAGTGTTGTATGTGCACACTATAGTAAATTCTTATTATGCTAAGTAAATTCTGAAATACAATATGCAACACAGCTAGGAAGTACAACACTACTGGAATATACAACTCTGTTGGAATATGACCACAACAGCGTTCTATAGTCCAGCAGTGTTGTATATTGCATTTCTGAATTCACTGTATTGTTCATTTTTTCCAGATATCTCATTCTCCAGTTGAAAAGTATTTTTTCCAATCATCACTGTGATATTAGCATAAGTTTTATTGTATACATAGAAATTTGGAAAGTATTATGATCATATGTGATAATTTTATATTGAAAACATAACTTTAAAAACTACATAGGAAGAGTCCGACGAATACAGTAGTTTGTAGAGTTTTCGTTAGAAATATGGAAGGAAATTTTTTAGTTCTATCAATGAATAAGAGAATATTGACCAATTTAAAAACTGTCTTATTCAACATTTCATGCTTCCATGTTTAAATAATAATAATACAATACAATACAGTCAATGTCTTTCACCTACTATCTCCATTATTGGACCCTGCACCACAACCGGTGCCTATCCCCTAGCAATGCTCACCCACCAGCCGTTAATGTTTTCATTATAAATTTTCCCTTCCATATTTCTAACGACAACTTAGCTTTAAAAACTACATAGGAAGAGTCCAACGAATACAAAATGAGAATGGTATGGCAGCAAAACCATGGAAAAGTCCACTACAGGCAATGATATTTATGCCATGGCAGCAAAAAACTACATAGGAAGAGTCCAACGAATACACTAGAGAATGGTCTATCATGAAAAAAGAACAATATAGTGAATTCTGAAATGCAATATACAACATTGTGCTCATTTAGTCAAATATACATTGTCGATCCAAGCACTTTCTATATTCAACATATTCCATACAAGTTTCATTGTCATAATGAAAACTACAAGTCAATTAATTCCTAAAAATGAAACAAAATCATTCATATTCTAGCAATCATCTTTCCTTCAACAATTCCAAAATCATATTCCAGCATTCATTTTTGGTATATTTATAGTTTCTTTTCCAACAATCATCTTTCATGTTGTGAATCAGGTATTTCATTTACACCATGAGAAAAGGTGCTATGGCTAGAAGATCAAGGAGGCCCAAAGTGAGAGGTGTACAATTATCACATAATTTAAGTGATGAAGAGGGTAATTCAGCACCAACTGGTAATGAACCAGAATGTAGAAACCCACCCACTGTCTCAGTTCAAAGAACATCTGCAACAAAAAAGCTTAGTGTCATCCGAGGTTGGACAAAAGAAGATATGGAAAAGGCGATAGATGATGTTGAGTTTAATGGGTTCTCAGTTAGAGCAGCAGCAAAGAAGTATTCCATTCCACCCACATCATTACACTATTGGCTAAATGGTCTCACCCACACAAAGAGGAGGGGTCCTCCAACAGTTCTAACTGAAGAAGAAGAAGAGGAAATTGTTGAATGGTGCAACAAAAATGGCTGATATGGGTCATGGCTTGGAGTTAATGTAGCTAAAGGAAAATGTTGGTCAGATTTGTGAAACAAGACTAAACCCCTTCAGAGATGGGTTTCCTGGTAAATCATGGTGGGCTGGATTTAGAAAACATCATCCAGACCTTGCAATCCGAACCGCTAAGGAAATTGAAAGGGATAGAGCTTTAAACTTGCGCCCTACAATAGTAACCAAATTTTATGATAATTTGGCCAAATGCTATGGAACCTATTCATATGGCGCTCATAAAATCTAGAATTGTGATGAGACTAGTTTGCATGTTGGAAGAAATTGTGGAGTGTATGTAATTGCTAAGAGGGGCATAGTCGTAATGTCCCAAAGGTAATACCAAAGAGTAGGGAGTGGATCACTATATTGTGTTGTGTCAATGCAGCAGGTTTGTCAATCCCATGATTTTATTTGTTTAAGGGAAAGAGAATGATAAAGAATTACATTAAAAATTGTGAACCTGGAGCATGTATGGCTGCACATCCAAATGCATGGATGACAAAGGAATTGTTTTTTAAATTGGCTATGTCATTTTGCACGTTTAGTACCAGGCAGTGTTTCTCCAAATTAATAAACACCTATTGATATTTGATGGCCATGATAGCCATGTAGCATTACAAACTGTGGAGGAGGCAAACAAGTTGGGCATTGATTTGATAACACTACCAGCACATACTAGTCATCAGTTGTACCCTCTTGATGTGAGTGTGTTCAGCCCTTTCAAGACATATTTTAGAGCTGAGAGGTCCAAATGGATGGCAGAGTCCAAATGTGCAGATGTGAAAAGGAATGACATTGCTGAGCTTGCAAGTAGATCCTTAGAAAAGGCACAAACACCATCTAACATAATTGCAAGTTTCAAAAGAACTGGTATTTGGCCATTAAATTATGATGCTCTCCTAAATGACATGGCATGCAGCCAGACATTTGACATGCAAGGTGAGGAAGATGTTGATGCTGTCACAAACATTTTGATCCTATCTCAACGAATAAATCCCGAATTAAATAACAATGAAGATGTGGTACCTGAAACTCAATTCATGCAAAATGTTGACTCAAGAGATGATATGGAAGCCACTGCAACACATGGAGTGGAGCTAAACGGTGCTCTTGGAAACCCAAGTAACATCATCAACAATAAGGAGGGGTCTTTAGATTTTGTAAGTAACAATGATTTGTCCTTGCCAAGTCAAGTTAACCCGCCACAATGGTTAGAGGATGCCATGAAAAACATGGGTTACAAGATACCATCCAGCACAGAAGATCGAAGCTTAAATCTGCCTTCCTTTCCTGAAGGACTAGAACAAGAAGCAATAATTCATTACTATGTAGATGTTGGAGATGAGGATGAACAAGATGAAGTCGAATTTCAAGAGGATGCTCAAGAAAATGAAATTAACTTAGAAGTTATGCAACATGAACCTCAACACCCTAAAGAGACTGAAATCCAAGATGGATGCGGTACGTTACTTTCCCATTTTCTATGACTTCCAAGGGAGATCATAAACAAATCAGATGGGTTCTATTAGACTGAGTAGGCATTCACAAATTTTGACTGCACCTGAGTACATGGAGCTATTGGTTGATGCAGGAAAGAAAAAAGGAGGAACAAGCAAAACAAAAGTTAAGGAAAAAAGAAGTTGCACAAGAAAAAAAGGTTGCTAGACTTGCAGCAAAAGAAAAAAATTGCAGGAGAAACTTGAAAGAGAAAGGGAGAAGTAGGCTAAGGAGCAACAGAAAGAGATTGAGAAGGCACACAAGCAACAAAGGAAAGAGCAAGAGAAGAGGGAGAGGGAACTTGCAAATTAATTAAGGGAATACGAAAAAAGGATGCGTGTAAGTTCTCCAACTGATCATGAAAATCGAAGGATTTTTCAAGATATGTTAAATATTCGAATTCCAGGTTATGCTCGAATTGGAACACCTCCATCACTCATGAATAACTCTTGTACAGTTCCATCTTGGTATGTATCACCTCATTTACTTTGTACAAGTTCAAGCAGTCCTAGTAGTTCATTTGCAATGCCACCATTGGATGCAAGCTTCAGCAGGGCAACCAACCTCCTTTGTCAACAACAGGTGCAAATCCCTTTTCAAGTGGACAACCAAATCCTTTTTCAGCAGGGGGACCAGATCCTTTATCAGTTGGGCAACCAAATGCTCTGTCAAAAGGGGATTCTAAATCCCTTTTCAGCTGGCCAATTGAACATTGTATCGGTAGGAAAAGAAAATCCAAAAGCAGTATTGAAAGAGGGCAATATTACTTATAATAACTAAGATATTGAACATGTGCCCGTAAACAATGTTTATTACCCCATATGAAGATGGTAGTAATTTTGTTGGTGATACCATTTTGCTAGATGTATTCACCGAAGTCTTCTTATGTAGTCTCTAAAGTTATATAGTGCAATATAAATTTTGCGTATCTAATCAGAATACTTTCCAGCCATCCATGTATACAATTAAACTTATGTTAATATATTAGTATGATGATGCTCTATATTTTACACCGTATTTGGCGGTGTAATTAGAATACTAATATAAATTTTACATATGTAATCAGAATACTTTTCATCGTTCTATGTATACAATTAAACTTATGTTAATATATCAATATGATGATGCACTATATTTTACACACTATTTGGCGGTGTAATCAGAATATTGATATAAATTTTTTGCATATGTAATCAGAGATACTTTCCATTGTTCTATGTATACAATCAAATTTATGTTAATATATCAGTATGATGATGCTCACTATTTTAATAGTGCAGTGTTTAAAAACACTAAGGATCATTGCCTAAGTGAGAACCCTCTCATCTCTGCGTTTTCTTCTCATCTTCATAGCAAGCTGAGCCAATGCCAAGGAAGAAGTCGGTCAGGAGTGGAGAAAACCCACGCACCCATTGATCTGCAAGATCCCAAGAAATGGTCGCTCGAGCTCTGCAACTGAACACGCCAAAAACAGCACTGAATGAGCTCCATCTCCATTTTGCGTGAAATCCCAATGCGCAATTTGGCGGTGGCAGGTTCCATAAACCAAACCGTGCGCATTAACGGCTAGTGGGTGAGCATTCAATGCATGGCAGTAGCCCAAACTACAACTGGCACGGCAAATGGACGACACCTGGTCCCAAGCAAAAAAAATGCACCTTTTTTGACATCCCCCCAAAACGCGGCTCGTACACGTGGCGCTGACGTGGCAGGTTCCAAGTGGCAAAGGAATGTAAGAGGTCAAGAATTTAGTGTTGCATATTCTAGTGGTGTTTTTACTCGACCAGGTGGCAGTGACGTGACAAAGTGACTATGCAAAGATAGGGTGCACCACAACCGGTGTAATGCGTTCCAGCAATGCAGCCCATTGGAGCAACATGTATATATGAACCATGAGAAGACACTTGAAACATTTAGACTCAAGATCGAGAGAACACTAACATAGAAGCGAGCAATTACAACAGAAAACAATGTAAATGGTAGTAACAGAGATTGGAAATGCCAAAAATGAAGAAAGTTATCTTCAAACTTTGAAAGCCAAAAAAGGCATTTGGCCCATGCTGAAACTAGGAAGACACTTTAAGCTAGAAAACAATTTTGGGCAATAAAATTCCATAGAAAGAAAGACATTTGTATACAACAACTGAGATCTTATCTCTGGTGGTGAGCTTTTATGCCAACCCTGAACAATTTGCAATATTTATTGCTATTATCTAAATCGGTTATGTCCACAAAAATCTGTCTATAATTAGACCTAGAAATTGCTTAAAGGGGTAATTGGGTATTAGAAAATAGATTACGTTAAGTCCAATGATGAAGTAATGCTGCTAAGTACTTTAAAAAACAATTGGGTACTGATACAAAAAGAAAAAAATTGGATACACTAAGAGGGGAAGCAAAAATTACTAGATATCTTCATTAAAGTTCCTCTTGTTTCTATATAAACACTAAAAAAATTGGGTACTGATATGTTTCTAACTCGCACTAAACAAGATACTGTTTATTCAGTTCCTCTTGTTTCAAATTATACAAACACTAAAAAAACAATTTCTAGATATCTTCATTGAAGTTGTAGTAAAAGTTCAGTTTTCTGAAACTCTGAGATGAAGGAAATTTGGAAGCTAAATGTCTGTAATGGAAGTTGAAGGGTTACTTTTTGTAATCCCATTAACAGTAATTAGCAACTGAACATGAGCTCGCATAAATGCATGGCACTCACAAACGCATTAACAGACATAAACGCATTAAAAGTTACAGTAATCCCAGTAACAGTAATTAGCAACTCAACATGAGCTCGCATGGCACTCATAAACCCGAGACTGGCGCTCATAAACAAGACAAATACACCAACGATTTTAAGCTTGGATTTGTAAAATAAGACGGGTGAAAAAACAAATTTCTTTTGCTAAATGGCAAACAACAAACTTTCCATAATAGTGCAGTGTTTAAAAACACTAAGGATCATTTCCTGAGTGAGAACCCTCTCACCTCTGCCTTTTCTTCTCATCTTCGTAGCAGGCCGAGCCAATGTTGAGGATGAAGTCGGTCAGGAGTGGAGAAAACGCACGCACCAACCAGTCTGCAAGATCCCAAGAAATGGTCGCTCGAGCTCTGCAATTGAACACGCCAAAAACTGGACTGAACGAGCTCCATCTCCATTTCTCGTGAAATCCCATGGCACGATTTGGCGGTGGCAAGGTCCATAAACCAAACCGCGCGCATTAACTGCTGGTGGGTGATCATTTAATGCATGGCGGTATCCCGGACAACAACTGGCGCGACGAATGGACGACACTTGGTCCCATGCAAAAAAATTGACTTTTTTGACATCTCCCCAAACGCGGATCGTACACGTGGTGCTGAGGTGGCAGTGAGGTGGCAAAGTAATGTTGGAGGTCAAGAATTTGGTGCTGCATATTCTGGTGGTGTTTTTACTCGCCTAGGTGGCAGTGACGTGGCACGGTGACTGTGCAAAGATAGGGTGCACCACAACCGGGTCCTCTCCCCTAAGATTGTATCTCACTTTTGAATCTTTGTTATTTCTCTTAGGTAACATTTCACCCATTTGCCTCCCAAGGCGTTGCAGGTTTTGAGTCATAAACCTCTTGGGACTTTCTCACTAGTAATTTCTGTCCGGGATTCATCTTAACACTTTTCTTGCTATTCATGTGTGGTTCATCATGCTACTGGATGTCATTTACGCTAACACTCCATGTGATATAGAACTAGAACTCATCATGAATTAGATCATGAATAGGACATTTTTCTGCCTTCTGGATCGGAAGCACAACTCGCTACTCACATTTGGTATTCAAACCAGAGCCGAGTTTGACACTATAGTACCAACTATGGTTACATGGGAACAAAGACCAGTCTTTGATTATTTCAAGGACACAACCTTCCACCAGAGTTAAATTTTCATATCTATTCCTAATATGAAATTGAGGGTTAGACCAAAATTGTGTTTTATCATTACTAGTCGATGGATTAAATTTATCCCCATATAGATTGACATCGATTAATGTCATGTAATAATCGAATCCATCTCTAATTTGTTTGATGGCATGAGGAAATATATCTCTTACCACGAGAGCATCTGTTTGCACAAAACCCGACATTGCACTCGTAATAAAAGTGGATCAAATGATTGTCATAAGCACAAATGCTGCCTTTCGAATCCCATACCATGTGATTTTTGTTGACATTCCATTGGATTCAGAAGTGGAATCTATTGAGACTTTGTTCCTTTAGAGACTGTTCGTCCGACTTGTTGAACGAAAGCACACCTCAAGACTTACATTTACTAAGCAAACTAAAGTTGAGTTTTGAACTGTAGTACCAACTATGGTTACATGGTAATGGATACAAGTACTTGATGGTTTCAGGTGTGCACCGTTGCAACAAAGTTAAATTTTCATCTTCATGCCTAATATGAAATTGAGGCTCGGACCACAATTTCTTTGTATTCTTACTCCACAATGGTTTGCATTTATTCCCATCTAGATTCTTGTTGATTAATGTCATATTATTGCTGGAAACGAAATTTAATTTGTTTGTTGGCATAAAGTATTCAAGCATAGAATTTCTCAATTCCTCCTCCACTCACTTCGACAACGCTTATTATAAACATCTAATACAAGGCAAAGGAGTGTTTGGGTCGGACTAGGATCTCTAAAGACAGTGGTGAAGCACTTTGCAAAGGACCAGAATGCCTTCTTTGTAGCATTTGCAAAGTCCATAAGAAAAATGGACTTTGCGTTATAATATGGGCTCAATCCCTACTCGATGCCTTCTTTCGCAACGTCAAATATTCTTCATAACCATAGTTGAGTTGAAATGCAGGGTCATCACAATCATTGTTCCTTCCTTCGAAAGGATATCCGAACACATACCTCCCACATTTAAACAATTGACAAGCTCCATGTGAAGAAGTGAGCCATAATATTAACTTTGTGAAGATTAGATTGAAGTGATGAAAATGGAATGGATGAAGTGGTAGCGCTTCCATTTCATAAATAGTACTAATCGAAGAGAAACTAACGTAGAAATCCAGTTCCTTTATTTGAACAAAAAGATGAAGAGCAACTTAATATCACAAGAGGGCCCAACCATAACGAAAATTACAAAAATAACAGAGTGAATTCTCCAAGTTCGGTGTGTGGGCTTGCATTTACAAGTTAATTAAAGGTTTAATGGACCGTCGCTTGTTAAATTCCACTTTAGAATCACACATTATCACAGATTTTTGCTCTTTGTGCGGATTAAAGTTATATTTAGATAAGAGGAGGTTCACCGCATTAACAAACTGTTTATTTTGGAGACGTTGGTAATTTTTATACTCGAAATAATATCAATGTCATCACGTGGGGTAGCTGATTCTGACACCACTCAGAATGTGGATGACGAAGATTGCAGTTTGAGGGGATGTGTTGAAATCTGACGGTGGCACTATCTCTGCTTTCGAACAACAAACTACTCCACGTGAACGATTTGTCTCTCTGCTTCCTATACACCATTCCGCCAATACATTTGACAACCACGTATGGCCATTTGCGACTTTATCAGACAATTTCGTCTAAATACTTTGTAAGAGGAGCCATCGATGGTTGCAGTTCGGATTTAATCTATACGTTGTTTCTTTGTATGTTTTCTTTGCCAAAATGCAAGCATTGCGAAGGTCAGATTGATGGACGGTGGTACATCAATGATTTTTGTTAGTCTTTGGCATTTTTGTCACATTGGATGTCGTGCAGCACCAAGGCATTTTACCCGTTCTAGCTGAAGAGAATATCCTTCGTCCCTTGGCAAGAAAGGGCATATATTTTAAAAGAATAGAGTAAGTACCTATGCTACGTCTTTATCATTGGAGCACAGGATTTTAAATTGAAACCGTATAAGATTAAAAGATTCTTACACAATTTCAAATCAAAATCGTGATCTCCATTTAATTTCATGAATTATGAAAATATTACTTAAAACTGGTGCCTTAAACAGTGACCACTTACATGGAACCTTTGGAGAGAAATGCTGTACAGCCTTAAATCCTGTAAGTGACAGGTCACAGGAGTGTTTTGTGCATTTAATTTACTGACCCAATTTATATATTACTGCTCGTCTGAGGATAATGACAATGCGTACAAGTATGCAGAAAGGAAAAGGACTATCCACCCTAATACTTATATTCTCAAACCTGCCACCTCTCTTTGGTGAATGTGGATGCTTTACCAACCAGTTCCTTTCAAATCATTTGTAATTTTAAAAAAACTAAAAAATTGATATTGAAAAACAAATAAAGAATAGAAAGAAATCCAACCAAACAAAAGGACAGGTTTAATGCCATAGTCCTAATATCCTGTACACTGAACAGCCGCAAGCTAGAAAAAAGCATATCACAGGAAAAAAATAAAGTGTTTTTCTTTTTTTCGGTTCTATGTGACTTGCATTTGTTTTGTTAGGTTTTCAAATTAGAATGAGGATTAGTGTCTCTGACACATGTCACAAACTGGATGATCATTCCTTTGATCATTGAAATGAAATGAAAGATTTTAATGACGTCCATGACACTAAACATTCTATGGGACCAAAGCCGCAAGTCCTAAGATATTTTCATATTTCTTTCCATATCAGACCTCCTACAATGGATCTTGATAAAAAACCCGCAGTTTTGTTAAGCCTTGCTTCTTCAAATAACTCGCTTAGGTTGTCCACGTTGCTTTCGTACTGGATACAAATATTTTCATAAGTCGTACATTCCATGATGAAGTGCCATTTTGTTTGCACCACTCCCTTAATACAAAAAAAACAGGTTCTCCTCTCCCAATCCTCTGTGGGAATAGTTCATCTACTGGTCTCACACCGAAGATAATGTGATCTAGTCCTCAGCTGCACAACTAATATCCTTGCTTTTCCCTTGATGGCCTCACCTAGATAAGTTTTTTCATCATGTTCCCATGAAGAATTGAATTCTTTGATGTAATGAATTTTCTTTCGGCCAATCTGCCTTGTCCACATGGCAGTCCTAAATTTGTCTATCACAAAAGATTTTATTTCTTCATTGGTGTTAGGAAACTCTTGCAAGTCGATGCCCCATTTGTTCATCCACTTGTTCTCCATCATCCAAGTTTTCTTCCTACAATCGCCCACATGGAGAGATGAACAATAATTTTGGGATGACAATGAGCAAGCTAGGTTGATGTGGATCGCCACCTGGACAAAGCAGAATGCCAACCACGTCCTCAAAATTCTCAACTGCATCCATGTGGATCCTAATTTATGCGCTCAATTCCTTATTCTCTTATAGGTTATCCGTTATCAATGATAACATACAATGCAATTTTTGTTGATACAATACCAATATCAAAATACTAATGCGTTAAAAACTGACTGTGAAGCATGGAAAAACAAGATCCCTTTTAAGTTTCGTACAGGCTTTTAGGATTTTTAAAAGTTTGTTCAAACTTTTTTGTGGGTCGTATCTCTATGGGGGCTGACATGGTTGATAGAATGTTTTGTGTTGCCTTGTAGGCACCACCACCATAGTCAATATACATTCACTATTGCAACACATGGATTTTGGGCAGGTTTTCCCTCATCCATGACATGTGCATAGAGGGCTTCAACTACATCAAGAGTGTCAATCTATGTGGTGTCATAATGGGTGTCAAGCATGTTTCCTATATGGTGAAGCTAGCCAAGTGGAGTTTCATTCTTTGTACTTGCAATGTCACCTTTGTGGTGGGAAAGGATAGAAGTATTAGGGATTCATACATACGTAAGCTTCCTTTTTTATAGAAAGTGGTGAATGAGAATGTGAATGCATCCACATGTTCCCCCTCCTATTATGGGCATGCCTCTCCATCAACATAGTTGATAAAATGTTTTTTGCTCCTATGGGCACCACCACCATGGTCCCGGTTGTGGTGCAGGGTCCATTAGTGGAGATAGTAGGTGAAAAGACATTCACCTTTTAAATAACATATTTTGAATGATATGTGAAGTTAATATTACCTAACTGTATTGTATTGTATCATTATTATTTAGACATGGAAGCATGAAATGTTGAATAAGACAGTTTTAAAATTGGTCAATATTCTCTTATTCATTGATAGAACTAAAAATATATATTAATTTATATAGAAGTGTACAAAAACCAAGTCTATGCAGTCAACTATTCATTAAGTAATATTTTCATTGTATGTACATCATATCTATTACAGTCACTTCAACAAGTCATTTCTCAAGACTTTCTAAACCAGATCTCAAATATAATGCACTATTTTTGATGTAAGCGTCTTCAATCCCAAGTAAACACCTGCATAACAATAAATGAAATTATGGTCAGGATCACCTTTCACAGTGTTTAAAAACTCAGTACCATATGAACAATAAATTGTGTAACTAGCTGCATAAAATAATAAAAATGACCAGCTAAAATACTATCCATTGGATTAAATCCCAATAAATCTCAACCATTTGATTGAACTATCATATTGAATCCATGTCAACTAACATCAACCAATCAGAATTTAGGATGATAGAATAAAAGCTGAAGGATAGATTACAATTCCATTTGTTCATGCAGTTTTCATCTCTCAAAGTTGAAGAAGTGAGGAGTAGTGTAGTTCAGGTAAGACATTTATGAATTACAAACTATTTCATAATTCAAGCCCTCTTTTATTTTTTCAGTGTTTGCATATTGCAGCAGAGTTGTCTATGCCAATTGCATTTGCTTTAAAGTTTCTGAAGTCTTTTCAACAAATCTAATTTGTGCATATCTTGCCATCATGGCATTCTATGAGACCACGTTTCTTTGAGGAATTCTATCAAATAGTTCACCTACGTTTCCAACAAAAGCATTTTCTGCATATCCTACAGTCATTGGGGTCCAGAAGAACATATTTCTTTGTGGTATTCCATCAAACACTTGACGTGCTTTGTCCATGTTCCTGCATTTTGAATACATGTTTACCAGGGCAGTTGCAACTTCAGCATCTGACACAATTTAGACATTTCTTTTTGCTTTAATGAATGTTCATACCCCGTTTCAAACCCCCGTTTTACACAGGCTGGAAGTACTCTGCGAATTGGTAAGCAGAAGTTGGAAACTTCTGGTGCAATTTTTGAGAAACAAAGAAGCGAACTGGTGGGCATGAAACTTATTGCCCGGTAAATTGGCAAAGAACCTTTCCAGCCACTAAGCTACTGGAATAAATTTTTTTAGAACTTATGTGCAACTAACATTTGGCAAAAAGAAACCTTAAAATCTCTGTAGCTACTGCAAATTCTCAGCCCCCCCACAACTAACTTGAGGTGAATACAACTTTTTCTAAGCAGCGGCTGCTCCATGAATTCTTGCATTTTTATTAGTTAAAAAGTTGCATAGAACTACACGAAACATAAGAATAGGTGCAACAGCGCCCTCCATGGGACAACTGCCTTAGAAGCTACTTTTATAGTCATCACTACTATATAGGCATAAGTTAAATTGTATACATAAAAAGATGGAAAGTATTCTAATTACATGTGCAAAATTTATATTGAAAACAGTGTTGTATATTCCATCAGTGTTGTATGTGCACACTATAGTAAATTCTTATTATGCTAAGTAAATTTTGAAATACAATATGCAACATAGCTAGGAAGTACAACACTATTGGAATATACAACTCTGTTGGAATATGACCACAACAACGTTCTATAGTCCAGCAGTGTTGTATATTGCATTTCTGAATTCACTGTATTGTTCATTTTTTCCAGATATCTCATTCTCCAGTTGAAAAGTATTTTTTCCAATCATCACTGTGATATTAGCATAAGTTTTATTGTATACATAGAAATTTGGAAAGTATTATGATCATATGTGATAATTTTATATTGAAAACATAACTTTAAAAACTACATAGGAAGAGTCCGACGAATACAGTAGTTTGTCAAGTTTTCGTTAGAAATATGGAAGGAAATTTTTTAGTTCTATCAATGAATAAGAGAATATTGACCAATTTAAAAACTGTCTTATTCAACATTTCATGCTTCCATGTTTAAATAATAATAATACAATATAATACAGTCAATGTCTTTCACCTACTATCTCCATTATTGGACCCTGCACCACAACCGGTGCCTATCCCCTAGCAATGCTCACCCACCAGCCGTTAATGTTTTCATTATAAATTTTCCCTTCCATATTTCTAACAATAACTTAGCTTTAACAACTACATAGGAAGAGTCCAAGGAATACAAAATGAGAATGGTATGGCAGCAAAACCATGGAAAAGTCCACTACAGGCAATGATATTTATGCCATGGCAGCAAAAAACTACATAGGAAGAGTCCAACGAATACACTAGAGAATGGTCTATCATGAAAAAAGAACAATATAGTGAATTCTGAAATGCAATATACAACATTGTGCTCATTTAGTCAAATATACATTGTCGATCCAAGCACTTTCTGTATTCAACATATTCCATACAAGTTTCATTGTCATAATGAAAACTACAAGTCAATTAATTCCTAAAAATGAAACAAAATCATTCATATTCTAGCAATCATCTTTCCTTCAACAATTCCAAAATCATATTCCAGCATTCATTGCAACTTTTGGTATATTTATAGTTTTTTTTCCAACAATCATCTTTCATGTTGTGAATCAGGTATTTCATTTACACCATGAGAAAAGGTGCTATGGCTAGAAGATCAAGGAGGCCCAAAGTGAGAGGTGTACAATTATCACATAATTTAAGTGATGAAGAGGGTAATTCAACACCAACTGGTAATGAACCAGACTGTAGAAACCCACCCATTGTCTCAGTTCAAAGAACATCTGCAACAAAGAAGCTTAGTGTCATCCGAGGTTGGACAAAAGAAGATATGGAAAAGGCGATAGATGATGTTGAGTTTAATGGGTTCTCAGTTAGAGCAGCAGCAAAGAAGTATTCCATTCCACCCACATCATTACACTATTGGCTAAATGGTCTCGCCCACACAAAGAGGAGGGGTCCTCCAACAGTTCTAACTGAAGAAGAAGAAGAGGAAATTGTTGAATGGTGCAAAGAAATGGCTGATATGGGTCATGGCTTGGAGTTAATGTAGCTAAAGGAAAATGTTGCTCAGATTTGTGAAACAAGACTAAACCCCTTCAGAGATGGGTTTCCTGGTAAATCATGGTGGGCTGGATTCAGAAAACGTCATCCAGACCTTGCAATCCGAACCGCTGAGGGACTTGAAAGGGATAGAGCTTTAAACTTGCGCCCTGCAATAGTAACCAAATTTTATGATAATTTTGCCAAATGCTATGGAACCTATTCATACGGCGCTCATAAAATCTGGAATTGTGATGAGACTGGTTTGCATGTTGGAAGAAATTGTGGAGTTTATGTAATTGCAAAGAGGGGCAGTCGTAATGTCCCAAAGGTAATACCAAAGAGTAGGGAGTGGATCACTATATTGTGTTGTGTCAATGCAACAGGTATGTCAATCCCAAGATTTTATTTGTTCAAGGGAAAGAGAATGATAAAGAATTACATTAAAAATTGTGAACCTGGAGCATGTATGGCTGCACATCCAAATGCATGGATGACAAAGGAATTGTTTTTAAATTGGCTATGTCATTTTGCACGTTCAGTACCAGGCAGTGTTTCTCCAAATAATACACACCTATTGATATTTGATGGCCATGGCAGCCATGTAGCATTACAAACTGTGGAGGAGGCAAACAAGTTGGGCATTGATTTGATAACACTACCAGCACATACTAGTCATAAGTTGCACCTTCTTGACGTGAGTGTGTTCAGCCCTTTCAAGACATAATTTAGAGCTGAGAGGTCCAAATGGATGGCAGATAACAAATGTGCAGATGTGAAAAGGAGTGACATTGCTGAGCTTGCATGTAGATCCTTAAAAAAGGCACAAACACCATCTAACATAATTGCAGGTTTCAAAAGAACTGGTATTTGGCCATTGAATTATGATGCTCTCCTAAATGACATGGCATGCAGCCAGGCATTTGACATGCAAGGTGAGGAAGATGTTGATGCTGTCATAAACATTTTGAGCCTATCTCAACGAATAAATCCTGAATTAAATAACAGTGAAGAGGTGGTACTTAAAACTCAATTCATGCAAAATGTTGACTCAAGAGATGATATGGAAGCAGCTACAACACATGGAGTGGAGCTAAACGGTGCTCTTGGAAACCCAAGTAAAATCATCAACAATAAGGAGGGGTCTTTAGATTTTGTAAGCAACAATGATTTGTCCTTGCCAAGTCAAGTTAACCCGCCAAAATGGTTAGAGGATGCCATGAAAAACATGGGTTACAAGCTACCATCCAGCACAGAAGATTAAAGCTTAAATCTGCCTTCCTTTCCTGAAGGACTAGAACAAGAAGCAATAATTCATTACTATGCAGATGTTGGAGATGAGGATGAACAAGACGAAGTCGAATTTCAAGAGGATGCTCAAGAAAATGAAATTAACTTAGAAGTTATGCAACATGAACCTCAACACCCTGAAGAGATTGAAAACCAAGATGGACGCGATACATTACTTTCCCATTTTCTACGACTTCCAAGGGAGATCATAAACAAATCAGATGGTTCTATTAGACTGAGTAGGAATTCACAGATTTTGACTGCACCTGAGTACATGGAGCTATTGGTTGATGAGGAAAGAAAAAAGGGGGAACAAGCAAAACTAAAGTTACGGAAAAAAGAAGTGGCACAAGAAAAAAAGGTTGCTAGACTTGCAGCAAAAGAAAAAAAATTACAGGAGAAGCTTGAAAGAGAAAGGGAGAAGCAGGCTAAGGAGCAATAGAAAGAGATTGAGAAGGCACACAAGCAACAAAGGAAAGAGCAAGAGAAGAGGGAGAGGGAACTTGCAAATCAATTAAGGGAATACGAAAAGAGGATGCGTGTAAGTTCTCCAACTGATCATGAAAATCAAAGGATTTTTCAAGATATGTTAAATATTCAAATTCCAGGTTATGCTCAAATTAGAACACCTCCATCACTTATGAATAACTCTTGTACAGTTCCATCTTGGTATGTATCACCTCATTTACTTTGTACAAGTTCAAGCAGTCCTAGTAGTTCATTTGCAATGCCACCATGGATGCAAGCTTCAGCAGGGCAACCAACTCCTTTGTCAACAACAGGTGCAAATCCCTTTTCAAGCGGACAACCAAATTATTTTTTAGCAGGAGGACCAGATCCTTTATCAGTTGGGCAACCAAATGCTCTGTCAAAAGGGATTCTAAATCCCTTTTCAGCTGGCCAATCGAACACTGTATTGGCAGGAAAAGAAAATCCAAAAGCAGTATGGAAAGAGGGCAATATTACTTATACTAACTAAGATATTGAACATGTGCCCGTAAACAATGCTTATTACCCCATATGATGATGGTAGTAATTTTGTTGGTGATACAATTTTGCTAGATGTATTCACCGAAGTCTTCCTATGTAGTCTCTAAAGTTATATAGTGTAATATAAATTTTGCGTATGTAATCAGAATACTTTCCAGCCATCCATGTATACAATTAAACTTATGTTAATATATCAGTATGATGATGCTCTATATTTTACACCCTATTTGGCGGTGTAATCATAATACTCATATTAATTTTGCGTATGTAATCAGAATACTTTCCATCGTTCTATGTATACAATTAAACTTATGTTAATATATCAATATGATGATGCACTATATTTTACACACTATTTGGTGGTGTAATCAAAATATTGATATAAATTTTGCATAAGTAATCAAGATACTTTCCATTGTTCTATGTATACAATCAAACTTATGTTAATATATCAGTTTGATGATGCTCACTATTTTAATAGTGCAGTGTTTAAAAACACTAAGGATCATTTCCTGAGTGAGAACCCTCTCACCTCTGCCTTTTCTTCTCATCTTCATAGCAAGCCGAGCCAATGCTAAGGAAGAAGTCGGTCAGGAGTGGAGAAAACCCACGCACCCACCGATCTGCAAGATCCCAAGAAATGGTCGCTCGAGCTCTGCGACTGAACACACCAAAAACAACATTGAATGAGCTCCAACTCCATTTCCCGTGAAATCCCAATGCGCGATTTGGCGGTGGCAGGTTCCATAAACCAAACCGTGCGCATTAATAGTTGGTGGGTGAGCATTCAATGCATGGCGGTAGCCCGGACAACAACTGGCACAACAAATGGACGGCACCTGGTCCCAAGCAAAAAAAATGCCTTTTTTTGACATCCCCCCAAAACGCGGCTCATACACGTGGCGCTAAGGTGGCAGGTTCCAGGTGGCAAAGGAATGTAGGAGGTGAAGAATTTAGTGCTGCATATTCTAGTGGTGTTTTTACTCGACCAGGTGGCAGTGACGTGGCGTAGTGACTATGCAAAGATAGGGTGCACCACAACTGGTGCAATGCGTTACAATAATGTAGCCCATGAGAGCAACATGTATATATGAACCATGGAAGACACTTCAAACATTTAGACTCAAGATCAAGAGAACGGTAATACAGAAGTGAGCAATTACAACAGAAAACAATGTAAATGGCAGTAACAGAGAGTGGTAATGCCAAAAATGATGAAAGTTATCTTCAAACTTTGAAAGCCAAAAAAGGCATTTGGCCCATGCTGGAACCAGGAAGACACTTTAAGCTAGAAAACAATTTTGGGCAATAAAATTCCATAGAAAGAAAGACATTTGTATACAGCAACTGAGATCTTATCTCTGGTGGTGAGCTTTTATGCCAACCCTCAACAATTTGCAATATTTATTCCTATTATCTAAATCGGTTATGTCCACAAAAATCTGTCTATAATTAGACCTAGAAATTGATTAAAGGGGTAATTGGGTATTAGAAAATAGATTACGTTAAGTCCAATGATGAGGTAATGTTGCTAAGTACTTTAAAAAACAATTGGGTACTGATGCAAAAAGAAAACAATTGGATACACTAAGAGGTGAAGCAGAAATTACTAGATATCTTCATTAAAGTTCCTCTTGTTTCTATATAAACACTTAAAAAATTGGGTACTGATATGTTTCTAACTCGCACTAAACAAGATACTGTTTATTCAGTTCCTCTTGTTTCAAATTATACAAACACTAAAAAAACAATTTCTAGATATCTTCATTGAAGTTGTAGTAAAAGTTCAGTTTTCTAAAACTCTGAGATGAAGGAAATTTGGAAGCTGAATGTCTGTAATGGAAGTTGAAGGGTTACTTTTTGGAATCCCATTAACATTAATTAGCAACTGAACATGAGCTCGCATAAACGCATGGCACTCATAAATGCATTAACAGACATAAACGCATTAAAAGTTACAGTAATCCCATTAACAGTAATTAGCAACTGAACATGAGCTCACACGGCACTCATAAACCCGAGACTGGCACTCATAAACAAAACAAATACACCAACGATTTTAAGCTTGGATTTGTAAAATAAGACGGGTGAAAAAACAAATTTCTTTTGCTGAATGGCAAACAACAAACTTTCCATAATAGTGCAGTGTTTAAAAACACTAAGGATCATTGCCTGAGTGAGAACCCTCTCACCTCTGCCTTTTCTTCTCATCTTCGTAGCAGGCCGAGCCACTGTCGAGGACGAAGTCGGTCAGGAGTGGAGAAAACGCACGCACCCACCAGTCTGCAAGATCCCAAGAAATGGTCACTCGAGCTCTACAATTGAACACACCAAAAACTGGACTGAACGAGCTCCGTCTCCATTTCCCGTGAAATCCCATGGCGCGATTTGGCGGTGGCAGGGACCATAAACCAAACCGCGTGCATTAACGGATGGTGGGTGATCATTTAATGCATGGCGGTAGCCCGGACAACAACTAGCGCGGTAAATGGACGAAACTTGGTCACATGCAAAAAACTGACTTTTTTGACATCTCCCCAAACGTGGATCGTACACGTGGCGCTGAGGTGGCAGTGAGGTGGCAAAGTAATGTTGGAGGTCAAGAATTTGGTGCTGCATATTCTGGTGGTGTTTTTACTCACCCAGGTGGCAGTGACGTGGCACGGTGATTGTGCAAAGATAGGGTGCACCACAACCGGGTCCTCTCCCCTAAGATTGAATCTCACTTTTGAATCTTTGTTATTTCTCTTAGGTAACATTTCACCCATTTGCCTCCCAAGGCGTTGCAGGTTTTGAGTCATAAACCTCTTGGGACTTTCTCACTCGTAATTTCTGTCCGGGATTCATCTTAACACTTTTCTTGCTATTCATGTGTGGGTCATCATGCTACTGGATGTCATTTACGCTAACACTCCATGTGATATAGAACTAGAACTCATCATGAATTAGATCATGAATAGGACATTTTTCTGCCTTCTGGATCAGAAGCACAACTCGCTACTCACATTTGGTATTCAAACCAAAGCCGAGTTTGACACTATAGTACCAACTATGGTTACATGGGAACAAAGACCAGTCTTTGATTATTTCAAGGACACAACCTTCCACCAGAGTTAAATTTTCATATCTATTCCTAATATGAAATTGAGGGTTAGACCAAAATTGTGTTGTATCATTACTAGTCGATGGATTACATTTATCCCCATATAGATTGACATCGATTAATGTCATGTAATAATCGAATCCATCTCTAATTTGTTTGATGACATGAGGAAATATATCTCTTACCATGAGAGCATCTGTTTGCACAAAACCCGACATTGCACTCGTAATAAAAGTGGATCAAATGATTGTCATAAGCACAAATTCTGCCTTTCGAATCCCATACCATGTGATTTTTGCTGACATTCCATTGGATTCAGAAGTGGAATCTATTGAGACTTTGTTCCTTTAGAGACCGTTCGTCCGACTTGTTGAACGAAAGCACACCTCAAGACTTACATTTACTAAGCAAACTAAAGTTGAGTTTTGAATTGTAGTACCAACTATGGTTACATGGTAATGGATACAAGTACTTGATGGTTTCAGGTGTGCACCGTTGCAACAAAGTTAAATTTTCATCTCCATGCCTAATATGAAATTGAGGCTCGGACCACAATTTCTTTGTATTCTTACTCCACAATGGTTTGCATTTATTCCCATCTAGATTCTTGTTGATTAATGTCATATTATTGCTGGAAACGAAATTTAATTTGTTTGTTGGCATAAAGTATTCAAGCATAGAATTTCTCAATTCCTCCTCCACTCGCTTCGACAACGCTTATTATAAACATCTAATACAAGGCAAAGGAGTGTTCGGGTTGGACTAGGATCTCTAAAGACAGTGGTGAAGCACTTTGCAAAGGACCAGAATGCCTTCTTTGTAGCATTTGCAAAGTCCATAAGAAAAATGGACTTTGCGTTATAATATGGGCTAAATCCCTACTCGATCCCTTCATTCGCAACGTCAAATATTCTTCATAACCATAGTCGAGTTGAAATGCAGGGTCATCACAATCATTGTTCCTTCCTTCGAAAGGATATCCGAACACATACCTCCCACATTTAAACAATTGACAAGCTCCATGTGAAGAAGTGAGCCATAATATTAACTTTGTGAAGATTAGATTGAAGTGATGAAAATGGAATGGATGAAGTGGTAGCGCTTCCATTTCATAAATAGTACCAATCGAAGAGAAACTAACGTAGAAATCCAGTTCCTTTATTTGAACAAAAAGATGAAGAGCAACTTAATATCACAAGAGGGCCCAACCATAACGAAAATTACAAAAATAACAGAGTGAATTCTCCAAGTTCGGTGTGTGGGCTTGCATTTACAAGTTAATTAAAGGTTTAATGGACTGTCGCTTGTTAAATTCCACTTTAGAATCACACATTATCACAGACTTTTGATCTTCGTGCGGATTAAAGTTATATTTAGATAAGAGGAAGTTCACCGCATTAACAAACTGTTTATTTTGGAGACGTTGGTAATTTTTATACTCGAAATAATATCAATGTCATCACGTGGGGTAGTTGATTCTGACACCACTCAGAATGTGGATGATGAAGATTGCAGTTTGAGGGGATGTGTTGAAATCTAACGGTGGCGCTATCTCTGCTTTCGAAACAACAAACTACTCCACGTGAATGATTTGTCTCTCTGCTTCCTATACACCATTCCGCCAATACATTTGACAACCACGTATGGCCATTTGCGACTTTATCAGACAATTTCGTCTAAATACTTTGTAAGAGGAGCCATCGATGGTTGCAGTTCGGATTTAATCTATACGTTGTTTCTTTGTATGTTTTCTTTGCCAAAATGCAAGCATTGCGAAGGTCAGATTGATGGACGGTGGTACATCAATGATTTTTGTTAGTCTTTGGCATTTTCGTCACATTGGATGTCGTGCAGCACCAAGGCATTTTGCCCGTTCTAGCTGAAGAGAATATCCTTCGTCCCTTGGCAAGAAAGGGCATAAATTTGTGGCGAATGCAGATAAAACGGTAGGCGGAGATTGGAGTTTTGTACTTCGGTCGCAAAGGAGAAAACAACTTCTAGATCTCCAATTTTGTCTATGAGGGTTTTTTTAACCAGAGAGCTTGGATGTTGTGGCCGATTGTAATGTGAGCGCACGAGACAATGTGGTGCATGAAGGTATTTAATTCTCAATTTTTTATTTATGACTTTCCATTGTTGTCTTCATCTTATATAACATATCAGACGTTGTCTAATAAAAAATCTTTAGTCATTCTTAGTTGGGTTACGCCCCTAAAGCCTATTGGATCTTCCCCATTTTAAATTTTTACCCCCATTTAACTGCAAATTGCACTCATGTGAATAACACAAGTGACATTTAGATGATAAAGTAGAACACAGATAAATGATCTTATTTGGGTCTTACAATTTCAACTCGA
Source organism: Taxus chinensis (assembly GCA_019776745.2). NCBI lineage: Eukaryota > Viridiplantae > Streptophyta > Pinopsida > Cupressales > Taxaceae > Taxus > Taxus chinensis. Next base: position 9,396,177 of record CM034153.1, read on the forward strand.
CTCCCAAATAATATCTACATGTCCCTCATATGACTAAAAGTTGCAGGGGCTCTGTCATGAACGAATGTTCATGCCTCACCTTTTTTCTCACAATTAATCCTACATTTAATCAAGGTTAAAACTATAAAAGTATGGTACTCGGTACTACAAAAAAAAATGGAACTAGGTTATGACCCTGTAACTTATTCAATTTTGTCCATTTCTTATTTTGACCACATCAACATCAAATTATAATCACATAAATAATCGATCCTCAATCTAAAACATTTTTTTAACACTTACGATTTCCCTCAATTTTTTAGTTCGTCCCCTTTCAAGATATATTGCACTCAAATAAATATTGTGACCAAGATAGAGAAGAATCACTAGAAAACAACGTCCTTCTCCCTCATACCCTATCTTCTTTGCCCCCACCCTCTCCCTCTTACTCACTTCCTTAGGTTTTAATTCTTCGCCCTTCCCATGATACATTTCACGTACAAATACTAATTTATATACATCCATCCAAATCATGTTATTATTTCATTCATGGAGGTGCCTTGTGCATTAAATTTACTCACCCAGTTTATAGGCTACTTATTGTCCTTGCATAATAACAATGTCTACAATTATGGTACTGCAATCTCTTTTTCATGAGTGTGGTGCTTTACTTGATATATAAAGACAAATAAAATATATAAATAGAGTTTCACCTAACAAAATGTTTGATATCTACGATGCAATGTTTCCGTGGTACTATCCTATATGCTCAATAATTAGCTAGAGGTTAGAAAAAATATCAAAGGCAGTCAAATTTCTACCAAATGGTCATTTGTGTTTTCATAGGCCCTTTTGACTCATGACGCGGTTTAATGAAGTTTTTCTATTTAGTTGACTTCGAAGTCTATTTTATGTTAGATTAAATTTCAACAAAATCTTAATTTAAATTTGAAACATTTAGATATTTCTCCACTTTCCTATTTAAATTGTAAGGAAATCATTTTTGATTTTTAAAACATTTTTTAACCAAATTTTTTATTTTTTAAATTAATTGAAAAGTGATTATTATTTTAAAAAAAAAATATTATACCTTTAATTATAAAAAAAATTGGAAAAAGTTACACCCTAGAATTTGCAAGTCACATTAAGTTGAAAAAGTTTTGAGAAATGGAAGGACAACACACCTCATGAAAGCGTCAAAATACATGTATACATAATAAAAATGCATTTTTAAACATTTTTTTTTTTACAAAAACAAATGATACCAAAAGAAAGAGACACCCATAAAAAATAAAATAAGTGAACATAATAGTTGAAAGAGATGGAGGTAAAAACGACCGCAGAAACAGACGGAGAAGATTATTCAACTTGTCCCACCAACCACTAATGATAGAAAAGTGGGGCATGCGCAAAATAAATTCCTAACCATCATGCTACTACCAAAATTCTCATCACAAACATATGAAAATGGATATCCTCTTGATTGTTTCATGCATCAAAAAGTTGAAAGAAATGATGTAATTTCTATTTCTCTCTATTTCTACACACCTCACAAAATGATCTTCGAACTTCAAGCTTCTCGAGTTCCTGCACCATTCTATAATGCCCCTTTTTTAACCACAATTAAATTGTAAAATATCTTAAAACAAAAACTCAATAAAAACAACTGAACCATTCAAACTTATGTTTGTAAATTTATTCGTTGCAATTATAAATTTTCCGTATAAAAAAATATTTTAAAAGAAGAGAGTACCTATGCTACGTCTTTATCATTGGAGCACAGGATTTTAAATTGAAACCGTATAAGATTAAAAGATTCTTACACAATTTCAAATCAAAATCGTGATCTCCATTTAATTTCATGAATTATGAAAATATTACTTAAAACTGGTGCCTTAAACAGTGACCACTGACATGGAACCTTTGGAGAGAAATGCTGTACAGCCTTAAATCCTGTAAGTGACAGGTCACAGGAGTGTTTTGTGCATTTAATTTACTGACCCAATTTATATATTACTGCTCGTCTGAGGATAATGAGTATGCAGAAAGGAAAAGGACTATCCACCCTAATACTTATATTCTCAAACCTGCCACCTCTCTTTGGTGAATGTGGATGCTTTACCAACCAGTTCCTTTCAAATCATTTGTAATTTTAAAAAAACTAAAAAATTGATATTGAAAAACAAATAAAGAATAGAAAGAAATCCAACCTAAAAAATGGACAGGTTTAATGCCATAGTCCTAATATCCTGTACACTGAACAGCCGCAAGCTAGAAAAAAACATATCAGAGAAAAAAAATAAAGTGTTTTTTTTTTTTCGGTTCTATGTGACTTGCATTTGTTTTGTTAGGTTTTCAAATTAGAATGAGGATTAGTGTCTCTCACACATGTTACAAACCAGATGATCATTCCTTTGATAATTGAAATGAAATGAAAGATTTTAATGACGTCCATGACACTAAACATTCTATGGGACCAAAGCCGCAGTCCTAAGATATTTTCATATTTCTTTCCATATCAGACCTCCTACAATGGATCTTGATAAAAAACCCGCAGTTTTGTTAAGCCTTGCTTCTTCAAATAACTCGCTTAGGTTGTCCACGTTGCTTTCGTACTGGATACAAATATTTTCATAAGCCGTACATTCCATGATGAAGTGCCATTCTGTTTGCACCACTCCCTTACTACAAAAAAGACAGGTTCTCCTCTCCCAATCCTCTGTGGGAATAGTTCATTTACTGGTCTCACACTGAAGATAATGTGATCTAGTCCTCAGCTGCACAACTAATATCCTTGCTTTTCCCTTGATGGCCTCACCTAGATAAGTTTTTTCATCATGTTCCCATGAAGAATTGAATTCTTTGATGTAATGAGTTTTCTTTCGGCCAATCTGCCTTGTCCACATGGCAGTCCTAAATTTGTCTATCACAAAAGATTTTATTTCTTCATTGGTGTTAGGAAACTCTTGCAAGTCGATGCCCCATTTGTTCATCCACTTGTTCTCCATCATCCAAGTTTTCTTCCTACAATCGCCCACATGGAGAGATGAACAATAATTTTGGGGTGACAATGAGCAAGCCAGGTTGATGTGGATCGCCACCTGGACAAAGCACAATGACAACCACGTCCTCAAAATTCTCAACCGAATCCATGTGGATCCTAATTTATGCGCTCAATTCCTCATTCTCTTATAGGTTATCCATTATCAATGATAACATACACTGCAATTTTTGTTGATACAATACCAATAACAAATTATGAATGCGTTAAAAACTGACTGTGAAGCATGGAAAAACAAGACCCTTTTAAGTTTCGTACAGGCTTTTAGGATTTTTAAAAGTTTGTTCAAACTTTTTTTTGTGGGTCGTATCTCCGTGGGGGTTGACATAGTTGATAGAAGGTTTTGTGTTGCCTTGTAGGCACCACCATCATAGTCAATATACATTCACTATTGCAACACATGGATTTTGGGCAGGTTTTCCCTAATCCAATGACATGTGCATAGAGGGCTTCAACTACATCAAGAGTGTCAATCTATATGGTGTCATAATGGGTGTCAAGCATGTTTCCTATATGGTAAAGCTAGCCAAGCGGAGTTTCATTCTTTGTACTTGCAATGTCACCTTTGTGGTGGGAAAGGATAGAAGTATTAGGGATTCATACATACGTAAGCTTCCTTTTTTATAGAAAGTGGTGAATGAGAATGTGGATGCATCCACATGTTCCCCTCCTATTATGGGCATGCCTCTCCATCAACATAGTTGATAAAATGTTTTTTGCTCCTATGGGCACCACCACCATGGTCAACATGTGGTGTCTCGACTTCATGTTGTTCCACGTCATAAGTGTGCCACTCAAAGATTAATTAGTGTTATTTTTTTTATTGATTTTGTGTTAAGATTTAATGTCCCCTGGGTTCCAATGCATCTGACATATATATTTAGTAATAATATTTATACTTACTGAATTTGATGTGACCCTTATAATACTTGTTAAAATTTATTGTTAATATTCCGTGTTTTTTTTGTATATACCATTTTTTATATTAGTTCAAGAGTTATGTTATTAAAACACATAATAATGTGATTTGTCTAATCCAAAATACTTACAAATCCATTAAAAGAAGGGCTTTTCAAGTTGGTGATTATTAATACATATCCAATACTTAACAAACATTGCATTAAAAAGATAATGTGGTCATGGTAATGACAAATTCTTCTTTTTAACCTTATTAATATCTATTGTCTATTAACTTGGTGCAAAACCACTTGGCATGCCATTTTTTTTTGTTATTGAATTCAAAAACTATATCAGTGTGACATAGGATGCCATTTCCCCTCAACATGTCCATATTTCTATATTTTTCCCGTAGCAAGGACATATGAGTTGCTCTCAACTTGGTGTGGCCTCTAACTATCCACACAACACAAAGGGTTGACATTGCAAAACAAAATTGACAATGGGAGTATTGAATTAAAATGGCTTGCTTTTAGAGCTATCTCTAGAATATGTTACCTTAAGGATTCACACATTACACCCATTACTTTTTAGTGGCTCACAAAAGTGACATGCAATCCATATGTGAGTTGTCAAAGGAAAAATATGACCACATATGTTCCCTTTAATAGATTCTCCACCCTCAAAATTATCCTCCATCAGACCCCTTCTTCATCAACCCTTTCCCCTTGGTAATGTGTCATCTTCAATACTTCAACTTTAACTTGTTTAATGGCTCACTGTCAACGTCATCAAACATTGCATTGAATAAAATTGTTTCCCTTGGACCATGAAAATATGCTTACACTTAGCATTTCATCCAATCCAGTCAATTAACGACACTTTGTTAATCAACCCTTCTTCACTCCATTCTCGGATGCCCATTCACGACACCTTCTCAGTCGTATTCCTCCTATAATCAACTTGTTTGGCTAATATCTCTCTTATTAGCTAAACATTCCTCCTTTCGACCATTCAGAACCTCCCTAGTTCTCTCTAGACCACTTTTATTGGCTTCGTAGGCTATCTATCAGTCACAATTGGTTATCCAGACCCCTCCCAACTCTCAATGAGTCTCTAATCACTTGCTAATCAAGTTTAACTAGCCTAAACCCTAGTTAACTAGCCTAAACCAAGCTTAACTAAGCCTAAAGCATGTTTATCCTAATCTAATCTAAAAGTGATTTTTAAGCTTTAGTCCCACATGCACCCAAATTTCAAACTCTTCCATTTGGAAAACTATAAATAGAAGGGTCACCCCTCCCTCTCAACCTTACACCTTGTTTTCATAACAAAAATCTCTCATATTTGGAGATCTTGGCATTAGAAATCATTTGTGATAGCTTTAAGCTATAGAACATTTGGATCTTGGCCATACTCCATTGTTGAGAACTCCTTCATCTTGCATTCATCCATTCCAAATATAGTTAGTAGGGGAAGATCTAAAGTTTGGCCATGTAGCCAACTTGGAGAGATCTCTTCACTATTTTTGGGAGTAAACAACACACAATTTGATTGCTTAGAATCTAACTAGGTTCACTTTCATTAAGCATTCATGGAGTAGAGAGTAATATATATGCTAGGGTTTGAATATTTGTTTCAAATTTATATATGCATAGATAGTTTCTTGTTTAGCTCTTATCTCATGGTGCATGGATGAGTAAAGCAAAGCTTTGAGGTTCTTTAGCTTCATTCCATAGCTTTTGCAACTTTCCATTGCATACATTTGGCACGCCCGGTGGGACACTTATGTCCATCCTCCATTAATGGAGGTCTTTTCAAGGTTTTTCAAAGTTCATTTTCAAGTTTTTGGGTAAATAGCTTGTTATTTACTCATTTCAGTTTCTAACACTAGCTAAATAACCTTCATTTACATCATTTTGTGGGTTTGGTTTAGAAATAGGTTGCTTTGACTAAAAACTAAGGCTTTTCTTTGACTAACCGTGTATTTTAACAGGGGGTTTGCTTGTTGAAAATGTATCATTGAAAAATTGGGTGTGATTCATCATTGAAAGGGGCACGTATCTGTCACTGTTACTATGTTTTTTTACAGGGGGTATAAATGCGCGTAGGCGTATGTCATTCTGGGCGTGTATCTGCATAACTGTGACTATGTTTTTTTACACTGGGGTATGTATCCATCATGGGTGCGTACCCATTGAACCAAGGCGTACCTGTCAATACAGGGGCGCGTATGCGTCAAACTGTTCATTCACCACCAATCTTCCGGAGGCCATAACTTTTGCTCCCGAGCTCAAAACGACTCCGTTTTTGTTGCGTTGGAAAGGTATTGAAGAGAACTACACAATGGAATCATAAAATTAGGATTTTGACTTACCAAAAATTTATGGTTTACATTATTAGGTAAATGGTCATTTTCTAATGTATCTTAAAGTTTAAAAAAATGTTTTCTTGGCCATTCTAACACTTTGAAATATTTTTGTAGCACTAATCAGTTGTTTGCAGGGTTATTTTGGTTTTATTTTTGACTAACTTAGTTAAGTGTTTCATTTCTTAGCTTGAGCAAGGTTTGTAAAGTGTGTATGCTCTCTCCTCGCGCCTTCAAAAGTGATCTTGGAGATCAAAAACACTTGCACAATTTTGTATCGTATGTTAAAAACACTTATTCTAAAGATAAAGTAACTTTCATTTGATTTCAGTAGGATTTTTCACGTTGCGTATGCTCTTCCTTCATGCCTTTTGGCAATCTTACGAATCAAAAGCAAAGTGCAAAGTTCTCTTTCTTGACATCAATCTACGAACTGGAAAATTACTAAAACTTGTTGTCTACAGGACCTAATGATTTGTCAAAGAAAGGTGTCGAAAAACAAAAAAAAACTTCTAATACACATGTTTCTGCAGGTTGCCAAATGGTGTGTTACTCAAAACCACATTAAGTTAAGCAAGATAAAAAACACACCATATTCAAAACATTGTATTACAGGTTTCAGAAAAGGGTACGTCCCTATCCGCTCAACTGGAACATAACCCCTTTGGCATAACGCCTTAAGCTATAACAATGGGGGTGGTTCCAGGAACCCTAAAGTAATCCACTGCTGAGTAACCTCGTGGATGAAACAGGAAGCACTCCGCTTACCCACTTGACTAGTACACCTTGTGAGTTAGAGTTACCGGTTGTCTGTATGGCGACCCTAGGGAGAGCACACGTGGATGCACTAGTTTCCCTTTGTGCTTGAAGGGGGTAAAGTAAAGCGATATACTCCCAAGATAGTCAGGGTGACTATTTGGGTAAATCGCGCTCACTTAAGACAACTTTGTAACACCTAGTTGAGAGAACTTATTAAGGAGGCCATTTTATCTTGGAGCCCACTTTTCTAGTCCTTTATCACGTCAAGCCATCACGAAGTGACAACTAACTTGGATTTTGAACCTTGTTTTCGAAACAAGGCAAAGAGTCTACATAATTTGGATCTAAGTACCTGTCATCAAGAGAATTAGATGACGTCTCACTTATCTTAGCTTCTTTCTCACCTTAGACGAGGTGAAGCTCTGCCCAAGTGGCACTTAGTTTATTTTTCATCTTTTGATCTACACCTTTGTATTCTTGTTTCCCATTTTGGGACAAGGGAAGGCATCTTTCGGGAGTGTTGTCATAGATAGTGTTCACCACTTTTTTGTCCGTTTACGCTCATCCATGTTTGCGGCTGAGTTGTTAAACGTCTAAAGTGTGTGGATGCGTCCTTATATCTTTGATGGCCACTTGATCTTGATTTCAAGATCATCATCATAGTTTGGATTGATTCATCATTTGATCTCCCTTTGACGTGTTACCTTGTTTGCATTGTCTCGACACAATTAAGATACTTATGTCATGTTTTTCGTAAACGTGATCTAAGTATCCACATTGTGGTGTTACAATGCACACATTTTAACACATCCTTAGTATACTTTGACTTAGTTTTACTTCAAACATTGTCCAAAATATTGAAGAGTGTCACTTACTTTGTTTGCGTTGTTTCGATACCACTTTGGCACTAATATCTCACTTCTCCGCGAAGCTTGATAGACGTGTCCAATTGGTGTGGTTACGTGGCTTACATTTGTAAACCTCACCCTTTAACATTTTGGCCTTGTTGGTTGTTGAATGTGTCATTGTATCCTTTGATTGGGATTCACATCTACCCTTTGTTAATATTTACGCCTTGTTCATTTTGAGCTTGACGTAAATATTGACATTGTGTTGATCATCTTTGCATCGAACTATCACTTTGCACACGCATTTGCATAGGGTGTATTTCCTTGTTGATTGGCTTTGTGTTTCACACTTGCATGATTGTTCCTTGTGATTATTCATCTAAAAACTTATTTTCTAGGACAATCTTTTTGATCTCATCGAGATTGCATCATCACAATGTCTATTTTCCTTAGACCTTCTTCAGAAAATCATACACGCATCTCCGTACTTACAAAATGTCTAGTTGGATGTCATTATGCTTCCTTGAATTGACATGTCACTTCCTTCCCTTTGAAGGAGTTCCATCACACTATCTAGATCTAGACATTTGTGCTTAAACGATGCCAACAATGACTGACTATCACACGGTTTCTCACACTTACTACAATACGGAACCTAGGTTTAGCAATTCAAATCAAAATATTCCCATTACAACTAAACCTTGTTTGGTTCTTTGTGTTAGAGAGCCCATACGGGTACCCTGTTCCCCACCTTCAGCTCATAGTCGGTGGTATGATTTGGATGTTTCTAATCCAAATTATTATTCAGGTTCCCCCCACTCTTCTTCTGATTCAGATCCAAACTACCATTCAGATTCCCACTCTTCTTCTGAAGACTCAGATCCCAACTATTGTTTGGATACCCCTAGATCAAATCCTGAATCACAGTCCTCCCTTCCTTCGCAGGACCTTTATTCCAAATCACCTCAATGATGTCTTCCTCCTTTGAAGACTCGTGTGACTCCAAGTTCCATCGATCAAACATCTAATTTGGTTCTTGAGTCATGGTCCTCCCTTTCTTCACAGGACCTCCTTCATCAGTCATCTCAATGACCTCTTCCTCCGTCGAAGAGTTCCATGACTTGGATTCCCTCTAGTCAATCATCTAATTCGAATCCTACATCGCAACTTAATGGATGGCTATGTGATCCTATTTTCTCTCCTACATTGTGTCGTCTTCTAGAAAAATGATCTAGGTCCAAATCCAAATCGTTCATTCATGAGATGCCTACCTCCAATCCTACTTCCTCTCTTGAGTCATATTCTTCTGTCAATAAATATTCCACACTTATAGGACCTATTTCTTCTATTCAACCTTCTATGACTAAAGAAAAACAACCTCTACTAATTGATTTCTCTCAGAATGAAGAAACAATTAGAGTACATGAAGATATCCCTCTAGAGGATTGCAAACAAGGATTCTTTCTAGAACTCGATACGCTCACATATTGGGGAAAAGAAGTTGATTCCTTTTATCATAACATAAAGGAAAGCCTAAGGTCATGGAACTTGATTCTTCTTCTATTCCATCTTCACCTTCTTCTGAGCATGATGAGATGTCAGGGTCTAGCATTGATCCATGGCCTATCTTCTCGTTACCAAATCATTCATTATCTATCACCATTCCTCAATCAAAATCTCTCCTTGGGTCACCGCTAAGTAGCCCATCATCTTCTTCTATCCTGGGGCCACATCCTAGTAGCCCTCCATTTTCTACTTGTGGGTCACCTCTTGGTAGCCCATTACCTTCTATTCTTGGGCCATGTCCTAGTAGCCCTTCATCCTCTTCTATCTATGGGACGCCTCCGAGTAGTCCCTCCTCATCTATACTTGGGCCACGCCCTAGCAACCCTTCATCATATTCTTCTATTCTTGGGCCATGTCCTCATAGCCCAACTTCTTCCATCTTAGGGCCATATTCTAGCAGCCCTTCGTCATCTTCTATCAGTGGCTCACCTCCTGGTAGCCCATCCTCTTCAATTCTTGGACCTGTATCCTTTTCATCCATCACATATTTCTTCTATCAATGGTTGTGGAAAGCCCACGGTCATTTCTCACATCAGTTCTAAATGTCAACGTTCTCTTTCTTCTCCTTCTCGGGGTCAGAAAAGTCACACGTCAGCTTATAAGAAACCCAAACAGGTTCATTATCAAGCTCGAGTCAAAATTTCCAAGAGCTCCACAGCTCCCAACAACTTGAACAATCTCAAAATTGTAAATCAAGCGCAATTCAAGAACGCACATCAACATAACCATCAAGTATGGCGCAAAGTGCATAAACCTCTGGATAGGGAACTCAAGCTCCCACATACGAAATCCATGTTTCAAGATAAATCACAGTCATTTGTTGAGTATGAGCTCACCATGATCATCGAGATCAGGGATAACATATTACTCTTGATAAAAAAATGTGCCTAGTCTCCCTTATCAAGGAAGTCACACACATTGTTGTTGGATCTTACCACACAGAGTGACTATGTTGTTCTCACCTTTCCAAAAACTATCAAAAAGCTAAAAATAAAAAATAATTCAAAAATACAAAAAACATTGAGAAAACACACAAAAAATCAAAGGTACAAAGATCAAACATTACAATCAGGTATTGCGTACACATGGATGTTTCTTTCTTCCCTTTCTTGTATTAATTTTGCAAGTCTTCCTACCATTTTCATCCCTTCGGTGATATTTTGGTTAGCCTTTTCACATGCATTTTGTGACATTTATCTCTATGGTATCTATTTGACCCTGGTCTTTTATCACCTTGGTAAATTAAAGAACGACTGACCTCTTAGAGATCCTATCACATTCAACATCTAATAAACTTGTTGTGAAGAACTTTTGGACATATTTGTTGACACTAGCCAATGTCATCATCACAATCACTTCCACCTCCTTCCATCAAGCCATCAGTGGTTCTTAACCCCTTGTCAAACAAGAGAGCTGAAATAAGTTTTCAGAAAGCAAAAGAATCAAAATCAATAAAAAATCAAAAGCTAAAAGCTAAAAGCAAAAGCAAATTGATATATAACTCTCTCTTGGGGTATTTCCAATAATCTCTATCGGGGCTATGGATGCCTGACTGGAAGTAGAGCAATGTTGTGATTAGAATCAAATGCATCTCCATCGGGGCTATGGACACCTGGCTGGCAGCGGAGCAATGTACGGCTATGCTTCCACCTTTCATTCACAAATCACCTATCACCTATCAAAATCAATCATTCCTACACATTGGCTAGGGTGTCTTCACTTGTTGTCTATTAAATCTTCCCTTCAAGAGGTAATTAAATTCCACGTGCACACACTGGATCTCTATGAGTAAGCAAGATTAGTATGTTACCAAGTGATTTTTTTTGGACCTTGTTCAGACTCTTACTCTAGTCCATATCTCATCTCACAATTTGTGCCTTTGGCTAATCACTTCTTCATTGCGAGGCTTCTAAGCTACATTCATATCATTCACATCATTCTTCTACTTCGTTCAGAACATCCATGTGTATAAGATTACCTTTTTGCCATGTTTTCGGACACCTTTGTCCCCTTTCACAAAAACAATCTTCTCCTTCCTTTCTATCATGTGCTTTTAGGCCAACTTATGTTGGGGGCATCCTTGCTTCTTCCCAGCACTTCATTGGTTTACGTTCATCATCATGTTGAACCTATCCATAATGGCCTTGGGTCCCGCTTCTACCTGTGAAGAGTTTTCCTTTGAATACTCCCACCTAATCATTGGGGCATTTTTACATCTTCACCTTTCTTGTATGCACGTGGCCTTATGCCCTTGTACATCCCATCTATCACTAGGGGCATCCACACTTCCTCGTCTTCCTTTACATCGGTTCAAAAAATTTCAAAATCACAAAAACATAGAGAAATAAAAAACATTCAAATATGTTAGAAAAATCAAAAAACATTCAAATATGTTAGAAAAGAAAACATTCAAATATGTTTTTCCAAAAACATAAAAAACAATATAAATCATCCTAAAAATCATCACTCTTTGGTTCTCACCTATTCATGTGTATGACTCGTGGATCATCTTGATCTACCTCCATCAACAAAAGCTAGGTTGCTTACTTGTCTATACTCTGGGGCACAATCTGAGTTGCCTTGGTACTGTTTCGTAGTGCACATTGCTTTTTCATAGGACCGAAGTGTCCTCCATTATTCTCCTCGCATGTATCCTTGCTTGGGGCACCATCATTAACCCTTGTTCGTTAATTCGCATAGGTCGGAACTGAAGCTTGATAACAAAAACATTGCATCTTGTTTTTCGTATTGTATTGTTAGGTAGCTTGCATCTTTTACTTTCTCGTATTGCATTGCATTTTGTATGTTGCATGGAGTTAGGCATATTTTACTTTTCGTATTGTACAATGGAGTTTGTTTTCAGCAATGCCTTGAATTTGTTGTATACTTTTCATGTCATACTACACTTTTGTTCATTCTTTTTAATAAGGACCGATCATGAAGATTCTTAGCAATATGATGAAAAATAAAGTTGTTTAAAAGGGCACTGGATGGATGTTAGCTCATTCCCTCTTCCTCATACTCCTTTTCTTCTATATGTCCCTTTCTTCTTCTTCACACTTCTTTCTTCTGTTCTCTTTTTATCATCTTTTCAATTGTCAATTGAGTTCTTCTATCACCCCATCGACAATCAAGGGGGCATCCTCCATTCTACTCATTTTTTCTTCTATCCCTTCAAAAAACTTTTGCTACTTGTTTATGCTTGTCTACTTTCTTTGAAGTGACGTCGCTTACGTCACCTCAAAGAGGGGCAAATGTAGACACCTAAAATATGCTTACACTTAGCATTTCATCCAATTCATCGATTAACGACACTTCGTTAATCAACCCATTTTTGCTCCATTCTCGATGCCCATTCACGACACCTTCTCAGACACGTATTCCTCCTATAATCAGCTCATTTGGCTAATATCTCTCTTATTATTGCATAAAAATTCCTCCTTTTGACCATTCAGAACCTCCCTAATTCTCTCTAGACCACTTCTATTGGCTTCGTAGGCTATCTATCAGCACAATTGGATTATCCAGACCCCTCCCAACTCTCAATGAGTCTCTAATCACTTGCTAATCAAAGTTTAACTGGCATAAACCCTATTGATTAACTAGCCTAAACATTAGTTTCTAAGGTTAACAGCATGGTTTGAATCCTAATATAATCTAACATTCCTTAAATTTGAGTCCCACTATGCACCCAAATTACTCCTATTCCATTTGACAAAACTATGAAATAGATAGGGTCACCCCTCCCTCTCAACCTTACATCTTTTATTTTCAGTAAGATTAAAGAATATCTGACCTCTTAGAGATCCTATCACATTTAAAATAATAAGACTTGTGAAGAAATTTTAGACATAAAGCAAAAGATCAAAATGTCCATACTCAATATTCAGCCTTGAGAAATCCTTTCCATTCACCTTTCATAAGTTATATGGTTCTTAACCCCATGTAAATGGAGAGAATCTTCATAATTTTTGTTGAAATTTAATGCAAAATCAATTAAAAAATTTTAGTATCAAACTAGGTTAAGCAAAAGCAAATTTATTTACTCTTCTTGGGGATTTCCAATAATCTCTATCAAGCTATGGATATAACTAGCAGTAGAGAAATGTTGTGATTAGAATCAAATGGCATCTTTCGGGGCTATGCCTGGCTAGTTTCCCATTGAGTAATGTATGGACTATTCTTCCACGCGTCATTCACAAATCACCTATTACCAATCAAAATAAATCATTCTACACATTGGCTAGGGTATCTTCACTTGTTGTCTATTAAATGTTTCATTCAAGAGGTAATTGAATTCCACATGCACACATTATATCTCTATGAGTAAAAGCAGGATTAGTATGTTACCAAGTGTCTTTTTTTGGACCTTATTCAGACTCTTACTCTAGTCCATATCTTGTCTCATGATTTGTGCCTTTGGATAATCAATTCTTCATTGTGAGGCTTCTAAGCTACATTCATATCATTCACATCATTCTTCTACTTTGTTCAGAACATCCATGTGTATAAGATTACTTTTTTGCCATGTTTTCGGACACCTTTGTCCCCTTTCACAAAAACAATCTTCTCCTTCCTTTCTATCATGTGCTTTAGGCCAACTTACGCTGGGGGCATCCTTGCTTCTTCCAGCACTTCATTGGTTTATGTTCGTCATCATGTTGAACCTATCCATAATGGCCTTGGGTCCCGCTTCTACCCATGTGAAGAGTTTGCCTTTGAATACTCCCACCTAATCGCTTGGGGCATTTTTTCATCTTCAAATTTCTCACACGCACATGGCCTTATGCCCTTGTACATCCCATCTATTGCTAGGGGGCATCCACGCTTCCTCGTCTTCTTGTACATAGTTTTAGAAAACTTTCAAAAATAACAAAAACATTCAAATATCTTTAAGAAAACTAAAAAAATTCAAAGTGCTTAGGTAGATGAAAAACATTCAAAAGCTATTTTGTTAAAAAATCAAAAACATTCAAATATGTTTCAGAAAACTTCTAAACAATATAAATCATCCTACAGAACGTTTCTCTTTAGTTCTCTCCTATTCATGTGCATGACTCGTGGATCATCTTGATCTACCTCCATCAACAAAAGCTAGGTTGCTTACTTCATCTGTACTCTGGGGCACAACAAGTTGCCTGGTACTGTTTCATAGTGCACATTACTTTTTCATCGGACCCAAGTGTCCTCCGTTATTCCCCTTGCATGTATCCTTTCTTGGGGAACCATCATCAACCCTTGTCGTTAATTCACATAGGTCGGAACTGAAGCTTGATAACAAAAAAATTACATTATGTTTCTCTGTTAGGTTATCTTGTTTACTTTCTCGTATTGCATCTGCATTTTGTATGTTGCATGGAGTTAGGCATCTTTTACTTTCTCATCATTTATTGCATTGCATTTTGTATGTTGCATGGAGTTGGTGTTTTTAGCAATGGACATTTGTTCGTATATGGCTTTTCATGTCATACTACACTTTTGTTCATTCTTTTTAATAAGGACCGATGATGAAGATCACTAGCAATATGATGAAAAATAAATTTTGTTTAAAAGGCATTGGATGGATGTTAGCTCATTCCCCCTTCCTCATACTCCTTTTCTTCTATATCCCCTTTTCTTTTCTTCTTCACACTATTCTTTCTTCTGTCATCTTTTCGATCGTTGATCAAATTCTTTCTATCACCCCATCAACAATCGAGGGGGCATCCTTCATTCTACTCATTTTTCTTCTATCCCTTCAAAAAATTTCTACTTGTTTATGCTTGTCTACTTTCTTTGAAGTGACGTTACTTACACCACCTCAAAGAGGGGAAAATGTAGACACCTAAAATATGCTTACACTTAGCATTTCATCCAATTCAGTTGTCAATTGACGACACTTCGTTAAGATCAACCCTTCTTCACTCCATTCTCGGATGCCCATTCATTGACACTCTAAAGGAGTTGTATTCCTCCTATAATCAACTTAATTTGGCTAATATCTCTCTTATTAGCTAAACATTCCTCCTTTTGACCATTCAGAACCTCCCTAGTTCTCTCTAGACCACTTCTATTGGCTTCGTAGGCTATCTATCAGTCACAATTGATTATCCAGTACCCTTCCCAACTCTCAATGAGTCTCTAATCACTTACTAATCAAGTTTAACTAGCCTAAACCCTAGTTAACTATCCTAAACCTATCATAACTAAGCCTAAAGCATGTTTATCCTAATCTAATCTAAAAGTGCTTTTGAGCTTTAGTCCCACATGCACCCAAATTCCAAACTCTTCCATTTGAAAAACTATAAATAGAAGGGTCACCTCTCCCTCTCAACCTTAGACCTTGTTACATAACAAAATCTCTCTCACATTTGGAGATATTGGCATTAGAAATCATTTGTGATTAGCTTTAAGCTAATAGAAAACTTGGATCTTGGCCATACTCCATTGTTGAGAGGTCCTTCATCTTGCATTCATCCATTCCAAATATAGTTAGTAGGGTAAGATCTAAAAGTTTGGCCATGTAGCCAACTTGGAGAGATCTCTTCACTATTTTTGGGAGTAAACAACACACAATTTGATTGCTTAGAATCTAACTAGGTTCACTCTCATTAAGCTTTCATGGAGTAGAGAGTAGTGTATCATGTTAGTTTTTGAATGTTTGTTTCAAATTTATATATGCATGCATGTTAGTTTTCTTGTTTAGCTGCTAATCTCGTGGTGCATGGATGAGTAAAGCAAATATTTGAGGGTCTTGTACCCTCATTCCATAGCTTTTGCAACTTTCCATTGCATAAAAACATTCTTGGATCGCCATGAAATATATGGAACCTTCGTGATCAATTGTTCTCATTCGCTGATATGTTTGGATTTTTTTTTAAAATTTGATGAAATTCACAATACACACACACACACATACATACACATATACATACACACATACATACATACATAGATTTGGATTATAGAAACTAATCACTAAGAAAATGTTTTTTTATCTTTTATGATTTGCCAATTTTGTGAATTTGTGAAGTAGTAGAAAAGGATTCAGCATATTGCAATTTTCTTACAAAAATCAAATAAATCACGGTCTTCCAGGCTACGTTTCAGTTTACATCCTACAAGTATTTAGTGCAAGTAAGTCTATTTAAAACTTGTTATCTATCATGTCACATTGATTTATCTACATTTGTAAGTGAGGATTTTAGCAATGTTATAATATATTAAAATATGTCAGTTTTTTAATTTACAGTATCGCAAGTTTCATTTTTTTACATGTCACGTGACATTGCAACGCCTTAGATGATTTTCATCCCATCGCAATCAAATCAAAAATTATCCTTACAAGATTCAAGAAAATGACAACTAAAAAGGGAACCTCAGGAAAAAATTAATAACAACACCTCTTGGTACTGACATACGAAAAAATCACATCTTATTTTGAGAAACCATATATGGAATCCCATCCTTCTCCAGTAGGACCATCACAATCAAGGGATAAAGATTATTTTTAAAATGGAATTGTTATGTCAAAAAAGTATTACCCTATAATCTTTTTCTTACAAGTCCCTACCTTTTACTAACATGGGACCATCACTCAAGTTGTGGGACTTGCTACTTAAGATGGACCTCTAGATAAGGCCAACTTCCTCTACCTAATCTAATGATAAAAGTACTCCTAGAAAGGAAAATGCCGCTAACTATTCCAAGTGTAACCATTGCAAGGGACCAGGGGGGAGAGAGAGAGGGTTAAATATATGCATGAAATGAAATCCTAAGCTAAAAGGCGGTGATAACACTAGAAAAGGGGCAGAGATATTATAATGAGGGAGATTGGAGAAAGGAATGGAGAAGGGAGAGACTAGAAATAAGTGACACAAACCCAAACCTTCATTCAATATCTGTTCTCCATGAAAAATGACAAAAATGGGGCTTAAGAAAAAGAGAGGCAAGGTTGCAGCTAAAATGAGCAAGGACAGATAAATGTGTCACAAAACAAGCTTTATTGCAATAAAAATATGCAGTCCATTACAGTTACAAAGGAAGGCACAAGAACACATTGTCAAGCCCAAAATGGAGGTCTGATGGCTCATAACTGATCAGAAACCATTTTGACATAGAACCTGTTGGTACCCAAATTTGTTCTCCTTTTTAGTTTGAGCAGCATCAGAAATATGGCATGAAGCTTGAAGGCAGATAGATCTTGATATATGTTGTTTTGTAGCTAGGGATGTGATCTAATTGGAACTCAGATTTGTGGAGAGATGGATAGCACTTTGAAAGGATTTGATCTAACCCTCACTATTTTAGGTTGTGCCTTTTCAACCAAGGTAAGAGAACCTATATTGCAGCCTCTGGTTTGTGAAGGAGGTGGAGATATCCTTATACTATGCATATTGTATGGAGATGGCCTTGGGAAAACATGATCAATTTTCCATTATTCAAACTCAACAAAGCTATCACTAATAAATGATGGAAATGCTTTCAAGACAAGGCTGAGGGTGCTGGAGACATTGTATGATCCTGATTTGCTTTGTGCATTTTTATAGATGGGTTAGATTATTTTGTTGACACACAATGTAATGCAGGGGTAGTATGGGTAGTATTAGTTATTCAGATGATTTTTGGTGGGGTATTGATAAGACAAACTTGGATATATCAAATCTTTGACAACCTCTACAATACTTGAACAACTATAAGATAAAATGCTTCAAATAATCAGGTTGTTCTTTCAACCAGAAGATACATAAATAGAAGCCTAGGTTACACTCTTCACACAATATTTGAGAACTCACCACAAACTCTTGAAGTGAAGAACTCAATTAAACACAAAAATCCTTGATCAAACCATGCCTAAGGTACCCCCAAAGGCTTACAAGCAATCCCAATCAACAAATGAAGGTGGAGTGATTTTAAACTGTTTATTTTCAATGCCAGATGAAAGCTCTTCTGATAAACAAAACTGTAAGTGCCACTAAACTATCAATAAGGATGAGATTCTGTGTGATTTTTAAAGACTTTCAATGCAAGATTGTAACAAGAACAATGAAAACTATTTGCAGGTATTTAAAATGATAACAGACATCATATTGCCCAGAAAAACATAGATTTAACAGACATCATCAGTAGGGGAGAGTTTTATGAACAATCTCAGAGATGTGTGATGGCTATACACTTGTAACCAACTCACATACATGAAGATCCAAAATAGAAGTGGAGCCTTCTTTCCCAAGAAAAGAATATGCCAAGGGATCAAGTTTGTTACAAAACTTCCTCGTGATTCACTAAAAATGACATTTAACAAATTTGCGACGAGAGTTGCCAGGTGTTTTAAAAGGACTGAATCATTACAAATATTTAGATCCTTATCCTTCCTGGAGGCACGTTTTTAATCATCAAGGCATGTAGATGCCTTTCCTCTCATCATTTCACCTTTTCACCTTTTAAAATTACCTCTGTAACTTTCAAATTTGACATTTCATGTGTCTAGACGGATTAGGAAAAAACTTTGTCTCAAAAACACCTTAAATCTGTAAATTGAGTCATGAAACCGATTCCAATGATCCTAGAAGGCCAAAATGGCATGGAATCGCCAAAAATTTGGTGAAATTTGATGTAAAATTCGCAATTCCAAGTTTCCTGGAGAAAAAATGGCGGCCAAAAATGAAGATGCATAGTTACCCTTGATCTGCTCTTTCTCCTTCAATTTGGGCCCTCCATGTGTCAAAGTATGATTGGGAATTGATTCGGGCTCACCTTTTGACTTTTTGACATTTTTGAAAAAATGGAAAAATTTGACTTTTTTCTCTGCCCCTCCATGCTTGAATTCTGGTGATGACACGTCGCACATGGTAGGTCCCATTGGGATTGCACTTCAATTCTGCGCATTTTGACCTTTTTTTGAAATTTTGGAAAATTTTCACCTTTCACCCCGTAGGCCCGCATCTCCACCTTTTTCATTGACACGTGTCATGCTCTCTATCGCTGAAATTCCGTGGGCTTATTTCATGTTTTGATCCCTTTTTTCACCAAGGGGAAATTTTTAATTTTCCTTTCTGTGGGCCTGCATGCCTTTGATTTTTCACTTACCACATGTCACTTTCTCTATCCCTAAAATCACGCATGGGCTCAATTCTTCAAATTTCCATACTAGGCCTTTTTTAGCCCAAAGGGAAAATTTTACCTTTTTCTTCTGCCGAGCCCAACGACCCACTCTGCCTTCGTTATGTGTCTCCCTGTGGCTCTGATTCGCAGTGCCCGATGGCTTAATCCCATTTGTCTTAACTCTTTTGCTAAACAAAGGGAAAAATTCCCCATTAAGTTCTTCCATTGGCCCACACTTCCATTATGACCTTTTTATGGACATGCGTCCACCTGAGATTACCCAATGGGCCGCACTTTGAAATTTCACCTTAGGCCTATTTTGACTCAAAAGGCAAAAAAGTTCCCTTTTCCTTTCGTGGCCCACACTTCCCTGCTTTGCCACCATGTTGCCACGTGTCCACCCTCCTACTCCAATTCAGACCCGTGGGATTTTCCTCATGATATTCCCCTTCACCAAAAAATGGCCAAAAATGCCTAAGTTCCCCACCGGCTTCCCATTCTGCCTTCGCATAAGAACATGACACGTGTCCCCTTGCACGGAGTTACAAGGGGAGTTTTGAATTTTTTCCCAAAGCCAAAAATGGCTAAGTTTTTCAAAGAAAACCCGTCGATCCTTGTCCAATCAGAAGTGACCACGTAGGAGGATAATTTTGAGCCTAATTTTTACAGTAAAATGACAGCCTCTACAATCATCAAAAAACGTATAATTTACCAAAGATGCCCAAATTTGATTTTGTCTTCGTGGGTGATGGATTTTTTTGCTAAAAAAATAAGCGGAAGTTGATT
Organism: Taxus chinensis; assembly: GCA_019776745.2. Classification (NCBI taxonomy): domain Eukaryota; kingdom Viridiplantae; phylum Streptophyta; class Pinopsida; order Cupressales; family Taxaceae; genus Taxus; species Taxus chinensis. The sequence continues at coordinate 9,416,524 of CM034153.1, forward strand.
TTATGCAAATTATCGACCATGGTGGAATGGTTTGTGAGGGCATACATGCATGAAACAAACAAATTTGATTTTTCACTATCAGGAAAGAGGGAAAATATGGCATAGCCCGTAGACTTGGAAAAATTAGGGCTTAAACATTAGGCATGCATTGGGTGCATTCTTGCACAAATGAAGTAGGTCAAATGATTTTTCAAATCAAATAAGGCATGGAGAACAGAGGCCACCAACTTCATTTCATTCACCCATTCAAAATATAAAGAAAAAATTTAGCAAATGCAGAGTGAAAGGGAAAATTAGGGCAAAAAACATGTAAGGATCAAAATAGACACCAACATTGACTCCAGCTTGGGGATGGGCACTCCCAATGAGTGCCACAAGAACAATACGTAGACCAAGTGCCAAAATAATCCATTGGGTAAATGGAGTCATGAGCCAAAAATCACCAAAAACTAGTTAAGAACTCGACGATAAAAATGGCTGCGATAGAGCAAGGCAAACCACAAATCGACAAAACACTAAAAAATAGAGTGAAGAAAACGAAACACTATACACTATACAAGCTGGTGCATACCTCAAATTTGGGGATTAATCCAAGAAATGATTAAGATGCCTACTATTAATAGGTAGTTCAAGAAATTCTCCACCTAAATCTTTGAGAAAAAATGTATTCTCACCAATCCTAATATCAATGGAACAAGGGGCCATCCATAATGTATCAAATTTTCCATGTTTGCCTTTATCCTCATTTATACTGTCCCATAACAAAACCAAATCTCCAATATTGAAGGACATAGGAGTGACCTTTTTATCAAACAATATTTTCAACTTCTCTCTAAATCTGATATGCCTCTGGTGGGATGCTCTTCTCTCTTCATCTAATTCAATAATCTGATTAATCCTTACTTCATATGGACTAACCTCTTGATAATCTAAGCTGTTGAACAAACTGAAATGAAGATTAATGTACAGATGTAAGGGGCAGACAGAACCTGAATTTCATACACACTAATTCAAATGGAGCTCTTACTAGTAGCTCTCTTGGTAGTGATTCTATCAGCCTAAACTACAAATTTTAGCTGTTCACCCCCATTTTCTCTTGTTCAATTCCACGGTCCTTCGAATGATCTTTAACAAATTCTTGTTGTTGGACTCAGCTTGTCTATTCCCTTAGGGGTTATAGTTTCAGGCATAAGTTAGACTGGTTCCATACTCCTTGCACATTGCCATCAAAGGTTTATCTTTGAAACACATGGCATTATCAGCCACAATTTTGACTGGTACACCAAAGTTTTCATATGATATTATTTAACAAGAAGTCCATAACAACTTGGTGTGTTTGCTTTTTTGGTGGGGATTGCGTCTAGCCACTTCATAAAAATAATCAATGGCTATAAGAATCCACTTATGGCTAGCACTAGAAGGATATAAAATCTCACCAATGAAGTCCATTCTCCACTATTTAAAAGGAGATTCGATTGATATAAGTTGTAAAGGAAGGGATCCTGAATCTTTCATTCTTCCAGAGAAATGACTGATAGCTTTCACATTTTCTAATCAATATGGTTTCATCTTTGAAAAGAGTAGGCCACCAATAACCATCTCTCAAAACTTTGTGTGTTATAACCCTTCCAATAAAGTGTCCTCCAAAAACTCCCCCACGGAAATCAACAACTACTTTGGGAGCTTCATCTTCAATTACACATTTCAAAAGGACACCTTTAGGGTTCTTCCAAGCTAGTCCAAAGTTATTGATGATGTATTTTTGAGAAGCCAGCTTGAGGGCTCTTTTCTAATTTTTATTTAAATGATCAGGACAGAAAAGGTGTCTGAGGTAAAATATTATGTCCTTGTACCACTCAGAACTTACCAATTTCCCAAAAACATCTTCCCTTTCTTCCTCTACCTCATTCACTTCCACAGTCTGCAAGTTACTCTCAGCCATGAGCTTAGCAAGACCCAAACCTCTTACCAAATTTGTGGTTTGGATGTCCATATCATACTCCTGTAGTTTGTTCACCCATCTACATCTTTTACTTGAGATCTCCATCTCTGATAAGATGTCTTTTACCATGGTGTGGGGAACATAAGAAAAAAAATTGAACTTAAGATATAAGGCCTAAAAACCTTTGTTTCTTTCACCAAGGAAAATGTTTTTTTTTTCCATGATTGTGTACTTTCAACTCAACAGGTTGTAAAGCCTTGCTAAAGAAGGCAATAGGCCTCTCAGCCCCATCTTCATCCTTTTGGAGCAAAACGGATGCAATAGCATTTTCAGAAGGCAAAAGAGAAGATCTAGAAAGGCTTCTTGTAATTCAAAGCTGCCAAGACAGGTGCATGTTTAAGTGCCTCTTTGATTCCTTCAAAATCCTGAATACCAGCCTCCTCCCACTTGATAACTTGAGCTTTCTTTAACATGTGTGTGATATGAATATTTAACTTAGAAAAATTGGACACAAACCTTCTAATGAAATTGATTTTTCCAGAGAAAGATTGGATGCCCTTCTTCGTTCTTGGAATTGGCACCCTGATGATTGCTTCTATTCTCTCCAGATCAATCATGACACTAGCCTTTGATATAATATGACCCAGAAACTTGGCCTTTTGCACCCCAAAGTGACACTTCTTTAGATTGAGAGGGATTCCAAATTCTCTACATCTAATCAACATTCTTTCCAAATGCTACAAGTGATCTTTTTCTGCTCTTTGAAAATACAGTCACATCATCCTGATAAAATGCAATGAATTCATTTATATAACCAGAAAAAGAAACATCCATTGCTCTTTGGAAAGTAGCCCCAGCATTCATGATACCACAAGGCATTCTCACATAAACATATGTTCCCCAAGGAGTGGTAAATGCAGTTTTAAATCTTTTTGACTCCTTGACAACAACCTGATTGTAACCAGAGAAACCATCCAGGGTGGACAACACTTTAGATCCAGTCACTAACTGCAGCATGTTCTCTATGTTTGGAAAATGATAATTATCTTTCAATGAAACTCTATTCAAATTTCTGAAGTCTACACAAAGTCTGATATCTCCATTCTTCTTTCTGATTGGCACAAGGTTTGCAACCCAAGATGAATACCTTGTGGGATGAATGATCCCTTACTCCTTCAATTTCTTCAATTCATCTTACATTTTCATGGAGAGGAGTGGATTAATTTTCCTTTTCTTCTATCTAAATGGTTTGGCCTTTTTTTCAAGAGGGATCTCATGCTGAAATAAGTCTTCTCTATATGCTTTCAACTCTAAATATGACCAGGCAAGGCAGTCTTGATATTGTTTCAACAATTGTAGGTAGGATTGTTTTTCTTCCTTGTTTAAACTGCTGCCCAACCAAACTCTCCTTGGTTTTTCCTTTGTTCCCAATTCATTCTCTTCCACATCCCTTCATGCAGACATGTTTCTATTAATGATGCAATCAGCATTGCTAAAATTAGACTCAAGAGCAACAAGGCCTATAGGAATGGTGTTAGTTTTCAATTGGATAATATCTTTTCCAAAAAAAGTCTCTCTTCCTTCAATCACACACACCATTGGTTCCCAATCAATATGTTGATCTACAAACTCATCCTTGATTTTGTAAGAACCTTTTGCACTTGAGTATCATCATTAAACACTTGCCAATGTTTGATGTTGTCAAGGACAGGTGGCCTAGTTAACACTTCAACATTGTACTCAAAATAAGGTGAAATGGTGCAATCTCCAAATCTTAACCCCAACACTGCCAACTTGTCAGCAAAAAACATTCAAACTTCTGTCACGGTGTATAATATTGAAAGAATCAAACATCTCAATTAGATCCCAAACTGCATGTTTATACTGCTTCATCTGCTGATTTTTTGTAGCATACATTTTTCTTATTTTTTTGACAACTAGCTCTGAATCTCCCTTTGCAATGATGTCCTTGACACCATACTTCCATGCAATTCTCAGACCCAACAACAAGGCTTCATAATCAGCAATGTTGTTAGTACATTCAAAATTAAGCTTGAAGGAAAAAATAAATTCTTCCAAGCTAGGAGAAATCAGAATTACACCAACACCATTTCCAAATTTGGAGCAAGCTCCATCAAATAGCAAGGTCCAAGGAGAACATACCTATTCAAGGAACTTTGACTGATCCATTTTGTGTTCTTTTCCATCAGCAAAACCAATAAAATTATCAGCATCAACATCAACAAATAATACTTCATAAGAAGCATTGTTTGGGTCCTCAATTAGATGCAACATTTTCTTTTCTCCATAGAGCTTGACAAGGCTGCCCTCAATGGGAATGGTGGAAAAAGACATATCCATTTGGACACTCCCTACAACACTTGCAGCCCACTTTCTTGACAATAACATACCCCATTTAGAAGGGCAATCAACAATTACAACATCCAATTTTAAATTCCTCCCGGGATAAGATGCAAGCTGCACTACCAAACCCTTCACACAACCAACAACTGGCACTTCTCTTGAGTCCATGGCAGTACATTTTCCATAGGTTTCTGTCACTTTGATATCCAACTCATTCATGACTTCAAGAGGCATGACATTACATGATGCATAGGAATCAAACATACAATTATGAAGTAGCCTATCCTTTATGATCAAAGTTGTGAAGAATGGATCAACATTCAATTGGGAATCAACCAAGGATGTCCCCAAATATACCTCAGGTGTCTCTCCAAGATCTTCTACTGCTGGTGGTGTTTCAAGGTCAGCAATGATATGAGGAGGAGTCTCAACAAAATTTATATTTCTTCCTGGAGTATCCTTCTCCTCTATCAACATCAAGTACTCAAATACTCTCTTCTTATGCTCAGGAATCCTAAGCAACTCAATGATTGGAACACTCAATTTGATTTGGCTCAATACTTGGGCTATGTCATAGGGAACACTCTTTGGCAAAGTAGCATTTGAAGGGAGACAAGAAGATTCATTTGATGGCAAGGGATTCTTGGCAGCTTGGGCATGAGGAGGACTGTAATTTTTTCTTGGGACAACAGAGATTTTGGCAAGTGTTTCTCTCCTAGGAACTTCTTTGGGAATGCTTGTGAGCAAGGGTGTTTTAGGTTTGGCTTGAGGCCCAACTCCTTTAACAACTTTTCTTCTAGTGTTATAATCTTTCTCTTGAGTTACAACAACATTCATCAACAATTGTCTATCTTCCTCTGAAGAAATACCGCCATCATACTTCTTAATCATCAAAGCTCTTAAGTATTCAAAGTCATTGTTAGGAATTTCAAAAGCTTGCACTACATCAACTTCAAGAGTATGAGGGGGAAGAAAGACTTGTACCCATTTGATGCAATCCCAAAAAGTTGCAGCAGTCCTAGCACTTATTACTTTAGTAGATGTTGCTCCTCCTTGTGAGCTTGAAGAACAACCCACCATGCAAATATCATCATCAATACCATCATCATTATTAGCTTCACCTTCTTGTTGGTCCACTTCACATGGAGGATGGGGTAAAAAAAACCTATCACACCAATCAATATCAACAACTTCTTCAACAATAGCAACCCTAGTAGTTAAGGGATCAGGTAACACTCTCCCTTCACGTGCTTGAGGATGTCTATTTACAGACCCCATGGGTCCTTTCCCTCTATCATCTTCCCTTTGATCACCTCTAGGATGATTGGAAAATATGTCATGGTTTTGTGCTCTTGGTTAACCTTGTGAAGTCTGCCCAATTCCCTTCTCAGCTCTTGCCAACTTATATGAGATTTCTTTGACAGCCCCTACCAAAGTTTTCACAACCTCTTCTAAATCAACACCCTTGCTAGCTTGAGGTTTTTCAGGGTTTATCAATTTTACACCATCTCTCTTGAGAGGTTTCCCAATAGCCTTGATATTGTTTTCAATTTGAAGTGCCATGGTGAAAGCTTGTCTCAGATTGGTAGGGTTCTTGTCTCTTAAGTAATAGGCTACCTTCTTATCAAATGCATCTGCATATTTGATTAAACAAGACTCATCACAAGGCCTCAAATTAACAGGAAGCCTTCTCAAAGTTTTGTTAAACCTTGTGTTAAAGTCATGGACTAATTCATTGGGGTTCTTCTTGATATTCTCAAATTCAGACAAGAGAAATCTAGGATCAGTCTTGTCACCATATTGCAATCTAAATGCATTCTTCATTTCAGTCCATGAATCAATAGAATTATTAGGTAGAGCCTTGTACCAATCCCTAGCATCCTCTTCTAATGTATGAATGAACAACTTAATATACACATCTTCAAAATCTATCTCGAAATATTCCATCATGTTAACAAAAAGTTTGAGATGCTGATCACCAGTTATTGCATTATTACCTTGGAATTTTGGCAATCTATTTCTGACATCTTGTGGGACAACATTTGGGTAACCATCCATTCCTCTAAAGTCTATAGGACCAAAGGTGTTAACAACAAATGGAGGTCTAGCCTAAGCCATATTGTTTGGTGGAGGTGATCTTGGAGGTGAAACAGGCTGATGAGGAGTGAAAGATCCTCAGGGCTCAAGAATGTGATTCACAAGACTGGTATTCTCTAAATGCTGATTTTCTTGGAAAGTTTTATTAGGATTGAAACACACAGGTGTAGATTGAAGAAGGAACTTACCAGGTACAGCAGAAGGACCTTCACTAGCTGAGGCAAACAAGTTTATGAGAGGATTGCTTGAATCAGAATCACTTGAAGAAGAGTGATAATCCTCTACCAAAGGCTGATCTCTCTCACCTATGGATATATCTTTTCCTGATGTCTAACCTTTAACAACTTTCCAAACTCTTCTCCCTTCCAACTCTGAGTTTCTTGAATATGTAAACAACTTCTTAGCAGAGTCTTTAAGGAAGAGAGATCTTCTTCCTTCCAGTTTTGTAGAGATTAGCAACACAAAAGTAAATGACATAAATGTTAAGACACTGGTACTTTATCAAGATCAGAACAACATGGAGTCGCCACTAAGGACTTTCACCCTAGTTGTGCAAATGCACTAAAATACTCTGTCAAATATCTATCATCACTGAAAATATTGCCAAACTTTATAGATCAGACCTTTCTTTCTTTGAATTTATCAACCAAAAATGCAAATGAAGTGCAACAACTACTGGAAACTGGTAAAATTTGTAGGTAGAACTTATATCTTCACTCAATCCTTACAAATCTAATTATAAAATGATGCTTCAACAATGTATTTGCATGCAGAATTTGCAAGGGACTTTACCAGGGTTTGATATGCATTCAAATATCTCAAATATGTATGCACATGGTTCAGATTGAACTAAGAAAATATCAAACTCAGAACTCTACTCTTCATTCCAATCTTATAAATCTAAACATAAGATGATACTCAGATTTGTAATTGAACATAAATCATACAAGAAGCATTACCAGGGATCTAAAATACTGAATAATGTCCCCAGAAACGGTGCCAGAAAGTGTTGGTGTTGTTGACGGGATAAACAAATATGGACTAGTAATGAATCAGCAAACCAATCTCAGCAACGCAAATTAGTTCCTAGGAATTCAAAACAATCCCCGACAATGGCGCCAGAAAGTGTTGGTACCTAAATTTGTTCTCCTTTTCAGTCTGAGCAGCATCAGAAATATGGCATGAAGCTTGAAGGTAGATAGATCTTGATATATGTCATTTTGTAGCTAGGGATGTGATCTAACTGGCACTCAGATTTGTGGAGAGATGGATAGCACTTTGAAAGGATTTGATCTAACCCTCACTATTTTAGGTTGTGCCTTTTCAACCAAGGTAAGAGAACCTATATTGTAGCCTCTGTTTTGTGAAGGAGGTGGAGATATCCTTATACTATGCATATTGTATGGAGATGGCCTTGGGAAAACATGATCAATTTTCCATTATTCAAACTCAACAGAGTTGTCACTACTAAATGATGGAAATGCTTTCAAGACAAGGCTGAGGCTACTGGAGACATTGTATGATCCTGATTTGCTTTGTGCATTTTTTTAGATGGGTTAGATTCTTTTGTTGACACACAATGCAATGTAGGGGTAGTATGGGTAGGATTAGTTATTCAGATGATTTTTTGGTGGGGTATTGATAAGACAAACTTGGATATATCATATCTTTGACAACCTCTACAATACTTGAACAACTATCAGATAAAATGCTTCAAATAGTCAAGGATGTTCTTTCAACCAGAAGATGCATAAATGGAAGCCCAGGTTGCACTCTTCACACAATATTTGAGAACTCACCACAAAATTTTGAAGTAAAGAACTCAATTTAACACAAAAATCCTTGATCAAACCACGCCTAAGGTACCCCCAAAGGCTTACAAGCAATCTCTATCAACAAATGAAGGTAAAGTGATTTTAAACTGTTTATCTCTTCAATGCCAGATGAAAGCTCTTCTGAAAAACAAGAGATTGCAAATGCCACTAAACTATCAATAAGAAATGAGATTCTATGTGATTTCTAAAGACTTTCAATGTAAGATTGCAACAAGAACAAATGAAAACTATTTGCAGGTATTTAAAATGATAACAGACATCATATTGCCCAGAAAAACACAGATTAACTCAAAAGCTTGTTAGATTCATCAGTAGGGGAGAGTTTCATGAACAATCTCAGAGTTGTGTGATGGCTATACACTTGTAACCAACTCACATACATGAAGATCCAACACAGAAGAAATTAACCTGGTTCTTTGGTGGGTTTCTCAAAAAAAATGAGCTTTCTCTCAAAATTTGCTCGTGATTTTCAACTTCCCAACCATTTGCATTTCTCAAAAATGCATTATATATCTCTTGCCACATTGGATCCTTCTTTCCCAAGAAAAGCATATGCCAAGGGATCAAGTTTGTTACAACAATTTCTCATGATTCACTGAAAATGACATTTAACAAATTTGTAATGAGAGTTGACATGTGTTTAAAAGACTAGATCATTACAAATATTCAAATCATTGTCTTTCCTAGAGGCAAGTTTTTCATCATCAAGGCATGCAGGCCCCTCATCCCTCATCATTTCATCTTCACCTTTTAAAATTTGGTTCTGTAACTTTATAATTTGATATTTCACGTGTTTGCATGGTTTATGAGTAAAATTTATCTCAAAAACACCTCAAATCTATAAATTGAGTCATGAAACTAATTCCAATGATCCTAGAAGGCCAAAACAACATGGAATCACCAAAAATTTGATGAAATTCAATGCAAAATTTACAATTCCAAGCTTCCTGGAGAAAAATGGCGGCCAAAAATGAAAATGTACAGTTGCCCTTGATCTTCTTCTTTCTCCTTCAATCTGGGCCCTCCACGTGTCAAAATATGATTGGGAATCAATTCAGGCTCACCTTTTGACTTTTTGACATTTTTGGAAAAATGGAAAAAATTGACTTTTTTCTCCACCCCTCCGCCCTTGAATTTTGGTGATGACACGTGGCACATGGTGGGTCCCATTGGGATCGTGCTTCAATTCTGCGCATTTTGACCCTTTTTGAATTTTGGAAATTTTTCACCTTTTGCCCCACGGGCCAGCACCTCCGATTTTCTCCTTTACACACGTGTTGCTTTCTCTATCACTGAAATTCTGTGGGCTTATTTCATGTTTTGACCCCTTTTTTTGCCAAGGGAAAAATTTCAATTTTCCTTCCGCGGGCCCATGCCATTGTCATTTCTCCCTTACCATGTGTCGCTTGATGATTTGCTTATGGGCCAGTGCTTCAAATTTCCATACTGAGTCTTTTTTCAAAAAGGGAAAAAAATTCCTTTTACCTCCACTGCCTCGCCGACCCGCTCTACTTTTGCCACGTGTCTCCTTGTGGCTCATTCGTGGGCCCATGGCTCTAACCTTTGTCTTAACTCTTTTTTCCAAAAAAGGGGAAAAATCCCCATTGTTCTTCCATGGCCCACACTTCCCTTTGACCTTTTTATGGACACATGTCCACCTGATGATTGGCCACGGGGCCGCACTTTAAAATTTCACCTTACACCTTTTTGACCAAAAGGGAAAAAGTTCCCTTTTCCTTCTGTTTCCCGCACTTCCCCGCTTTGCCACCATGCCACCACGTGTCCACCTTCTGCTCCAATTCGGACCCATGGGCTTTTCCTCATCTTTTTTCCCCTTCGCCAAAAAGGAAAAAAATGCCTAAGTTCCCCGCCGGCTTCCCACTCCGCCTTCACATAAGAACATGACACGTGTCCCCTTGTGGAGTTGCGGGGGAAATTTTGAATTTTTTCCCAAAGCCAAAAATGGCTAAGTTTTTCAGAGAAACCTGCCAATATTTGTCCAATTAGAATTGGCCACGTAGGAGGAGAATTTTTAGCCTAATTTTGACGGCCAAATGACACCCGTATGACCGTAAAAAAACGTAGAATTTACCAGAGATGCCCAAATTCGATTTTCTCTTCGTGGGTGATGGATTTTTTGCTCAAAAAACAAGGGGAAGTTTAAACATTTTATGCAAGTTTCGACCATGGGGAAGGATTTTTGAAGGCATATATGCATGAAATTTAGGGAACAAAACTTGGAGAATTTTTCACAAGATCGGTTTGTGAGAAAAGGGAAACATGGACAACAAAGCCCATGTAGATTTGGAAAGAATTTAGGGCATTTAAAAACAGAGGACATGCATTTGAGTATTCTTTCAAAATGGGGCATGTCAAATGATTTTCAAATGGATTAAGGCATGGGAACAGAGGCAGCAACTTCATTTCACCCAATCAAACTATAAATTTTTTTCAGGAGATGTCGAGTGAAAGGAAAATTAGGGAAAAGCATGTAAGATCAAAATGGACACCAACAGTTCCTTTGCAGTTTTTAGAACAACCCTCTTTCAAAAATTAAAGATTTTACAATATATAGCTTAAAGAAAGAGAGAGAATAGGGAAAAGACAAGGGGCACAAATTTTGAACTTTCAACCACTAGTAGTATGCATTGAAGTCTTTTGCAAAACACATGGGCACTTTACAAGGCCATTACTATGTCTATTTTTTCATGTAGAAAGAAATGAAGCCATACTTCATCAATTTTAGTGGTTGAACTATCTAATTTGATCATTTGCATGCCCAGGACTGCTCTTGCTCCCTTAAATGCCGTGTTTTCCATTTTTCCATACCAAATACCATGAAAATCATAATCTTATGATTTCAAGTTAAAGGGATCAAGGAGAGCTTTCCAACAATATAAAGTTTGTCTGATTTGGAGCTTAGAGTCGAAAGATATGGCATTTTGAAGATTTGGATGTCGCGGAACACAGAAAGTTGACACGTGGCAGCCTTTGATTGGTTCGGGGATCTACCTCTGCCTACGTGTGCATTATTTTTTCCTTTTCAATTTGTTGGTATCCCATTGGGTTGAGGGATTGGGCCTTGCTTCATGTTATTTTCTTTTCCTTTTCTTTCTTTTAGAAATACGGGCCAATAAAACAATGCCACGTTCCTTAGGTTGTCAGACTTTTGATTTTCCTCTTTTGACCACTGTGAATCATTAACCAATGAGGAAGCTCCACATAAAGCACATGTTCACCTCTTGTTGGTTGTGCCTTCACGTAAAAAATTCTTTCTTGTGTGGATTTAAATTGTTTTCCCTATAAGAATGTGCCAGCTGTCCACCTTGACCACCTTTGACTACCTGGATCTGAAGCTCTTTGAACTTTGGCTCATTCCGAGCACTTTATGTCCGTGGGAGCCCATCACCTAAAAATTCACTGGAATGGTGACATGTATCCCCAACCAACCATTAATATTGAGCCACTTTTCATCCCCAGCTCCGCCATGTTTCCTTATTGACCTTCCTTGACACAAGCTCGGACCCGAAAGATTATTAACCCTGGTTGATTTTGCAAGCTTCATGTCCATCAAGCGCATCTACCTTGGAGTGTGACAAAATGATGACACATGTCCTCCTTTGACCGTTGATTCACTGCCATCTGTTGTGGCCCTTATCCACTGCACGTACACTCTGACCACATTGACCTTTCCTACCTCATCGCGGACCCAAAATTCTTTAAAATATGGCTCATTATGGAGGTTTGATGTCCACCAGGGTCCATTGCTATGAAAAGATACAAAATCCCACCACGCATCCCTACGTGAACCGTTGATATACCGCCACGTTGCCCCTATCTTGTACTAGATTTGAAATTTGATGGCCAAATGAACATCACACAAGCTTTTATAAATAACCCCCGAATGTTTTAAAACTTGGTCTCCCATGTGTCTTCAAATTCCAATGACCAGTGCTTTTGGAAAGGGGAATTTGATAAATGTCTGAATGTCTTTGTCCCATAAAAATAGCTAAGTCCATTTTTAAGCTTGTTAGAGCCAAAACCACTCGGGGGGGTAATTTTGGATAACAATTTGGCAACCTCTCGGGGTGATCTACCTGCTAGATTAGATTAGTAGCTTGTATGCAATCCATCTAGCATGAAGTCAAGCTAAAAAACTTTAAAAACTGATATGAACTTTAATTTTTCTTACCCCTGAGCCATATGAAGAATGAAATGACTTAACATGATCTATGGAACTTTAAATGATCTGTAGAATTGATCCATCGATTTGATTCCTTCGTTAAACCTACTTGGGCTGATCTGAAGCTTGAATTGACCATCTCATTACAAAAAAATTCTAAATTCTATTTTATGAGAGTGGAAAATTGTTTTAAAACCCAAAACTTCACCCTGATTCCTCTGTAATTGATCTATTGAGACAATAATAAGCATATGAAACTATCTCAAATCTAGTTTTTTGCCAATCTTTGAAGAAAATTGAACCAAATCCTTTACAAATAATGAAGCATTGCAGAGTTATGGATTGTGTACTAATTTGGCAATGAAGTACATGCAATTAACATTGTCCCAAACACTTTGCTCCCTATGAACACTGCTATGCATTCAATAATAGAATTTGTAAATAGAAACAAAGAAAAAAACTATGTATAGAACGTGAAAATCATACATGTTCCAATTGGGAACATGTCGAGTGTGCAAAACACTTCTTCTACTGAAAACAAACCTACTATGACCAAATAGAAAATGAGCTAAACAAAACCTGCAACAAGCAAGGAGAAATAAATTCCTTTCTTTACAAAATGCGGCAATGTAATTAATTTTTAAATGGACATGGCCTTTAACAAGAGTGATAAAATGACTGTAAGATGGTTTTCCACCCTTTTCTTCAAAGCTTCAATTTAAAAAAGAAAAAATACCTCTTTCAGTTGCTCTACATTTGGATTTGAGAGGTATTGGAAATGATCTTTAGTACACTGAAGCTCTTCCTCATGCTTTGAAATGAGCATGACCATTTGTAACTTTGTTTTTGGCTCCAAGCTAGATAAATACCTGATTGGGAAAGAGACCTTAGGAACCAATGGGATGATCCTTATGATTTTCCCATTTATTTGAAGCTCATTTCCACACATGGGAATATCTTGCATAATTTCCATGTGAGGGAGAGTGTTTGTAGGATGGATCATGTTTTGTTCTTCCTCTAAAAACAACTCTACCTCCTCCATGATGATTTCTGATTTTACAATTGGCTCATCATGAGTCTCCTCCTCCTCAAGCATAAAGCTTGAGAGATCAAACTCATCCACAAAATTAGACTCTTGTAAGGATGAAATGGAAGAAGGATATGAAATTTCAACATCAAAAGAAAGAAAGCAACTTCTTATGATATCTTCTTCATCCAAGGATTTAGAATCTAATTCTTCCTCCTTCTTAGCATGATGCAACCTAGAATTTACTAGAAATAACCTAGGCATGTTGGCACATCACCTAGCCTAGAATGAGTGCTCACCCAAAGCATGCAAAGGTACCATGCCCCTCTTTAGGGTTGCTTGAGCAGGATGTTTGAGAGATGAGGAGTTGATGCATTTAGATCCATAAATAGTTTAAACATTCTACAAAGCATATTCCAGATATAGATTTAAAGAGTAACAACTTTAAGTAATAGCCATAATGAATTCTACCATGCAAGATCTAGTTGTAATCATGTTTAACACCTTGAATCAGTCAATACACTCCATTATATTAAACACAATAAATACACAGAAGCTTCTTACAATAAGTAATACCATAAGCTCATGCACACATCATATATGTAAGCATAAATTCATAATATCTCATATCCAATCCTCTTATACTATGCAGATCACAACATATTTATAAGGGTGGGGACTTTCCCTTCACCACTCACATAATTCCTAAAATAGGTCGTATGCTGAAAATAGCCATGTATCTTTACAATCATAGACACACATGCAAGTGTGCTAACAATAAATATCTTCTGGTTAATTGGCAGTAATAATTCTATTATTAACTTGAACCCATGCAAAGTGCTTAGTAGACGCTCCTCCAAAAATATCCTATGTGTTTTGTGCAAGTCTTCATCCAGTTTGTGTGATCTGCATGCTATCTCCAAAAATAGCTCGTCTCCTGAAAATGGCTAAGTCCTGAATCTATCCTTTTCTTTCACACACGTTTACTTTCTTGTTCTCTTGCACCTTTAAACACGCCATGTTCTCACATGTAAACCTTCTATGTTCCTTCTGCTAAGTGTCATACTTTTTCCGCTAAAAATTACCCTACATAAAACTGCATTACCACCCCGATAATGGTTGCCTCTTTATACTTCTAAAGAATAAAGGATAAGAATTTGAATTAAATTAAATAATTATTGGACAAATAATTACTTTCACCCTGCAACGTCCTCTGTCTCAACTACTCAACTAGAAGAATTAGCTTTGGATACTCTTTGATTTCAGCCTCTAAGGCTTTCCAATCACTCAGTGGGACTTCTTCCTTTTTCAGAATATTTTATGCAATAGAGTCTAACTCTTCTTGCAAAATCTCTTCCTTCTTGTTCTGTAATACAATAACAATGTTGGACATTTCAGTCACACTTCCTTCCAGAATATGCATCTTATGGGCTATAAGTTTCACAATTTCATCCAACATGTCCCTTTGGGGATCTTGGGCTACTGCAAGGGCCTCACACTTTTGCTTCACTAGCACCAATCTCTCCACGTGCCCCGAAGGCTCATCCTTCATGGAATTTAGGACTTCATTGTCTTCTATTATGGTCGTGATCCTTATTACTGCCACTGGATATGCACATATATTCAATTCCTAGTCTACTTTGTTCATCTCCTCCTACAAGGTTTCTAATAATGATTCATAGGATGAAATATTTCTTACCACTGAAGCCCTTGCTCTCTCTAATTCCTGATCAAGGTCTTTAGGTTTTGGAATTTGAACTAATCCATCCAAAATCACCAAATCAACTAAGTTAAACACATAATGCATAGCTGAAAGGAACTTTTTGGGTACTTTGGGCTCTAAGTGTGGTCTTCTTATAGGATATGATCGCCAATATCCTGTTACATGTTGATAAGGACCCCATTCTTATTTTACTTTAGGTCATTTTCTCCTTTTAGATGCACTATTTCTACATCTTTGTCTTTAATATATTCCCTTAACGCTTTAATAATAGTGGATTTATCCACATTCATGCACACCACCTCTGTAGATACCTTTACTAAGAAATTACTAATCCGTTCATCAGTCATAATAGTGGGCTTGATAGTTATGTGCTTATTTTGTGGTTCTTTCGTCATTATTTTTTACACATAGGATTATTCACATACATCAAAATCAGGTTCTTCCATGTGATTTTTCATGGACCATGAAATCTTTTTCCTTGCACATGTGGTAGCCATGTCAAGGTCCATCAACTCCCATCCATACAAATCCTTGAGGCCCACAGTATTCTAAAATCATGTGTGGACAATTTTACTTGTGTCCTCTTCATGGCCCATGACTGGTGCAACATACTCCCCACTTTCCCTTTTAGTTCTTATCCCCTTAGGAACTTGAGCACCAAGGTTTGGAGTTGGATCCTTTATGTCATGAGTAATATCTCACCCTGTTTCTCCTAGCTTCTTTATTCCTTCTTCTTCATTCTTAATTTCTTCATCCTTGGGTTCTTCCACATCCTCTAGTGCTACAGGAGTTCCAGGCATGCTCTCTTCAGACTCCTTTGCCTCCTCATCTAGCTTTAACTTTCTCCTTTGTTTCTTAGTTGTCTCTTTCTATGGAGAGAGTTGTGGTGATCTCTGGATAGATTGTGGAGTTCCCGCACCTTGTATTCTTGTTCTTTTTAACATTATTTTGGAATGAAACTCTCCTTGGAATGCTTCCAAGTTCTCTTCATCTTCTTGTTCCTATGGTCGGGTACTTACGCGATCAGTCTCCATTTTTTCTGTAGGCTTCCTCCGGCCTCTATGTACCTACCAAGTTGCAACTATCTTCACACACTTCTTCCTCATCATCTACCTCTATAGGTTCTATCGTCTTTGGATATGGTACATTTTCCACTATATGCTTACTTTTAGGTGGCCCTTGAAGTGTGAACTCATTCTCAACATATTTTTTACCCTCCAACTCAGGCTTAATTTGAAGGTATACAAGCATGGCTCCACTATCTCAAACAACCAAGATTACAGGATTCATGTTTATAACATCTACGATAAGTCTTTCAATATAGGTAGCCTTTCCTGAGTAAACATATGTCTTCCTTAGTGTGTAGTATTCAAAGTCCACCTTGTTTGCAAAAAAATTCAGGTGGTGTGCATCAATAAAATGGTGGATTGATTCCTAGAAGTAGCGCACTGTGAAGGCATACAAAAGTTTACACCATGGTATCCATGTCCCATCATTCATAGAATATAATGTGATGCAGAAGTGCTGGTACATTATGAATTATACTGCCTTTCCCACCACTAATAGTAACTCCTTAGGAATGAACCACTCCTCTTCAAATGTCACACAAAGATTGCCATACCACATATCCACCCTCTTTTTAAACGGACTGCTCATCAACCCTTCACATAAATATTTTTTTGAACCTTTTTGTAATGGATTTATTCTCCATGGGATACTCCCAAATCTTTTATTTTGGCCCATTGGGTACTCCGATCTATACAAATACTAGTGACAACAAGATAGCGCCAAAACTGATCATTTCATAAGTACACGCTTCTTTGACTATTATCTCCATAATGTAGCATGCTATGTTTTAGACTACCCCCTATGACATATTTCTTGTTACATGGAGCTACATTGTATTCACCTTCAACTATCTCTCTTGATCATTCAACTTGGTCAGCAGATGTGCAGTTGCTTGTACCACTAGGTACTTCTTCATTTTATCAATGTCCATTCCACGTGGACCTTTTTTATACCTAATTCCTTTTGTATTTCCACTATTTATCCCTTATCAGTTAGGTCACTATCAAGCTTCATCCCTGTCCCCTTTAACACAGTTAGCATCAAGATCAGCATTGATGTAACACTTATCCTTCTTCTAAAAAACTAGAAGAAGTCCTCATGGACTCTTCTCATTATCCAATGGTAAAGAGGTTCATACTTGCCAAATTATGGGAGCTCATACAACTGGTACACTCCTACTTATTTTAAAATTTTCTCCCTGACATCATCATATACCGTCATATCCTTTTCTATGCACTTGTTGGTCTTTGTACTCAATAACACATCTAATTATTTCTTATTATCAGAGGTGTGGTCATTGTAATCACTCACATTACAGCTAAGTATGTGGGAATTCTAATCTTGCCCAACTATCACACCTTTCGGATAGTGCATCTCTAATAAACTACTCTCAAGAGCAATTTCAACTTCTACCTCAACTTTCTTCTTTCCTTTGGCTCCTACACTAGGTGTTTTCTTTGGTGTCATCTTAAAATCCCACCTTTCTATCCTCTGTGGTATGTAAATGCATCTCCTTCTATCCTCTATAGCAAGAAATTCCAAACCCGAGCTTGAATCTGCACACCCTAGTTGAAATCACATGCCCTATCTCTTTTTTCACACTCCTCTTCACTCAAACCATTCAAAATGGGGACGTAAGCTTCTTCTACGCACAAATATGCTCTCTATGTATTGTTTTGCACTCTTTGCACCTCAATACTCTTCGCACAACTTAGTTGCACTTAGCTTGATTAAATTCTTGTGATCACAAAGGTAAAATTGATCTTGCATCACGTCTTTATAGATATTTTCAAAAATTTGGTACATTTATTGCTCCCTCACCTACCAACAATTCTCATTAATTGACCATTTTAACAATTTCCATGCAATACATTTTTGTGCCTTAGCTATAACCTTCTAGCACATCTTCCTACCTTCCGGTTACAGACTTCTCTTTAATACACTTTCATGCACCTGAGTACCTTTCCACTGCACCTTCTCCTGGTAGTCTCCACGGCCACTGATTACCTCACATTATACTGTTTCTTCCTTTATCTCCATCTATGGTCCTTATTTGGAGGTAATATTCTTTCCCCTAACTCTCCAAAATTTAATAGCACTTGTAGCAGTTTGTTCCTTTATCTGTACCCATTTTTCAATAACCACTCCACACAAATGGTATCTGTAGTCGTTTGTGCATAAAAATACTATGAATGGTAATTATCTTCTGGTGTGTAAACATGATTTTTTCCCCAAAAAAACTACATTGACAAATCATAACAATGAAGAAGGAAATACATTAAAGAAATACATAATTGAAAACCTAATCTAAATGGCAACACTGCCTTTTTACCAAAACCAAGAAGACTTATTTATAGTAGGGCTTCATTCTACTCCCATTGAAGTAACTAAGTAACCATTTTCCATCAAGCATCTCTAGTTGACAAGTGCATGTTTCAAGTATTTATGTTATAACATATAGTCCTAACCAATGTACTTTGATTTTTCCTAGATGGCACATAAACTTTGAATCATAAAGAAGCACCATCTGTCCTAGGTCAAGATTTTTTTCCCTGATGTGCTTGTCATGCCATGCTTTCTACAACTCCAACATGTGCTATTTATCATAACTCATCCAGCTTAATTAACTTTTTAATTCGTTCTTCTAATGATTTTTCATCAGCTAGACCTCTAACGCACACAATACACAAAGAAGGTAACATTACTTCCATAAGAAGAACTGCTTCTATGCCAAACACAAATTGAAAGGGTGTGGCCTTGTTTAACCACTTTTATGTTGTTCTATATTACTAAAGCATGACAAAAAATTTATCATCCCAATCCTTCCTTCCAACATCACAAATTTTTGTCAATGTCTGGGTCAAAATCTTGTTGAAAGCATCAACAGTCCCATTTTCCTGAGGATGATATGGTGTAGTTTTATGGTGTGCAATCATGAACTCATCCAATAGAATTTTGATTCTCTCATTCAAGAAATGTGTGCCCCTATTAGTAGTCAAGCTCAATGGGAATCCATACCTTGTAATAATATTTTTCCATAGAAACTTGATTGTTATAGCTACTATATAATCCTTTGTAGGTGTTGCTTCTTGCCCACATTGTCAAATAATCTATACAAGTGATGATATAGCGTGATCCATTCCTACGCATGACTAGTGAAATAAGACCCACAAAATATATAGCCTATTTCTCAAATGGTTTTGCACTAGGAATAGGTCTTAAAGGCATTTCATCTCTTTGTCCTGGTTTTTCAAGGCACTGATAATGATCACAAGCCTTACAATACAACTTACAATCCTTATACAGGGTCTCCCACCATAATCCATTGAGTAGAATATTTCATGTAGTGGTGTCACCTACATAGTTCCCACCTGCAATAACACCATGACCCTCTTTTATGATATATGTGTGCTCATGTTCTAGTACACGTCGGCACAATAACTCATCTCGGCCTAACTTGTATAGGTCACCACTAATCAACATAAACGGTGCCACGTGAATGGAAATTTATTTCTTCTCTAAGGATTTCATTCCTCCCGGAACCATACCTATACGTAGGAATACAATGATGTTCTCTAATTTTGATGGTGCGTGTTATAACCAGTATAACTGTGCATCAGGTATGGTATCTCTAATGGCCTACATGTCTTCACCTGACTGTATTCTGGATAAATTGTTCGGTCCAAAATTAATTTTCCTTTGTTTTACCACAACTCTAAAATTAAATTCTTGGAATAAGAGTACCCATTGGCATATGCACCCCTGTAAAATGGGTTTGTTTACCAAATATTTCAATGCCATGTGATCTATATAGAATACAAATGGTGTTGCTAGTAGGTACTGTCTGAATTTATGTAGTGCATATATCAATGACAAAGCTTCACTGTAAGGATATTACTTGTATAAATCAAAACATATACAACAAAATAACATGAGAGAACACCAAAATATAGATAAATGATGACAATATGCTCATATAATAGCCTTGCCACTTCGAGGGGGAAACCTCCAATACCACTTCGAGGGGGTAACCTCCAAACCATACAATAACACTCCAGTACTCAATATTATGATTAACTACAACCTTATAACCCCTATATATACCATTCTAACCTATGGCCAATGCTGAGGCCGACCTCCTAAGCATAATAAATCATAAATGAATGATATAATAAGATAAGGGGATGTGTTTCACATGTCAACATCTCCATCAATACATATACATCATAACATCCTTTCCCTAGGTGCATAGCGCAAAGTGTGTAAAAATTTACTTTTACATAATTAAATGTTTTGAAAAAATTAAGTGTTTTGAAAAAATTGATTTTTTGGTTGCAGCACAGATGAAGAAAAAGAAGGAAAAAACACCGAATAAGAACACCAAAGAAGATGCAGATCGAAAAAATGAATCACATATTATCAATATATCCAAAACATGTTTCGGGGAATACACCCTTCATCAGTTGGATTGAAAAAAAATGATTACAATCGATCACCAGAGAGGCTATTTAAAGGCAGAGAAATACCATTTCAAAGCACCCTTTTGAAAATTCATCTTAAAGCCGACCATAATTTCTCAAATAGTAATTAGAATTATTAAAATAATTAGAATATTAAAACTATAAGAAATATTAGTAATATTTAAAACATTCTAATTAAAATAAACCGAAATACTCAAAGAGAGTATAAAGGTAGGGGTAGTATTACAAACCTAATAATACCATATTTAAAAAGACTGTAGGAAATATTATAATATTAGAAATATTTAAAATATTTAGAATTATTAAAATATAAAAATTATTAAAATAATTTAAAATACAGAAAATGAGAAAAAGAGGAAGGAAGAGGGAAAAGAAAGGGGGAAAGGGATAAGACCCACAAATCAAGAGAAGAATATATTGCGAAAAAGGGTTGAGCGGAGCTTTTTAGGGTTCCACCAGCAAATTCTCAGAAAAGGAATATGCGTCAAATTGGGAACTTTCTGGCAAAGCCGATAAAGTGTAGGGTTTAGGGAGGCCCCCAAGTTTAAAGCTTTAGTGGAAGAACTATAATCCAGCTTAAAAATGAGGGGGGTCCCTTTCTTCTTTCAAACACCACCATGTAGCCAAGAGAGAAGAGCCGACTTTTCTTTTAGAGAGACTTTGTTGAAGCAAGCAAGCATAAAATTCTTAGGATAGCCATGGGCATGGAGCCTAGAATAAAACAACCTCTTGAGTTTGATGAAGCCATAGGGATCAGATTCCCGAAGAAGATATCGCTGAAGTTCACTAACAATGAAGGACTTCTTTTTGTGAACGGGATGCCAAGAGTAGAAGGGAATATATTGTTAGGCATTCAGAGGTTTCTAGAAGCAAGAAGTATCCAAGAGACCGCTGCGATGGAACTGTTCACCTTTGAAGAAGGTGATATCGAGAAGATCAACAGAACAGTGAGAGACCACCGGAGTAATCCATATTTCAGGATAGAATCTCTGATACTGGAGAAAAAACTCATGAAGAGAGGCTTCGGAGCCAGTCCAGATGCCAAGGGCGTCATCAATAAACCTCTTGAAGAAATCGAGAGCTGAAGTGTCAAACCATTGCACCAAGTTTCGCTCTAGAAAAAAAAGGAAGAGACAGGCATAGACAACAACAAAATTACTGCACATGGTAGTACCACGGATCTGCTTGTAACAAACACCATCAAACTCAAGATAGTGTTCATGAAAAACCAGTTCGGCCAAGTTGAGAACCATATCAAGAAGGCACAAATCCAAATTCAGCTCCAAAAAATGCTCCGTTACCAAAGAACGAAGGGAAACAAGGCCTTCGTTTGTGGGAATGCTTGGGTAAAGAGATTCCACATCAAAGGTGAAAAGAAGGCAGCTAGAAGGAAAAGGTTGTTGACTAAGCTCATGGAGAAGAGTAAGCGAGTCTGGAAGATGGAACTTTTACTTTAGGAGAATTGGATACAAGAGAAAATGAAGAAGCTTAGAAGCGGGCTCCAAAATATACCCATAATAACTGCAAATAGGTCTACCAACGACAACCAGCTTATGAAGCTTTGGAAGAAAGTAGAAGGTCCGGTCCAGAATTACTTTTCCCTAGTTTTACCACAACTGTGAAATCAAATTCTTGGAATATGAGTACCCATTGATATATGCACCCTTATAAAATGGGCTTGTTTACCAAATATTTCAATGCCATGTGATCGATATAGAATACAAATGGTGTTGCTAGTAGGTTCTATCTGAATTTATGTAGTGCATAGATCATTGACAAAGCTTCGCACTCTGTAGTTGTATAATTCTACTCTACATGAGTCAAATTTATACTAGAAAAATAGATAGGATGATCTATAATATCTTCTCTAGGTTGAGCCAACACCACACCAATGGTCGTGCCAGAAGCATCCACATGTACATGAAACGGTTGGTTTCATGAGGGAAAACGTAGAATAGACACTTTAGTAAGTTTCTCCTTAAATGTCTCGAATGCACGCTGCTGCGGTTCCCCCCAGTAGAATGTCCCTTTTCCTTTTAGTAACTCTTCCAAGGGTGTGGCAACCTTAGCATACCCTTTAATAAATTTTCTATAATACCCAGTGTGACTTAAGAATCTACACACCTTACTTTAACTGGTAGGCTCTTCTAGTCTGATAATAACTGCAACCTTAGCTGGATCAACCAAAAAACCTTCCTTGCAGATGATGTGCCCTAACAATGTGCGAAATGGTGTAGAAAATATACATTTCTTGATGTTCAAAGAGATGATTAACTGTTGAAATATTTCAAACATTAAGTGTAAATTGTCACAATAATCCTTAACAAGTCCATACACCATCCAATCATCTAAATAAACCTGTAAGAAGTTGTGAATAAAATCCTTGAACGCTTGGAAAACTATGCACAAAAATATAGCAGGCACGTCTTTCATACCAAAAGGCATCATAGTATAGGCAAAAATTCCCCATTCAGTGGTAAAATTATTATTTTCTTGATCCTCCTGCGTAATCCTAACTTGATTATACCCAGAGAATCCATCTGTAAAGGAATAGATCTCGTGCCCTGCAACACCTTATAGTATTTCCTCTGTGAATGGCGTAGGAAAGGGATCAATCACACATGCAACATTAAGATCCCTATAGTCCACACATATCCTAATCTAACCATCTTTCTTAAGATTGATCACCATTGGGCTAATCCATTCTGACTCATCTAGGGGCTTGATGATTCCAGACTTCAACATTTTGTCAATTTCTTCTTTGACCTTTCACGCAAGTTGGGGTTCATCCTGTAGGGTCTTTTCCTGATCGGGCACGCACCTTCCTTAAGCTTTATCTTCATTTCTCCTAATGATTCATGCATGCCTTTGAGTTCATGGTATCCCTTAGGAAATAAGTCTCGATAATCTCGTAGTAACTCAATGATTTTTCCACTTCAGAGTCAAACCAATAATTCCTAATTATGGCCTCCTTAGGCTTAGCATCCGATCCAATATTCACTTTCTTTATTTTCATAGGTTCATGATAGGCGTACATGGTCTTATCTACACTTTCCAAAACCTCACACCTACCTATTGAATGGTTTACATCCATATTTTATACTTCTTCAACATCCACTAAGTAGACCATCTTTCCTTTCTCTTTCTCAAAGCAAGTATGCCTAAGTAGTGTGGCATATGTCTCTGTTTCTTCAGAAAAACGTGCTCCTGATTTGTTTCCATCAAATAAATCCTAAATGAGTTCTTCTGCCTTTGCATTGTCTCTCATAGTCAACAGCTTTATAACCCGTAATGCCTCTTGTACTAGAGGTTTAGTAGAGAAGAAGTCAAAAGTATGGATCATTCCTGCAATCAAATCTTGCCAATTTCCAGTGTATCTATAAAGTTATGCATATACATACCAAGCACACGCGTTGACGAGGGTCGTCAATCCTCGCCATTAATAATTTCAATCCGGGTTGGTGTCCAAAGAATGTATGCATTAAGAGAAAAAGATATTGGAAAACAACTCCTTTAAACACAAACCAAACTTACATAAAATAAATCACACATGCAGAAATTTAAAAGTATACTTGCAGAAATTAAAAAAAACTTGCATAAAGGAAATCAAACTTGTAGGAATATAAAGTCACACTTGCATAAATTGAAATTGTTGAATTAAAAGTAAACATAATTGAACAAAACACCTACAGGTTTAGAATAGTATGAATTTTCACAATACAAAGATAAAAACAATACAACAAAATGAATTAAAGACAAATGAATAAACATAAACATAAAAACACAGATCCATCTTCCTTGGAATGAGTGGGAAGCTCATTCCTTGGAAGAATATTTAAATCATACTTTTGAGATCTCAAAACTACAGAATATTTGAGAGGAAAGAATAGATCTTTATTTCTTTGGAGAAAAACATTACATATCTAAGTGTGGAAGGTTGCATTTATAATTCATGCATCCAACCAACTCCTTATTTTAGGAAATACAATATGATATTATCTTTATTCCAATCCTAAAAACTAAGATCTCCATCTCCACAAAATATGGAGAGAGATATATTGTTGAAGTCAAATCTTATCTCACTTATTTTAGGAAGATTTCCTCCCAAATCTTCTCCTTGCTTTTCGATAACACGAATCATAATGATTTTATTCCTCTACATTATTAGAAGGAGAATTTTCCTAAAATATGATTTTGAACAAATACCTTTCTCGGATTTTCTATTTGATTGTTGTTTTTGATTGTGGAACTTCTGATGCTTGTCAAATACGCTTTTTCCTCAGACTCCAGTTCACTAAAATTTAGATTTCTCTTGATTGGTAAAGCCTGTAGCAAATATGAATGAGATTTTTGTTAAAAAAAAATCTATGAACAAAAACCTCTCATATATTTTCCATTTGAATTTTTTGTTTCTGTTTATGGAACTTTTAGTGCTCATCTGATACATTTTTCCTTGAATTGCAACTCACTAAAAGTTAGATTATCTTCATTGGTAAAACTTGTAACAAATATAAATTAGGTTTTTGTTAAATACATTTATATGAACAAAAAAATCTATCAGATTTTTCATTTGACTTTTCTATTTCTGTTTATGGAACTTTTAGTGCTCATCTGATACACATTTCCTTGGACTCCAACTTACTAAAAGTTAGATCTCTCTTCAAATTGGTAAAACCTGTAACAAATATGAATGATTTTTTTGTTAAACATATTGCTATGAATAAAAAATCTCTCAAATTTCCCATTGGATTCTCTGAGTTTTCACAATCCCTCAAAAACTGTCATTCCATTGATGTAAATTCTAGAACTAAAGCTGTCATTCCTTTTATACAAGTTCCAGAACTAAATCTGCAAGTTACAGAACTAAATCTGATTTTTCAACGAATTTAAAGTTCTGGGAATAATTGTCATTCAATTGATACAAGTTCTAGAACTAAATCTGTGAGTTCTGGAACTAAACCTACAAGTTTCAGAACTAACTCTGTGAGTTCCGGAACTAACTCTGCGAGTTCTGTAACTAACTTTGCGAGTCTCGCAACTAACTTAAAACAACTATAAATTTTGCATGTAACCTCAGATTGAGATGATTATTTTTTTGAACTTGCATAATTTTTCAAGAGGAATCTGAATATGGAATTAGATCTAATTTTGAATATATTGTTCATGATTAATTCCACTTTTCCCAATACTAGTATTATCTTTCCTTTATGGCCTGCATACACAAGACTTTGCATCATAAGATGAAAAAGTTGTTTAATACGAAGATGTCTGAGAATGGTTCAGTAGAAAATCATCTAAATGATTTTAATACGGTTGTAAATATGCTAGCTTCGGTTACAATAGAATTTGATGAAGAAGTTAGGGCTTTATTAGTTTTGTGCTCTTTACCTGAGATTTTGAATAGCTTGGTAATGACGGTAAGCAACTCGGTTCTAGCTAACTCAAAGTTGAAGTTTGAGGATGTTGTAGGGGTGATTCAAAGTGAGGAAATGCAAAGAAAAAGCTTTGGTGAATCTTCTACTTCAGGGAATTCTTTGACAGTGGAAACTAGAGGGAGACAGAAGAATAGAGAAAGCCATGGAAAATCAAAGGATTAGGCAAGGTGAAAATCCAAAAGCAAGATAGTATGCTGGCACTGTGGAAAGTCTAGGCATGCAAAGAAGGACTATTGGGAGCTTCAGGACAAGAAGAAACAACATGAAGAAAACAAGGAGGCAAATGTGGTAACGGGTAATGTATGTCATGATGCTTTGATTCTTTCTTTGCATAATATTACTGAATCTTGGGTTTTAGATTCGGGGGCTTCTTTCCATGCTTCTCCACATAGAAATTATTTTGTTGATTATGTTTAAGGAGAATTTGGGCATGTTTTTCTTGGTGATGATGAGCCTTGCAACATAGTTGGAAAAAGTTATTTTCAGGTTAATATGCAGAATGGGAATACTTGGCTATTGAAGGATGTCAGACATGTGCCTACATTAAGACAAAATTTGATATTGGCAGGGTAGTTGGGAAGTGATGGTTGTACTGTGATATTTACAGTGGACTCTTGGAAGGTTACTGTACGTACCCAAAATTGTAAGGTACTGTACTGCGGAACGGTGTAATAAATGCCCCAATGATGATACAGGTCTCCTCGCAAGGTGTTCGGGATCCGAAAAAGCCCTCGGAGTATGTGTTAACATCCCGCATGCCCCGCTTAGCCCCCGCGCCCTTTGTTTTCCCCTTTTTTCCCTCTTTCCTTGGCCTCTTGACCTTCAGTGACGAAACTGCCGCCCTACAGGGTGGCGGTCTCGTAACCGCAGCCCTGAACAGGGCGGCGGTCCTGTAACCACCGCCCTGCAGGGCAGCGGTCCTGTGCGTGTTTTCCAGAACGCTCTTTTGACGCGACTCGCGTGAAATATCATGTTTCACCAGCTTTTCTTTGCCGACTTGAGCATGCATTAATGTTTTTGGTCCCCTGGAACAGTGTTTTTCCTTTGTTTATTGTTTAGGAGTTCAATTTGGTTTTGGTTTTTGAGAGTTGGAATTCCTATAAATGCATGGTTTTGTGCTCAAGCAAATGGCCTCTCTCTCTCTCAAGTTTTGTTTTCTGGATTCCTCTTTGCAATTCCTTTAGTTTTCCTTTGCTTAGAATACTTAGTTTTCTTCATTGCGTGTTTTGGTTAGTATTGTGTTGCAGCTGGTAAGCCACATATCCATCTTGTACTGGCAATGATGTTGTTTCACCCATGGTCTGATTTTGGTGAAGAATTTGGTCTGGAGTTTTTGGTCTGAAGCTTGGCTGGATTTTGAAGTTTGATCTTTGCTCTCATTCCCTCATTTTAGTGGTTTTGTCTTTCAGCTTGCTTAGGATTGATAACATAGTTCATTTCATACTTGGTTAGTATTGTTCAACTGTTGGTAAGCCACAGACCCATCTTGTGCAGGCAGTGTTGTTGTTTCATCCAGTCCAGTTAGAAGCTTACCCCTGAATTCCTCTTTGCTGTAGATTTATTTTTACTATGTCTTGGAGTTCTTAGTTTAATTCATTATATACCTGGTTATCTTTATTCAGCTGTTGGTAAGCCACATATCCAACTTGTGCAAGCAGTGTCTTTGTTTTGGAATAGAATAGCTTGGGAAGACATTAAAGTTGCAGGTTTTTCTCTTCGTATAGGATAGTTGCAGGTTCTGGTCACTCCATGTTGCATGACTCGCAGTAAAATCCCGCTAGGAATCGCATAAGCCAAGCTCTGTACTCTTGCGCTATCCCTCTCCTACTCGCATTCTCTCTGTATTCTGAGCTGTCCTTGTCCCAAAATCTACTCCTATCGGTGCTAGCATTACACGCTTTTCTGGATCCAAGTGAACACGAAAGAACGAGAAGATCATACTGAGGGGACGAGATCATACACACACCATCGGATTCGCCACTGTTCTGCGGAATCCAGGTTTTAAATTTTAAAGTTCTAGTCAGAATCATATCAAATAGAGTAGTTAATCACTTTATTTCATTTCATTCTATTCTCGATATTGCCAGGGAAGCTGTGGGGATTGATAGTTTCTGAGAAACTGTGATTCACTCCTCACTTCTGAGGTAGGATCGAGAATCTTGCCGGTAGATTAGACAAACTGTTTTATTTAGAATAATTCTATAAATCGCACAGGCAAATAACCACACTCGGTTATCTTGTCTGTTTTAAATTATTGCTTAGCTATTATTTCTAGATACGCTTAAAATAGTTTGCTTTCCTTAAAATTGTTAGAATATTTCATAGAAAAATAAAAAGTTATATGTAGTTAGATTTATTTCACTTAGTTAGAATTTGTTTCATCACAGTTAGATTGCATTTTGTTTCGTATGACAATCATGGGACCTCAAGAGCCCAGGGAATATATATTTGAGCCAATCATGCCTCAACCAAACCTCGTCACAGCGATAGTTGACATAGACCAAAATCTCAGGATAGAAGTATTCCAAACAACCACAGATTTACAACTGATCAGTTCACAGTTAAGAGGACTAAAGATAGAAGCTGAGAAAGCATACGATTACTGGATACTAGGGATTAGAACATGATCTCACGTATGACCATAACAGGACCACAACAACCAAGAGTCTACGGTTGTGACCCACAGATCCCACAGCCCAACAAATCCACAAGTCAGTTAGATATAGACACTGGCCTACGCACACTAGTATTTCAGTCCACTCCACTTCCACCTATCATCATCGAACAAATGTCCTTACTAGATATAGCGGCTAACGAACCTAGGGAATTCTGGACTAGGCCAGAAAATCGTCCATAGAATCGATTATATTCATCATCCACTATATGACCTTATCGGGAGATATACACGAAACAATCCCAGGTCATTTTCCACGTATTCCGCAACCCATAGATCGAATCACGCCAGAGCTCGATATTGATTGGACCCTTCGAGCAGTCATCCTCGCTGATCGATCTATCACACCAGTCCAAGTTAGAAGGGCCTTCTTTGCCTTAGATTCACAAATTCCACTAGTGCGTGTCGAAGACATTAGACTGCCTAACTAGTTTGTCTGCATATTCCATCCCCACCGGCTGTCTCGGCACGACCTCGGGAGGTCGGGTACGCGGAAGAGTTACTTGTTGATTCTCACGCTCACCTGTCACTTTTCTGATGTACAGTTACCAAGGGTGCTCTTGTGGTGGCAAGAGGTAAGAAGGTTGGAACCTTGTATTTAACCACTTATAGCACTAATGTTTGTAATCTTGTGGTTTCAAAAGTAGATACAACATTGTGGCACTATAGGCTTGGTCATATGAGCCATAAGGGCATGGAGATTATAAAGAAGTATTTTCCCAGATATATAGAACATATGTTTGGAGTTATGTGAGGATTTGCATATATGGGAAACAAAAGTGAGTAAGGTTTCTCAAGGTTAGACCTACAAAGAAAGAGACTAAGTTAGAGCTGGTGTATTCTGATGTGTGAGGGCTAGCTCAGGTATCATCTCTTGGGGGTTCAAGTTATTATGTTACTTTTATTGATTATGCAACAAGGAAAGTTTGAGGTTTATTGTATTAGAAACAAATCTTATGTATTTGAAACTTCTGTTAAATAGAAAGCCTTTGTAGAGAATGAAACATGTCTTAAGCTAAAATATCTCAGGTCAGATAATGGTGGGGAGTATTGCAACCATGAATTTGATGATTACTGTTGTAAGAATGGAAATCTGTAGGCAAAAGATGGTTTTAGGAACTCCGCAACAGAATGGGGTGTTCAGAAAGGATGAACAAAACAATAATGGAATGTGCTAAGAACATGAGGTTACATATAGGATTGCCTCTTTATTTTTGGGCAGAAGCGGTGAGCACAACTGTGTAATTGATAAACAGAGGACCCTCAAGTGCCTTGGATGGAGGCATACCTGAGGAGGCTTGGTATGGTAAGAAAATTTATTATTCATTTCTTAGAGTCTTTAGATGTGAGGTGTTTGTCCATATAGACAAGGATGATAGGACCAAGCTAGAGGCTAAATTAAAAAAAAATGTACTTTCATTGGTCATGGTGGTGATGAATTTGGATATAAATTTTGGAGTATTAAGGACAAGAAAATCATTTGATCTAGGGATGTGGTCTTTAATGAGAAAGTCATGTATAAGCAGTAACTGCAGGAAAATAGGGAGGAATCCAATAAAGAATATGCAACGGTAGAGGGATCTTCCTGGATGGAAAAGTAACACATGAATCACATCAAGAAAATCCTCAACAGGAACCCCAAACTCCCATATTGAGGAGGTATTCTAGGTTAAGAAGAGAACCTGAACGTTTTTCTCCTTCTCTTTATTATTTATTACTCACTGATATTAGAAACAAATATGATGTATTTGACACTTTCGTTAAATGGAGCAATGCCTAGGTAGATGTAAGGAAGACATGTCTTAAGCTAAGCCATGGATGAGGATCTACCCATAATGGAAAAAGAGCATTACATAAAAATGAATTTGATGTTTACAGAGTCTAAGATATGGAATCCAGGAGGCAAGAAGATGGATACAGGAATTCCGCAACTAAAATGGTGGTATCAGAGGGGTTTGCACAGAAAAAAGTAATGAATTTTGCTATGAGCATTTTTTCTCCTATAGTAAAAATGCACTTTGATTAGAACTTTTCTTGGAGTAGTTGCAGTGAGCACAGATTTGCACTTAGAGAAGCTTGATGACCCTAAAGACTGCATTGGATCCATGGCATATTTAGAGGAGGCTATGGTATGGTAAGCAAAGTTGATTATTCATTTCTTAGGAGACTTTGGATGTGCAGGTGTTTATTCAGAAATACTTGTATGGCTTGAAACAAGCTCCATGCTAAATGGTATAAGAAATTTGATAGCTTTCATGATGGTTATGCAAGGTTATGAATTTAGATATAAATGTTTGACCATTGCATGTATATAGAAGAATCATTTGATTTATGGAAGTTAGTATTATCCTGTGTTTGTCATGTGGATTGAGCATGTTGGTTACAGGTAAAAACAGGCAGGAATCCATAAAAGTACTCAAGAAGAAGCTAGAGTGAATCCTTTCTCTATGGGAAAGTGACACATGGGTCAGTTCAGGAACCCCCTCAACAGGAACCCCATACTCCTGGTATTGAGGGGATCTTCTTGGGATAGGAAATAACGGAAGCTGACTTTATCTCAAGAAGAGTACATTAAGAAGGTATTGGAGAGGTTTAATATGCAGGATGTTAGAAACAAATATGATGTATTTGACACTTTTGTTAAATGGAAAGCCTTGGTAGATAATGAAATAGGTCTTAAGCTAAAATGTCTCAGGTTAGATAATGGAGGGGAGTATTGCAGTAATGAAATTAATGATTACTGTTCTAAGAATGGAATCCGTAGGAAAAATAAAGTTCTAGGAACTCTGCAGCAAAATGGGGTGTCAGAAAGGATGAACAAAACAATAATGGAATGTGCTAGGAGCATGAGGTTACATGCAGGACTACATCTTTCTTTTTGGGTAGAAGCGGTGAGCATAGCTGTGTACTTGATAAACAGAGGACCCTCAAGTGCCTTGGATGGAGGCATACCTGAGGAGGCTTGGTATGGTAAGAAATTTGATTATTCATTTCTTAGAGTCTTTGGATGTGAGGTGTTTGTCCATATAGACAAGGATGATAGGACCAAGCTAGAGGCTAAATCAGAAAAATGTACTTTCATTGGTTATGGTGGTGATGACTTTGGATATAAATGTTGGAGTATTAAGGACAAGAAAATCATTTGATCTAGGGATGTGGTATTTAATGAGAAACTCATTTATAAGCAGCAGTTGCAGGAAAACAGGGAAGAATCCAAGAAAGAATAGGCAGTGGTAGAGTATCTTCCAGATGGGAAAGTGACACATGAATCAGTTCAGGAACCTCCTCAATAGGAACCCCAAACTCCTATATTGAGGAGGTCTTCTAGGGTAAGAAGAGAACCTAAACATTTTTCTCCTTCTCTTTATTATTTATTACTCACTGATAGTGGAGAGCCAGAGAGCTTTGATGAAGCAATGCAGGTAGATGCCAGGAAGAAGTGGGAGCAAGCCATGGATGAGGAGCATCAAGCTCTCATGGAGAACCAGACATGGGATTTGGTGAAGCTACCTGAAGGAAAAAGAGCATTATAGAATAAGTGGGTGTTCAAAGTCAAAGAGGAAGAAGGAGGCAAGAAAATATACAAGGCCCGGTTTGTGGTCAAGGGGTTTGCACATAAAAAAGGTATAGATTTTGATGAGATTTTTTCTTTTATAGTAAAAATGACTTCTATTAGAACTATTCTAGGAATAGTTACATTAGAAGACTTGCACTTACAACAACTTGATGTAAAGACTTCATTTCTCCATGGTGATTTGGAGGAAGATCTATATATGCATCATCCAGAGGGCTATGAGGTCAAAGGTAAAGAGGATATGGTGTGCAAACTGAAGAAGAGCTTATATGGATTGAAACAAGCTCCACGTCAATGGTATAATAAATTTGATAGCTTCATGATGGAGCAAGGTTATATTAGATGTCATTCTGACCATTGCGTGTATACAAAGAAATTTGAGGATGGAAATTATATTATCCCATGTCTGTATGTGGATGACATGTTGGTTGCAGGTAAAAACATGCAGGAAATAAAAGTACTCAAGAAGAGGCTAAGTGAATCCTTTGCTATGAAGGATTTGGGGGCAGCCAAAAAAATCCTTGGTATGAGGATATCTCGGGATAGGAAGGAACGGAAGCTGACTTTATCTCAGGAAGAGTACATTAAGAAGGTCTTGGAGAGGTTTAATATGCAGGATGCTAAGTTGGTTGGGACTCATTTGGCAGACCATTTCAAGTTATCAAAGAAACAATGTTCTCAAGACAGAGCAGGAGAGAAACCAGATGTCCAAGGTACCTTACTCATCAGCAGTTGGCAAGTTTGATGTATGCCATGGTGTGCACCAGGCTTGATATTGCCCATGCAGTGGGAGATGTGAGTAGATTTATGAGTGATCCAGGCACAGAACACTGACATGCAGTAAAGTGGATCCTTTGGTATTTGAGAGGGACAATGGGGACAGTTTTGTGCTATAGTGGATCAAACACCACTTTGTGTGGTTATGTAGATTCAGATATGGCTAGAGATGTAGACAGCAGGAGGAGCACGACAGGTTATATTTACACTGTAGGTGGGACAACAGTAAGCTGGATTTCACGACTATAGAAGCTGGTGGCTTTGTCAACCATGGAGGCTGAGTATGTTGCTGCCACAGAGGCAATCAAAGAAATGATTTGGTTACAGTAATTACTTGAGGAGTTGGGACATAAAAAGGAGGAAGGAAAATTGCATAGTGATAGACAGAGTGCTATACACCTAGCTAAGAACTCTGCTTTCCACTCTAGGATGAATCATATACAGTTAAGGTACCAAATCATCAGAAAACTTTGGAGGAAGAGAAGTTGAAGGTGGAGAAGATTCATACCAGTCCAAATCCTGCAGACATGATGACCAAGGTGGTCACAAGGGAAAAACTGAAGCTATGTTCAACTTTGGTTGGTCTTCGCGGAAACTAGTGAATGGTTGAGAAGCTTGCTCAGAGGAAAAATCAGTCTCCAAGTGGGAGATTGTTAGGTTTGTGGAGCCTATTTTCATGTGTGAAAGTGTTGTAACCTTCTATGTATTACACTTAGGTATAGTTATACTAGGTGGTTTGCTCGCCAGTGAGCAGGTCAAGTGGGTTTGGGGGTGAAAACCCCTGAAGCAAATTTTTTTGGGCCTTATTAATCCATGCCCGATATATGGGAAAATTGTTATGGGTCTATTTATGGGCCCATGGTTTTTGTACCCATAGTTTTTGATGGGACGGTTTTTTCCCATGGTTTTGATACCCACGGTTTTTATCAAACTACTTAAGTAATTGTCTATTTATATGGTCTTATGCATATGATACATATACAAGCAAATGCATTGCAGATGTGTTTTGAATTCGGGTGTGAATTCTGTAGAGTTTGTTGAGCATAGCTCCAAATGGATCTGGGTATTGTATTGAGAGAGTGGAGGCTTGTAATAAAATATGGGCAAGTGATTCTTGGTGGACGTAGCCCAAATTGGGTGAACCACGTTAAATACTGTCTTTCTATGTTGTGTTATTTATTCTGCACTTTTATTTGAGATCTGTAATATTTTCTGCATATTAGTTTCTACTGTTGCAATTCTGTAAGGGATTATTCCACATATTTTATCACTTATTTCCTAACATTAGACTCAAAAAGTTTAATTGCAAAGAGGTGCACATTTTTTTCATATAAGTAGGGGGGATATGAATTTTATCTTGCCTTCCTTGGAAATCTTTAGAAGTGGATCTAGCTGTAATAGGGTGGAAACTTATCCAAGAAAGCTTAAAATATAAAATAGTAGAACCTAATAACTTTCATAAAAATACTAGTTATCTTTGTCATCCTATTGTTAAGATGGTCAAATAGTACCGAGAAGAAAGCCACCAGGTAACAGTTGATTTCCTTTGAAGAAGATCCGTCTCCTTTTGCCTTTGATTGGCCAGCAAGTTGGTTTTCCAATCAAAGTTTTTTGATTTTTTTTTTGACTTTTTTTTTTAAATTTTTGTTTTCTCAAATGATAGCATGAGAAGGATAAGAGAAAAAATTGATCCATCATCAGACTATATTCATTAAAGTACAACTTGTGTAAAATAGGATAGCAATGTCTGAGATGTTCATAAAAACCTTTTTCATACTTGGTAATTCCAAGAAGATTTCCAAAAATTGTGCTAGACAAGGTTCTAGGTCTTCAAAGCCTACACATTGGAATTGTGAGAATTGCACAAAATCACCAAGTAATTTTCAAATCCCGGATCTAAGTGATCTTAGGAGATGCAGAGTTGTTAAAGGATAAAAGTGAAAATCCGTGGGTCCCTTAAAATCTGCATGCTCTTTGGTTGATATGTTATTGCTCCAAAATCTGCATGTTGATATCAAAAACAACTCTAGAAATTCATATAGATCTAGTCCTCCACCCCTAGTACACAAAAATTTCTAAAAAAGATATTCACAATGAATTGCTTCTTAATGTTGTTATATAAGCATACTTATGAAAAATGAAGAAATTGAAAGACATGAAAACAAATTTTTCTAATGGATCTGGTTCAGAGATTGAATTTTATTATGGGATGAAAAATGGATTTGCATGGGTGTTAATTTATTATGAGTGGGTTTTTATTTTGGCTCTAAGATAATGAGAATCCATGAATATGGATGGAGTTAATTATAAATGTTTCCACTTCATTATTACAAATTGGATAAGTGAGTTTTTGACTAAGGTTATGTGTAATAAGATCATTGAGCTATTAGTTGATAAAAGGGGAAATGGTGGCGGTTATAAAAAATGGCATATGATATTTCATCAATTGGATCTACTTCCATATCTAAATTATTTGTTCATACCATTATACCTCTTGATCAAACATCACAAGTATTTTCTTAAACACATAGTTAGTTTGTGGGGAGAGAAATATTAACAATCTAATTTGGATAATTACAGAAATGATAATGCTTTAATCTACTTGTAGGAAATAAAATTCTAAAGTAGAACTACTTACCAAATTCTTCCTGTCACAGAATTTACTAAAATGTATTCTACTGTCACTAGAATATTCTTTTAGAGAACTCCGAATCTCCCAATAACACCGTGTCCTCAGAAATGATGCCAAAATGATGAGGGTCGTCAATCCTCGCCATTAATAATGTCAATCCGGGTTGGTGTCTGAAGGCTATATGCATTAAGAGAAAAAGATCTTGGAAAACAATTCCTTTAAACACAAACTAAACTTGCATAAAATAAATCACACATGCAGAAATTTAAAAGCACACTTGTAGAAATTTAAAAACACTTGCATAAAGGAAATCACACTTGCAGGAATATAAAAGCATGCTTACATAAAGGAAATCACACTTGCATAAATTGAAATTGTTGAATTAAAAGTAAACATAATTGAACGAAACACCTGCAGGTTTACAATAGACTTAATTTTCACAATACAAAGATAAAAACAATACAACAAAATGAATTAAAGACAAATGAATAAATATAAACATAAAAACATAGATCTATCTTCCTTGGAATGAGTGGCTAGCTCATTCCTTGGAAGAGGATTTAAATCATACTTCTGAGATCTCAAAACTACAAAATATTTGAGAGGAAATAATGGAGAATCTTTATTTTTTTGGAGAAAAACATTACATATCTACAGTGTGGAAGGTTGTAAATTTATAATTCATGCATCTAACCAACTCCTTATTTTAAGAAATACAATCTGATCTTATCTTTATTCCAATCCTAACAACTAAGATCTCAATCTCCACAAAATATGGAGAGAGATATATTGTTGAAGTCAAATCTTATCTCACTTATTTTAGGAAGATTTGCTCCCAAATTTTCTCCTTGCTTTTCGATAATAAAAATCATAATGCTTTTATTCCTCTACATTATTGGAAGGAGGATTTTTCTCAAAATATGATTTTGAACAAATACCTTTTTCGGATTTTCCATTTGATTGTTGTTTTTGATTGTGGAACTTCTGACGCTTGTCAAATACACTTTTTCCTTAGACTGCAGTTCACTAAAATTTAGATTTATATTGATTGGTAAAACTTGTAGTAAATACGAATGAGGTTTTTTTTAAACACATTTCTATGAACAAAAACCCCTCTTATATTTTCCATTTGAATTTTTTGTTTTTGTTTATGGAACTTTTAGTGCTCATTTGATACACGTTTCCTTGGACTGCAGCTCACTAAAAGTTAGATTTCTCTTCATTGGTAAAACCTATAACAAACCTGAATGAAATTTTTGTTAAAAACATTTCCATGAACAAAATTTTCTTTCATATTTTTCATTTGAATTTTCTATTTCTGTTTATGGAACTTTTAGTGCTTATCTGATACACGTTTCTTCAGACTGCAGCTCACTAAAAGTTAGATCTCTCTTCATTAGTAAAACCTGTAACAAATATGAATGAATTTTTTGTTAAAAATTTTTCTATGAACAAAAACCTCTCTCAGATTTCCCATTGGAATCTTTGAGTTTTCACAATCCCTCAAAAATTGTCATTCCGTTGATGCAAGTTCTGGAACTAAAGTTGTCATTCCTTTTATGCAAAATCCAGAACTAGATCTGCAAGTTCGAGAACTAAATATGATTTGTCCATGAATTGAAAGTTCTGGAAATAACTGTCATTCAATTGATACAAGTTCTGGAACTAAATATGTGAGTTCTGGAACTAAACCTGCAAGTTTTGAAACTAACTCTGTGAGTTCTGGAACTAACTTTGCGAGTTTCGCAACTAACTTAAAACAACTATAACTTTTCCATGAAAACTCGGATTGAGATGATTATTTTTTTGAACTTGCATAATTTTTCAAAACAAATCTGAATATGAAATCAGATCTAATTTTAAATGTACTATTCATGATTAATTCCAATTTTCCCAATACTAGCATTATCTTTCCTTTATGGTCTGCATACACAAGACTTTGCATCTTTTCCCAAATAATCAATACGATTAGTCAAAAAAATAGATAACAAAATATTTCTAAAAAGTGAACAAGATATATATCCTATATTCTATTGTAAGAAAACTATAAGTTCCTAGATTACATTTAAATTCACTTTCAAAGGGAACTTGGAAAGACAAAATAATGGTAATTTATGGCCAATTTATGGCCTCATCATGCGAAACCTTGTAAAGTGGAATAAAATTTGTGCACCTAGAGTGAAGGTGGTAAAGCTTCCTACCCCTCTATATAAAATCTCTCACACTGCTAAACGTGGTGCTGAACATGGTTATTACCATGATAGGTGTAAATTTGAGTAGGTGCATTACTCCTGGAAACTGAGTAGAAAGAGCAATCCTGATTTCATTCCATCCTATAATATTATCCCTGTGAACCACCCACCAGCGCGTTATTGTCCAGCATAGGGTATATGATAGCATATTTTGTCTCTCTAAATTTTTTATCCATTGTTCCTCCATGACACGCAAAAATACCGTAGGATCTCCTTCTCCAGTGTATTGAGGTTTCGAGTTACCTATTCTCTTGATACAACGAGGTTTATTGGTCCACGAAAATGTGCTTTTTACTTTGCACCCTACCAACTCATAAGTACCATGAACCCAATTATCACAAGCAACACTTGTAGTATCGCTAATAGAATGTGCATCTTCCCACTTAAGGATTACTTCTTTAGATGGCTCGAGCACTTCTGGTCCAGGATGACATGTACATAAATCCTATTCAGATCATTCTCACTCAAAGGCTCAACATAGGGCATAGATTTTCCATCTGTTAAAGGATAATAACTCTTTCCTCCTTATTTTCAAAACTAATATAACCCTTATTGAACCAAATATCAACATTATTTATATAACACCAAGGGTGCCCAAGTAGATCTGGGATGCTGTCTGCTTCTGCAAGTGCCAAAATCTCAAAGTCCCCTGTGAAATTGGTCACTTGTATAGTAATGGATGCATATTTTAAAAATCCAATAGGGGTGGCCTTGGTTCGATTAGCCATAACCATAACATTAGAAGATGGCTGTAATGGAGGTCTCCCCATCTGTACCCATGCATCTAAAGTAAGCACATCAATTTCCACGCATGTATCAATCAATATATTTCTCAAAATCAATCCATCCACAACAACATTCAAAGTGATTTCCTTGTCATAGTCCAAGCTACGAGGGGGAAGATTTACATGCAAATTTTTCCATCCAGTATCAATGATTGTGCATGAGGTGTTTCTCTTTAGCCAATTCCTTACTAATGGAATGATATTCTCCTGGCGCAACATTTTGCACACCTCTTTCAAGTCATCAATATCAGTTTTGACTGTCTCTGCTGCTTTCTTTTATTCCATCTTCCGTGATTTCTGCTTTAAATACTATATTTCACCATGATGATTTCTGAGTACCTCTATGGTTTCCTGATAAACCTCCTTCTAATGGATAGGATCTAGGTATTGTGCATGTAGAACCTCCTCCTTAATGATGGTAGGCTTCTACTGCAACACTTCTTTAGCACACGCCACTTCAGCGTGGGTAGTGATATTTATAGGCAATACCTCGGATTCTGGTTTCAACTTGGGCATTCACTGATTTTCCACAGTTTGTTGTATCCTAACCATCCCTGTGCCTTTTTTCCCTATTTATGCTACTTACTAAGATGCTCATATAGGTCCGGGAATTCCTCATAGCTATGATTCTTTCCACAGAAAGAACATGTAATATTTTGAGGACATTCACGCATGTAGTGGTCAGGAGATCCACATGTATAACATGTTCTGCGAGGAAACTCACCTCGTCCACCACCACGAGCTCCACCTCTAAATCCACCATGGTTTCCTCGACCTATGCCACAACCTCCTTTAAAACACCATTCATTTCGATCATAGCGCACTTGATTGTGATCCTGATCTTGATGTTCATTTTTGTCTTTCAAGTTATTTGATGCTCCTATCTATCACACACCAATATCTATAGCATCATGGATCTAACCAATCAATCTATAGTCCTCTGTATCATGAATTGTGGACCAAAAAATATTACAATAGCAGGATACATTCTTCCTTATTGCACCTTGCAGTAATGGGAGTGGCTAGCATCATGGTTCAAATGACATATCTCATAGTCTAGTAATAATGAATGCACTGATCTACGGGGATAACTATCCTTGGTGTGCCCTTCTACTTCATAATCTATACACCAAATCCTCGTGTGCATCTCATGTGATGAGTTCTCTGATAGTTTCTCCAACTATTTTTCCATAGCTGTAATCTGTGCTTGCAAGAATGGGATGACTCCTATGTCTATGCTCCCAACTGCCTCAGTGTGAAAAGCTACCTCAAGTGCTTCGTGCGGATCAGTTTATGTCTTATGTGTCAAAGCCATTCTAAAAGGTGTAATTAGACCTCTAACGAACCATTGGGTATGCTGGCTTGCATGAATATCATAAGAAAGTTTAGATAAAAGAATTTCAAAATGGGTATCATACTCTTTGACACTCTCAGTAGTGCCTTTCTTAATATACTCGAGTGCTCTTATACTCTTCTACTCGAACTCACAGATGTGAAATTCTTTAAGGAAAACATCTTTTAATGCTGCATAGTCTATGCAGGTCTGATCAGGGTCAAACTTTCTGTACCAGCTATCTCCCTCTCGTGCGCCTCATTATACTTAAGCCACCTTTCTTCTCTCTACCTTTATGCTGCTAGGTCTTCCATATTTTACCAAACCTGCTCCTACCCCTGCACGTGGTAGGGTTTAGTTAGCCATCGGCTTACTTTCTAAGTTAAGGGTCACCATTAAGATTTTAATCACCAATGAAATGTCTTGCAAGTAAGTTCCCATGGGATATTGTACAAAATGAAATTATGCTACCTCTGGGAAAGAATAAGTGGAAATTGAGTACTCTAGAATATAATTGTTCAGAACACCACGAAACCAACTATCCACAACGCATGTCAAAATTAGATCAGCATCATAAAGGGCCTGAAATTATTCCTGCATCCAGACAAGTGTGCGCTACCTCCAACCCCTTTTAGACGTATAAGCAACAAACCACTCATACAATTCTATCAGAAAAATAGCGAAGAATATCTCATACAGATTCTGTTCCACCTATGCGTGTTCATTAAACTCAGATCTGGTACTGAACCTCCATGCACATTCTTCTTCTAGATCTTGTATCCACTCCTCAAGACTTGCTAGAGTCGACTGATATGTATTCATCACGAACAATCTTGAAAATAACTGAAAAAGAGGTCCCGGAAACATAACCAATGATGCAGCCTAGAATTTGCCAGAATTAACCCATGCGCGTTGACTCCTCCTACTCTCCCACTGCCTAAATTAGTTTGCTGACTACTTGTCGTACTAGATATTAGAAAACCAAGCACAAGGGTTAGGTTTCCAGGTAGATTTAGATGCACACCCATAGCCCAAGTTGTATCTGTTGGCACACTTCCACGTGAGTTACTGATGCTCTGACTCCATGCCTTCTGCATGATCTCTAAATCCTTTACGAGCCATCTCTCTCCTCAATGCCATTCACTCTGCAACATTCGGATGCTTCTCTATCTCCCTCTCACTTGCCTCATTATAATTAAGCCACCTTTCTTCTCTCTACCTTTTGCCACTAGGTCTACCATCTTTAACCAAACTTGCTCCTGCCCCCGTGCGTGGTGGGGTTTAGTTAGCCATCAGCTTTCTTTCCAATTTTAGGGTCACCATCAAGATTTTAATCGCTAATGAATTGTATTGCAAGTAAGTTCCCCTGGGATATCATTAAAAATTAAATTCTGCTACCTCTGAGCAAGAATAAGTGGAAATTGAGTACTTTGGAATATAACTATTTAGAACACCACGAAACCAACTATCCACATCACGTGTCCAAATCAGATTAGCATCATAAAGGGCCTAGAATTCTTCTTGCTTCTAGAAAATTATGTGCTACCTCCATTCCCTTTTAGACCCATGAACAACCATCCACCCATATAGTTCTATCGGAAAAATAGCGAAGAAGCTCTCATATAAACTATTATATAGATTCTGTTCCACCCATGTGTGTGTGTTAAACTCAAATCTGGTGCTGAACCTCTGTGTGCATTCTTCTTCTAGATCTTGTATCCACTCCTCAACACTTGCTAGAGTCAACCGATATGTCTTCATCGTGAACAATCTTGAAAAAAATTGAAAAAGAGGTCCCAAAAATGGAACCAATGATGCAACCTAGAATTTACCAGAATTAACCCAGGCACGCTGACACATCACCCAACCTAGACTAAGCACTCATCCAAAGAACACAAAGCTACCAGGCCCCTCTTTAGGGTTGTTTTTGTAGGATGTTATAAGATGAGGAGTTGATGCAATCAGAACCATAAATAGTTTAAACATTCTATAGAGCATATTCTAGATCTAGATCTAAGGAGTAATATATTTAAGTAATAGACATAATGAATTCTACCATGTAAGATCTAGTTGTAATCATGTTTAACACCTTGAATCAACCAATACACTCCATTATATTAAACAAAATAAATACATAGAAGCTTCTTACAAAAATTAATACCATAAGCTCATGCGTGCATAAGATCTGGTAGCATGAATTCACAATAACTCATATCCAGTCCATCTATACTACGTAGATCACTACATATTTATAAGGGTGGGGAAATTCCCTTCACCACTTACATAATTCCCAAAATAGGTTGCATGCTGAAAATAGCTATGTGCCTTTACAATAATAGACACACATGTAAGTGTGCTAATAATAGATATCTTTTGGTTAACTAACAGTAATAATTCTATTATTAACTTGAACCCATGCAAAGCTCTTTATTATACACTCTTCCAAAAATAGCCCATGTGTGTCACATAAGTCTTTATCTAGTTTGTGTGCTCTGCACGCTATCTCCAAAATAGCCCATACTCCTAAAAATGGCTAAGTCCCAAATCAGTCTTTGTCCTTTGCATGTGTGTCCTTTCCTATCCTTTCATGCCTTTGAATGTGCCTTGTTCTTACACACAAACCTTCTGTGTGCCTTCTGCTAAGTATCATACTTTGTCTTCCTAACATCCTCATGATTGGTTACAACATTTGGAAATATTCTTGGTGGATCTTTGTAATCTTTCAAAACTTCCTACTCATTTAGAAGCTTCTCTTCCTTTTCTTTAGCTCTTCTTTTGATTTTGCAAGATGGGATAAATCAATAACCTCTGTAAGTATGGTACCAACATGTACACTATATTCAGAGTAAAAATATTGTTTTTCATCTTCCTTTTGTGCTTGTTATTCTATAAAATCATCCCCCACCTTGCATTCTTCAGTCTCAGCCTCTGTTAAAGGCTTAACCAATTGTGGTATATGATTGGTTTCAAATTTTGAAGCCCAATCCTTCAAATTTTTCACAAGTTCTTCTCTATTGGGCTCTTCAACTTGTTTCCCTCCTTGAATGATTTTCTAATTATTTTCTTCCCAAAATGGATTTGGGAATACAAGAGGAGGGGTGGGTTGGTTTACAACATGATTTTTTAATTGTTGAGGTGGAAGGGGATGTTTAATTTCTTCTTGTGGAGGGGAAGGATATTTGGAAGAAAAGAGGGTGGAGAAATGAAGGTGGGATGGAAGGGAAGAAGATGGGGAAGGTGAATTCTCAATGGGGGTAGCAAGCAAAAATCTAGGGATATGAAACTCGGGATGAGATAGTGTTGGTTGGGAAGGAGCAATGGGAGGGCTGTAAGATGGTAGTGTAAGGTTTCCCCATTGACGGGGTCTCCTGACACTAGATTCATGAGCCTCCAATAACTCAACCCATTTTGCAATTATGGGCATCATCTCAATCATAAATTCTAGCTTCTGCTGAGGTTTGAACCAACTTGGTATAGGGCCAAACCATGGGGAAGGGACATTAAAACCAATTTTACATGCGTTCATTACATATTTATCCCTAGCCTACATCATGTTCACCTCCATTGTTTGAACCTTTCCTTGAAAATAAATGTTTGCCATAAAGTTTCCTCCATCACCTATATAACCTTGTTCTTGAAAAACATTTTGGTTAAAAGAATAACCACATGGGTCAGTTGGGGTTAGGTTATATGTAGGTTCTTGATGATGGGGCTCATATAAGTTATTAGTAGGAGGATTTTGATAATATGGGGATGAAGAGAACTAGTTTTACTTCTGAAAATGAGAGTTCTAAGAAGGAAATGAAGTCATGATTGCATAACTTCATGAATGGAAGAAAAATAGAAAGAATGAAAGGAAAGAAATATGAAGTGAAATGGGTGGAAGAATGAAGGGAAGGTCTCCTGATGAGATAATGGGTTATTTTAATCAATGGAGTCGCTAGTTATGCTTGAAAATGCATTCAAAGGTTGAAATCTCCCCAATAGCACATCAAACTTGGTGAAAAGAAGATTTAAGCTAGGATGCACACCTGTGAAATGTATAAATTTCAATGCTTTTCCCACTGGGCATGCCAAAACTATTATGTCAAAAAAGTAACATCCTAGGATCTACTTATTATAGGTCCCTACCTTTTGCTAACATGAGACCATCTCTCAAATTATGGGACTTGCTACTTGAGATGGACCTCCGGAGAAGGCTGACTTCCTCTACCTAATATAATACTAAAACTACTCCTAAAAGGGAAAAAACAACTAACTAATCCTTTAATAACCATTTTAAGGGACCAGGGAGAGAGAGATAGAGGGTTAGAAAGATGCATGAAATGAAACCCTAAGCTAAAAGGTGGCGATAGCACTAGAAAAGGGGTGGACATATTCTAGTGAGGGATATTAGAGAAAGGAATGGAGAAGGGAGAGGCTGGACATAAGTGACACATACCCAAAGCTTCATTCACTATCTATTCTCCATGAAACATTAAAAAATGGAATTGTAAAGGAAATACGTGCACAACACTGTGCTTACGAAAAAGAGAGGTAAGGTTGGAGCTAAAATGAACAAGGACAGAAAAATGTGTCAAAAAACAAGATTTATTGCAATAAAAATATGCATAGTCTAGTATAGTTACAAAGGAGGGATCAAGAACACATTACCAAACCCAAAATGGAGGTTTGATGCCTCACAACTGCTCAGTAACCATTTTGACATAGTTCCTTTGTAGTTTTTAGAACATCCCTCTTTCAAAAATGAAAGATTTTACAATATATAGCTTAGAGAAATAGA
The DNA here is from genome assembly GCA_019776745.2 of Taxus chinensis. Lineage (NCBI taxonomy): Eukaryota > Viridiplantae > Streptophyta > Pinopsida > Cupressales > Taxaceae > Taxus > Taxus chinensis. The sequence continues at coordinate 9,461,489 of CM034153.1, forward strand.
GAGAAGAGAGAAAAGAGAAGGGGTAACACTTTTGAACTTTCAATTACCAATAGTCTATATTGAAGTCTTCTGCAAAGAACATGGGAACTTTACAAGGCCATTACTATGTCTATTTTTTCCTGGAGAAGGAAATGAAGCCACACTTCATTAATTTTGGTGGTTGAATTGTTTGATTTGATCATTTGCATGCCTAATATTGCTCTTGCTTCCTCAAATGTCGTGTTTACCATTTTGACCTACCAAACACCACCAAAATCATATTTTTATGATGTTATGTTAAAGGGATCAAGGAGATCTTTACAACGATATAAAGTTTGTCTGATTTGGAGCTCAAAGTCAAAACATATGGCCTTATGAAGATTTACATGTCGAAGAACACATGAAGTTGACACATGTCAGCATTTGATTGGTTCAAGGATCGTCCTCTGCCTACATTTACATTATTTTTTCCCTTGCTATGTGTCATTATCCCATTAGGTTATGGGATTATGCCTTGCTTTATTTTATTTTATTTTCCTTTTCCTGCCTTTAGAAATACGGGCCAATAAAACAACGCCACATTCCTCGCATTGTCAGACTTACGATTTGCCTCTTCTGACCGTTGCAAATCATTGACCAATGAGGAAGCTCCATGTATGGCACATGTTTTCCTCTCATTGGTTGTGCCTTCACATCATAACTTCTCTCTTGAGTGGATTTAAACTATTGGCCCTATAGGAATGCGCCACCTGTCCTCCTTGGCCGTCTTTGCCTACCTAGACCTGAAGCTCTTTGAAATAAGGCGCATTCTTAGGACTTTACATCTGCGGACACCGATCTTCTAAAAGGTCATAAAAATGGTGACACCTCTCCCCTACGGGTCATTGATCTTGCACCAATTTTCATCCCTAGCTCTGCCTTTCTATTGGGTGCATATCTGATGGGCACATATGCTTCATTTCTGCTGATTCCATAGGATTCATTCCATAGGCTTCATTTCTACTGGGCACATCTGCCTTGGAGTGTGACAGAATGACGACTCGTGTCCTCCTTGGACTGTTGATTCACTACTATCTGTCATCGCCCTATATTTTCCACTGTGTGATAAAATCAGTGATAGACTTGTCGTCATATTGATGAATAAAATACAAATATGTGATATAGACCTTTTTAGAAATTTTTATCTAGAAGTGATCGTGAAAGGTCTACACCAATCGATTAAAGGAAAAGATTGAGTGCTTGGGCAAAACACTGTACCGGTCTAAGGAGGGTCCCAAAAGGGACATGCGAAAGGTATAAAGGAGCAAGGTATCATCATGGCCTATTAGGTAATAAGCATGTCTAAATTAACGCAAGTGTTGTTATGGGTCATCCTTACTGTTGAAGTGATAAATTTAGGTAGCTCCTATTGCGTGGGATATGGATGAATAGGTATAGAGGGATGGATGGGATCATTACAAATCTCATCATATGTTAAGGCATTATGGGACCCAGAAACTAAGGCATCAAGCGTTTGCATTTTATCCATCATAATTTTAATGATATCTGGTGTGGGGTTTGATTGAGTGATGCCCCCTTAGGTATAAGGGACTTGATAAGATGAATGGGTCATAAAAGGCATACCAGCATGTGGTGGTGTCACATGTAGGAAGTAGTGGATGAGGAGGGCATATAACCCGAATATGCAATTGAGGTGATGGGTTACGTTTGAGGTAAGGTGGAAGTGGGAGGGGCTTGTAGAAAGATGTAATGAAATTACTTGTATAATTCAGATCATGAGCAGAAATATAACACCAAATAACATAATATTCCAGAATAATAATCTCAATATGCAATTATAATAGCTTCGCCGCTTCGAGGGGGCAACCTCCAAACCATACAATAATACTAAAATACTCCAATGATGATGAAATACTACCTAAAATCCCTTATATATACTATTCATATGTTATGGCCATCACCAAGGCTGACCTACTAAGCATGAGAAAGTATAAATGATACAATAAAATGATATTGTAAGCCACAAGTTGGCTACTCATATCCTAATACAAGAAATAGGTTAAGGGTGTAGCATGCCCTTCCCCTTCAAAAAAACATTGTCCCCAATGTTGAGAAGCTCCGGGTACTACTGCAGGAATGTCATATCTTCCCATGTTGCATCTTCATTGTCCATATCTTCCACTTGATCAGGTACTCAATAATAACCCATGTCCTCAATATTTTAGTGTGTGTTTGAAGGATGCATTTAGGTTCTAAGATGATGTTAGGTTGTGGAGCATGTTTTCATGTGTGAAAGTGTTGAAGACTGTCACTTTTCATGTATCCTCGTTAGGGTTCGATGGCGCAACCTCTGAATTTTTTTTAGGTGTAAATTGTTTTTTTTTTGGCCTAAAAAAAATGCACCCAACATATCGGGAAATGTGCTCTTCTCATATTGGAGAGATTTTTGACCCATAGGTTTTCGGGCTGGTTTTGGCCCATGGTTTTGATACCCACGGTATTGTAAAACTACTTAAGCAGTTGCCTACTTATATGGTTTTATGCATATGGTAGGATATAATGAAAAACATTGCAGATGTGCTTTGAATTCGGTTGTGAATTTTGTAGAGTTTGCACAATATTACTGAACCTTGGGTTTTAGATTCGGGGGCTTCTTTCCATGCTTCTTCACATAGGCATTATTTTGTTGATTATGTTCAAGGAGAATTTGGGCATATTTTTCTTGGTGATGACGAGCCTTGCAGCATAGTTGGAAAAGGTTCTGTTCAGGTTAAGATGCAGAATGGGAATACTTGGCTATTGAAGGATGTCAGACATGTGCCTACATTAAGATGAAATTTGATATTGGTAGGGCAGTTGGGAAGTGATAGTTGTACTGTGATATTTACAGTGGACTCTTGGAAGGTTACCAAGGGTGCTCTTGTGGTGGCAAGAGGTAAGAAGGTTGGAACCTTGTAATTAACCACTTATAGCACTAATGTTTGTAATCTTGTGGCTTCAGAAGTAGATACAAAATTGTGGCACTATAGGCTCGGTCATATGAGCCATAAGGGCGTGGAGATCATAAAGAAGGATTTTCCTGAATATACAGAAATAGGTTTGGAGTTCTGTGAGGACTATATATATGGGAAACAAAAGCGAGTAAGGTTTCTCAAGGTTGGACCTACTTTGATGTGTGGGGACCGGCTCATGTATCATCTCTTGGGGGTTCAAGTTATTACGGTACTTTTATCGATGATGCAACAAGGAAAGTTTGGGTTTATTGTATTAGAAACAAATCTGATTTATTTTACACTTTGGTTAAATGAAAGCCTTGGTAGAGAATGAAACATGTCTTAAGCTAAAATGTCTCAGGTCAGATAATGGAGGGGAGTATTGCAGCAATGAATTTGATGAATACTGTTGTAAGAATAGAATCAGCAGGAAAAAGACAGTTCTAGGAACTCTGCAGCAGAATGGGGTATCAGAACACTCTGAACTATTGTTACTTCCTCCTGAGCATTCGAGTGTTGATATATGATTTCTTCTGTATAAGGATGTGTTCCTTTGATTGTGAAGTCATGCTTGATATGGATTGTATCTTCTTTGCTCTTGAAGATCTTTGACTGAGTCAGGATATGCTTGGACTCTTTTATTTCTTTCATTTTTAGCACCTGAGTTCAATCTAATTTCGGGATGAATTGTGGATTTACCCATCTTTATGACTCAGCCTTGGATCAGTGGCATTGATCCAAGAGATGTTTTAAGTTTATTCTGGATGAACAAAAATTATAGACCTTACGAAGGTTGCAAGGTCTGAATGTGTTGAATAAGCAATTCTGAAGTCTAACTCAGGTTTATTGTGTTAAATGAATTGGTTCCCGATATCGTAATATCAGGAAGGCCTAGACCTTGAGCCAGGTAATAAATTTTGGTGTATACTGCAAGCTTATTATCAATGCTGGATAGAATCCATTTCGGGAATGTTATACTCTGTTGGTTCTTATATTGAACGATTCTACTTGTGAGACCTAGAATGGATTCGTTAAGGTTAATAACCTTAACCTAAACTATAACCTATGGGTTGAATTAGTGCTAATCTAACCTAGCCCTAAACTATAGGTTTAATGCTCCTAAGGTTAGCGACCTAGCACTATGGAAGTAAGACTAAAGTATTACCTTAAGATCTAACCTATGTTTCTAACCTAACTAATGATAGTGGATGAAGGGGGACCTATGAAGGGGTGCAAGCCATGGGTGGAGGTTTCCATGGAATTAAATGAGGAGGATAAGCATGAAGGACAAGGGATATGGCGGAGATTGCAAATGGCTATTGAGACCAACGTGGCAGAGTCGCCAAATCTGAGAATGGTTGTTTATTTGCATTTGTCAATCACCAACTTTGGTAGTCGGTGGCAATGGAGATTAGGTGGGAATCTTGGAGTTAATGTCATTGATGAACTTTGGTTCCCGAGCGTGGATTGCTCGGGAAGGCATGCAAATGGAAAATTAGTTGGTTGTTTGGTTTTCCATACGCTCCGTTTTTCTCTCTGTTTGATCACTGGTTCTTCGAACCAGTCTACTTGGTGTTGCATGGCAACTATGAGAATAACTAGCTCTTTTCTCTGTCGGGGAAAGTTTATAAGACATGAGGGTAACAAATTATTGTTGCTGAATCTATCATGGAAGAAGAGGAGAAGGCGCGAGCACATTCAGAGGTCTTCTTCGGATTTTTAAAGCGACATTACCAGGCATGATAGGCCCTGACTTTTAAAAATCTTGCTTTACTCCAAATGCTTTCATTAAAACAACTCTGTTCAGGTGATTTCAGTTCAGTTGGTTTGAAGCAATGTATTGGTTCTTCTTTTCCTGTGGAATTAGGAATCTCGGATTTTTCGAAGACTTTGTTGGAATGTTTACTGTATTTATTCTTCCTTTTGGTTTCATTTCGTTTGAGACCGGCTGTGCTTTTATTGTTGTTGAATCCTGTTGAATCTTGCTAGAATACTTTAAGTTCCTTCTGGTTGGAATGCTTGCTGTGATTATACTACTTGAATGCGACTATTGTAGAAATCCTTACTGTGTTAGCAATTTTGGGTTAGTTTCCGTTGAAAGTTTTTAGGGATTATATACGAAAATGACTCAGTGAGAGTCCTTTTAATGTTTCGTATGTTTTCATCTTCTGCTTAAGCTTAGTTTTGAATGTTGTTGTTTAGTTGAGAATACTGATGGTATCGACTCAGTGAGAGTCTTTGAAATGTATCTTGTATTTCAACTTCTGTCTAAGCTTAGTTATGAATACTGTTGCTTAGTTGTGAATACTGTTGCTCAGTTGTGAATACTGTTGCTTAGTTGTGAATACGGTTGGTATTGACTCAGTTGGAGTCCTTGAAATGTAACTAGTGTTTCGACTTTTGTATAAGCTTAGTTGTGAATACTTATTGATATTGATTCTGTTGGAATCCTGAATATGTATCTTGTATTTAACTTTGTCTAAGCTAAGTTATGAATACTGTTGCTTAGTTGCGAATAAGTCGCGAATACTGTTGTTGCGAATAGACTTAGTTGTGAATACGGTTGGTATTGACTCAGTTGGAGTCCTTGAAATGTAACTAGTGTTTCGACTTCTGTATAAGCTTAGTTGTGAATACTTATTGATATTGATTCTGTTAAAATCCTTAATATGTATCTTGTAATCGACTTCTGTAGAAGTTTAGTTGTGAAGACTGTTGATATTGATTCAGTTGGAGTCCTTGAATGTTTTCATATGAATTCGACTTAAATCTTAACCTGGGCTATGAGTTCTTGTTGGATACGACTCCGTTGGAGTCCTAGCAGTATTTCCATGTGAACTCGACTCCTGTTGAAGCCCTGATGTGTTTTCTGGATGGCTCTACTTAGGTTAAAACTTGGATGAGCTTATGTAATGGAGGTGACTTCTGTAAAGTCCTTGCTGAACATTCATAGAGATTAGATTCAGTTGAATGAATCTGTGCATGTTTGTGTTTAGACTTAGTGTGAATATCTCTGTATTTGCATATGGAATGTCATTTGTTTTAGTGTTATCTAGTCTCGTGGCTGACTGTGATAAAAAGATCCTAGCTGTGCTCTGTTAAACAATGGCGATGGGTATATTCATGTTGATGAATGATATGAAAAAGAATTGTTGAGTCTGTTATGGTTGGATTACTTACTATTGCTTGTCGCGAGAGCTCTTGTATTGCTTAATAGCTACAGGTGATTTTTATAATTGGATTTAGATGGAACTGTAGTTCTTCTTGTAATCTCGACTGTTTAGTCGCATGCGTAAATGTATTTGCATTATACTAAAGGAGTCGATACAGTCCAGAACAATGTTGATTTAGGAATCTAATTGACTCTGTTTCTTTCTTCTAGACTGTAATTTATATGTTGATGTATAATAAGTTGAATAGGAAAATTCTCTCTCTCCTAGTCAGGAAACCTTGTGTGCTTTCTTCTTGCATCCTTTTGTGATCTCTACGGTAAGGGCATAACAAGAATAAACTGAGGTATTGTATGGAGAGACTGGTATAAAATGTGTGTTGCTGTATAAATAGGTATACTTGTCAATACCATTGAAATGTGTTATGATGATAAAAGAATTAAGACAGTGAGCTTGTTGAATGTTTTAACTGCCTTTGAGAAATTGTTAGAAACATTCTTGTAGGAGTATTGCTGTCTTAGAAAGGTTGTATTCATATGTTCTTAGTCTCTAACATATAGGATGAATAGCCTGATTTAAGTTTGGAATTTGAAGAAATGATTTCATATAAACAGGTTGTTTAATGAGAACAATTGGTGGATTGCAATTGTTTTAAGAATTAGTGCTTATCATGCTCAGTTCACCGAACAGACCCGTGTTGACAATTTTTGCAGATGGTTGCCATAAGTGGTAAAGGCACGCAGATCTGATATGATGTTCAGATTGTTTAATTTGGTTTTATGATGAAATTCCAACTTGATTCTCTAAATGTACTACTTGAAGAAAGATGTTCTTTTGCTGTTGAGTATTGTATCAAATATGTTGAATGCATAAAATGTATTTGATTAGCTTAGAAATGAATGAAATGAGGTATTTGTTACTTATGTGTTTGCATTCGTATCTTGATGGATTGAACTTCTTCGGTTCAAATGATTTTAAGAGCATTGTTATTATTGTATACCTTGGAGACATTTGGGATTCTCTATGTAAGCTTTGCAAAGATTATGTGACTGAATACTTGTGAATGTTTAGTAGTTCTGTTATGTTCTATCTAAAGCTAAATTGAAATTTAGAACACCGTCTTTCGAGAAGCTAAGGTTAAAATAAACCTCAACAGGAAGCTGAACGGGCTGAATAAATTATTACTTCCTAGTCTTGATCTAAGTCAAGACAACGTTTAATTTGATTTTAAATCACTATATCTTAATACTAATAAGTAAGATGTATTTCAGTTTTGAGAACTGATATAAACCTAATAAGGGTATGGTTAGCAACCTTATGAGAAGACTTAGGGCTACTGCCCAATTTCATTGATTTAGATCATTGTGTAGCAAAGAACTCCTTAATGAAACCTCAAATCTTATTAACTTCTCTTTGTGAAATGGGTCTTTTTAAGAAAGGCAATTCTAAGGTGAGGAACCCAGGGGTTGGGAAAAGACTACCCTAAAAGGAGCGTCTTAAAGTATAACTTTAACTCAACGTAAGTAACACCTTAAAGTTAAGTAGATCTTTTCGAGGCGGATTTGGAAGGTTGATGGCACAAGTCAACTGCAGGGTTGTACCTTTGAGAAGATTATGATCTTCTCGAAGATAAAACAATGCAGGTGACTTATGGTGACACCCTTTGCATTGATCGTTAAGATTTACACCTTAAACTCGAACAAGTTTTTACTCCGGGACTGGTTAGGAATGTGGTCATGATATGAGGCTACCCTGGAGACTCAGGGTACCTTGACACACAGGGTTAACTAGGGTTGACCCAGTATGTCAGCGTATACCTAGTTCTTGAGAACATCCTTATATCATTGTCATATTATTAATCCATTCCTAAGTGAATAACTTGGGATAGGGGAGGCTGACAGAAGTCAGTGTAAGACATTCTACATAACATAGGAATGGGGTGAAGGACGTATTCTAGATTGACGAGTATGCCGTCAAGGAATACGAGACATAAGCAGTATGTTTCAAATCTTTGGCCAAAGTATCACAAGCTGCTGATTGCGTTGTCCTATGTCACCTAGTCTAAGGGACGAGATGCCGATGAATAATGGTAACAATTATTCAGATAGGTTCCTTGGACAGAGCATTCTGAATCCTAGATTAGGGAAGAGAACCGCAAGAGTGATGTGTTAAAATAAAAACACCAACTCTTTGATACTCATGAATAGATCGGTAGATTACCGAGTCATGGAATGAATAGATCGGAGGTACTCCGAGTCATTACAGCTGCATATGGTTATCTGTTATAAGAATGGTTGTTTTGATTTGTGAGTTCTAAATTATGTATTTATAACTAGGAAGCATTTATCAAAAAAAAAATTACTTGTTCTATTGTACTAAATTGGGGACGTTACACATCATAAAGAATAATTTGCCTGGATATACAGAAACATGCTTGGATTTATGTGAGAACTGTATTTATGAGAAATAGAAGTGAGTAAGGTTTCTCAAGGTTGGACCTACGAAGAAAGAGAGTAAGTTAGAGCTGGTACATTCTGATGTGTGGGGGCTAGCTCAGGTATCATCTCTTGGGGGTTCAAGTTATTATGTTACTTTTATTGATGATGTAACAAGGAAATTTTGGGTTTATTGTATTAGAAACAAAATCTGATGTATTTGATACTTTTGTTAAATGGAATCCTTGGTAGAGAATGAAACAGGTCTTAAGTTAAAATGTCTCACGTCAGATAATGGAGGGGAGTATTGAAGCAATGAATTTAATGATTATTGTTCTAAGAATGGAATCTGCAGGAAAAATACGGTTCTAGGAAACCTGTAGCAGAATGGGGTGTCAGAAAGGATGAACATAGCAATAATGGAACGTGCTAGGAGCATGAGGATACATGCATGACTGCCTCTTTCTTTTTGGGCAGAAGCGGTGAGCACAGCTATGTACTTGATAAACAGAGGACCCTCAAGTGCCTTGGATGGAGGCATACCTGAGGAGGCTTGGTATGGTAAGAAAGTTGATTATTCATTTCTTAGAGTCTTTAGATGTGAGGTGTTTTTTCATATAGACAAGGATGATAGGACCAAGCTAGAGGCTAAATCAGAAAAATGTACTTTCATTGGTTATGGTGGTGATGACTTTGGATTTAAATGTTGGAGTATTAAGGAAAAGAAAATCATTAAGATCTAGGGATGTGGTCTTTAATGAGAAAGTCATGTATAAGCAACAGTTGCAGGAAAACAGGGAAGAATCCAAGAAAGAATATGCAATGGTAGAGGATATTCCGGATGGGAAGTGACCCATGAATCAGTTCAGGAACCTACTCAACAGGAACCCCAAACTCCTATAGTGAAGAGGTCTTCTAGGGTAAGAAAAGAACCTGAACATTTTTCTCCTTCTCTTTATTATTTATTACTCACTGATAGTGGAGAGCCAGAGAGCTTTGATGAAGCAATGCAGGTAGATGTCTAGTAAGAAGTGGGAGCAAGCCATGGATGAGGAGCATAAGTCTCTCATGGAGAACCAGACTTGGGATTTGGTGAAGCTACCAGAAGGAAAAAGAGAATTGCATAAACAAGTGGGTGTACAGAGTTAAAGACGAAGAAGGAGGAAAGAAAAGATATAAGGCCCGGTTGGTGGTCAAGGGGTTTGCACATAAACAAGGTATAGATTTTGATGAGATTTTTTCTCCTGTAGTAAAAATGACTTCTATTAGAACTGTTCTTGGAATAGTGCCAGCAGAAGACTTGCACTTAGAAAAGTTAAATGTAAAGACTGCATTTCTCCATGGTGATTTGGAGGAGGAAGCTATATATGCAGCAGCCAGAAGGATATGAAGTCAAAGGTAAAGAGGAGATGGCGTGCAAACTGAAGAAGAGCTTGTATGGCTTGAAATAAGCTCCACATCAATGGTATAAGAAGTTTGATAGCTTCATGATGGAGCAAGGTTATATCAGATGTCATTCTGACCATTGTGTGTATACAAAGAAAATTGAGGATTGAAGTTATATTATCTTGTTTTTGTATGTTGATGACATGCTGGTTGTAGGTAAAAACATGCAGGAAATAAAAGTACTCAAGAAACAACTAAGTGAATCCTTTGATATGAAGGATTTGGGGGCTGCCAAACAAATCCTTGGTATGAGGATAACTCGGGATAGGAAGGAATGGAAGCTGACTTTATCTCAGGAAGAGTACATTAAGAAGGTATTGGATAGGTTTAACATGCAGGATGTTAAATTGGTTGGGACTCCTTTGGCAGGCCATTTTAAGTTATAAAAGGAGTAGTGTCCCAAGACAGAGCAGGAAAGAAACCACATGTCCAAGGTACCTTACTCATCAGCGGTTGGCAGTTTGATGTATGCTATGGTATGCACTAGGCCTGATATTGCCCATGTAGTAGGAGATGTGAGTAGATTTATGAGTGATCTAGGTACAGAGCATTGACAAGTAGTAAAGTGGATCCTTCAGTATTTGAGAGGGACTATGGGGACAGTTTTATGCTACAGTGGATCAAACACCACTTTATGTGGTTATGTAGATTCAGACATGGCTGGAGATGTAGAAAATACGAGGAGCACAACAGGTTATATTTACAATGTAGGTGGGATAGTAGTGAGTTGGATTTCATGACTACAAAAATTGGTAGCTTTGTCACACACGAAGGCTTAGTATGTTGCTACCACATAGGCAAGCAAAGAGATGATTTGGCTACAAGCAATTGCTTGAGGAGTTGGGGGCATAAGCAGGAGGAATGTAAAGTTACATAGTGATAGTCAGAGTGCTATACACCTAGCTAAGAACTCTGCTTTCCACTCTAGGACGAAGCATATATAGTTGAGATATCACTTCATCAGGATAGCTTTGGAGGAAGATAAGTTGAAGTTGGAGAAGATTCATACCAGTCCAGAATCCTGCAAATATGATGACCAAGGTTGTCACAAGGGATAAACTAAAGGTATGTTCAACTTTTGTTGGCCTTCATGCGAATGACTAGTGAAGGGTTGAGAAGTTTTCTCAGTGGAAATACTAGTCTCCAAGTGGGAGATTTTTATGTTTGTGGAGCCTATTTTCATGTGTGAGAGTGTGGTACACCGTTCATTATGATTACTATACACTTTTCGGGTATTTTCGTGGGTGGTTTATTAACCCATGGGTAATGGGCCCGCCCTTATGGGCTAATTGTGGGCCCATGTTTTCTTAGGTCGTACCCATTTGTTTTTTTTGGCCTTGAAAAAATACACCCGACATATCGGGAAATGTGCTCTTCTCATATGGAAAAGATTTTTGACCCATATGTTTTTTTTCTGGTTTTGGCCCATGGTTTTCATACCCACGGTTTTGTATCAAACTTGCTTAACAGCTGTTTTCTATTTATATGGTCTCATGCATATGATAGGATAGATTGAAGTAAATGTATTGCATATGTGTTTTGAATTTGGGTGCAAATTCTGTAGAGTTTGTTGAGCATAGCTCTAAACAGATCTGGGTATTGTATTGAGAGAGTGGAGGCTTGTAATAAAATCTAAGCAAGTGATTCTTGGTGGAAGTAGCCTAAATTGGGTGAGATCTACGTTAAATACTGTCTCTTTGCATATTAGTGTTCTACTATTCTGCAATCTTTATTTGGGATTATGTCCACATAATTTCTATATCTTAGTTTCTACTGTAACGAATCTAAGGGGTTGTTCAAATCTGCAAGCTCACAATTGGTCCCTTATTTCCTAACAGATGACCCTCCCTTCCTCATCGAGCTCAGGTAACACTGTTTGGGCTGATACTCTATGTCCAATTACTTTCTTCAGGTATGTAACATGAAATACTGGATGTATTCTGGTTGATTGTGGAAGTTCTAATTTGTATGATACGGTACCAATCTTCTGTGCAATACTTGATAGGGGCCATAATACTTCAGTGAAAGTTTGTTATCCTTTTGTTTTTGTTTCAAATACATTTGCTTATATGGTTGTAACTGCATAAAAACCCAATCATTGACTTCAAAATGCCTTTCCGTGCAATGTTGATCAGCCTATTGCTTCATGTGGTTTTGTGCCATGACCAAGTTCTCCTTGAGACTAGAGAGGACCTCTTGTTGATACTGAATGTGTTCTTCTACTGCTCTAACCCACGGTTGTCCTCTCAATGATGATGTGATGGATGGTGGATGGTACCCATAGAATGCCAAAAAGGAGACATTTTAGATGAAGTATGGAAGGAAGTGTTATACCACCATTCTGTAAGTGATAACCATTGGACCCATCTTGCCTGTTTATTCAGATGTAAAGAAACATAGAGATATCCCTCCAAACACTTATTTACAACTTCACGTTTCCCATCAGACTGAGGGATGATAAGAAGAGCTATGAGCTAACTGAGTACCATAAACATGAGAATTAATCAGTCCAAAAATTACTATAAATATAGGGTCTCGATTACTTACTATAATCTTCGGTGTCTCATGAAGCTACTGAACTGTGTCCATGAAGGCTGTTGCTATGTGATTACAAGCAAAATGGGTGTGCCAAGGCACAAAAATGAGAATATTTGGTGAGTCTATCCACCACAACCATGATGACATTTTTTCCATTGTCAGATTTAGGAAATCAACTGTGAGAAAGTCCATAGAAACCTCTTCCCACTGCTGGTTAGGAGATAAATAGAGGTTGTAGAAGACCTGGGGATTGAACTGTTTCACCCTTATTTTGCTAACAAACCATGCTTTCTGCCACAAATTTTTGGACATCCCCTTTGATCCCTTCCCAAAAGAAATCTCGTTTGACTTGATGATAATTCTTCAAGAATCCAGAGTGCCCCCTACTGGAGAAGATTGAAGCTCAGATAGAATCCTATTTTTAAGAGTGGAGTTCTTACATAGGTATAATCTATCTTTATACCATCTGATAGCACCTTTCAATAAAATTTTTTCAGACATGCTTGGATGATTTTGGAGATGATAAATGAGGTTTTGTGTGGTTGGGTCATTTCTCATTTGGACCTTGCCTCATCTATCCAATCTTCTTGTAATATGGATATGACACATAACAAGGCTGTAGTTGAGTCATCTTTCCGCGACAGTGCATCCGCAACTACATTCTCCTTCCCTTTCTTATAGATAATCTCAAAATCATATCCCAACATCTTGGAGACCCATTTTTGTTATTCTTCAGATGATAAATGCTACTCCAAGAAGTATTTTAGACTATCATGATCTGTTTTCACTTTAAAGTGTCTTCCTATGAGATATGGTCCCCATTGGTTTACTGCATGAAGTATGGCTAGCATTTCCTTCTCATAAGTCAGCTTGGAAAGATTCTTACCTTTGAATTGAAGGATTAAAAAGGCAATAGGATGACCTTCTTACATGAGAACTACCCCCATACACACCCTTGATGCATCACATTCAACAATGAATGTTTTGGAAAAATATTGAGTAGCTAAGATTAGAGTGGTGCACATGGCCTCCTTTAGTTGCTCAAATGTTTTGGTTGCATCCTCACTCCAATGGAAGGAGTCCTTCTTTAATAAAGCTGTGAGAGGTGCAACTATGCTTCCATAATGCCTTACAAATATTCGGTAATAACCTATAAGCCCCAAAAAATCCTCGTAGATTCTTTAGGGTTTTTGGAACCTTCCACTCCATCATGGCTTTGATCTTATCAGGATCCACTTTAACCCCTTCATGAGAGATAATGTGACCCAAATATTCAACCTCATTGAGTCCAAAAGAACACTTATAGGGCTTTGTATAAAGTTGATGTTGCTCAAGGGTTTCCAAAACCTTATTTACATGATGCAAATGTTCCTCCCATGTTTTTCTATAAATTAATATATCATCAAAAACACTAAGACAAACTTCCACATGAATGACTTAAAAATAAAATTCATCAAACTTTGAAATGTAGAAGGTACATTTGTGAGTCCAAAAGGCATTACCAGGAATTTATAATGGCCTTCATGTGTCTGAAAGGTGGTTTTATGAACATCCTCATCCTTGATTCTGATTTTGTTGTATCCCAAATGAAGATCAAGCTTTGTAAAATAAACAACACCATGCAACTCATCAAGAAAATCATCAATAACAGGAATAGGAAACTTATCTTTGATTGTGTACTTATTAAGTTCCCTATAATCAGGACACATGCACCACATGTCATCTTTCTTCCGTACCATCACTACTGGAGAAGAATAAGCACTCTGACTATGGCGGATGATTCCTGCTTCTAACATCTCTTGTACAATCTTCTCGATTTCACTCTTTTGCACATATGGGTACCTATAAGGTCTGATGTTAGGTGGTTGAATTCCTGGTAATAACTGAATAGCATGATCATGATCTATCTTTGGAGGTAAGCCCTTTGGTATATTTTCAAATACAACAGAGTGTGCATCCAACACTGCTTACATATTTGATGGTATAATTTCCTTAGAATGATGAGCCTCCAATGAAAATATTTGTGCCACAAATCCCTTTGCACTCTTTTTTAGAATTTTGTGCATCTGATGAGAACTTACTATTTGTGGAGACTTTGCTCTTAAGCCTCTTAGCTCACAAGTCCTTCCTTCAGAGTGAAATCGCATGAACAATTCTTGGAAGTTCATCTCAATGGTTACCAAAGTGGTAAGCCATTGAACCCCTAACACACTTGTCTGCTCCTCCCATATAAATGACATACATGGGACTATTTAGTATTTAATCTCCCATGGAAAGCTTAATGCTATGGAATTTTCTAGAACAAGTAACAATACCTCCATCAGTAATCATTACTTGACACTCAGGAGCTGGATAAATGAAACAGTTTAGGCGCACTGCTAACTTATGATCTATAAAGTTGTGAGTACTTCCTAAATCAATCAACACTGTGACCCTCTATTTTTTAGGAATCCAACCACCTTTAGGGTTTGGGGGGTGCTAATACCTGAAATTGCATGGAATGAGATCATTGGTTGAGGATATCTTGACTCCTCCTCTGGCTCAACCAAGACCTATGATTCTGCATCTTCATTATTCTCTTCATCTTCACTAGGCCCATCAATGTAGAACAACTTCTTTTCAACACATTTATGTCTGGGTCCAAATTTACTATCGCAATTAAAACATAACCCCCTTTCTCTTTTTTCTTCAATTTGTTGAAATTTCAATCTAACTGGCCGAGGGAGTGCTGGGGCCAAGGTGTTGCGATCTCTGGTATAAGTGAAATGTTGTCTCCTACTTGAAACAATTTTCTCCTTTGCCCTTCTTTCCATAATCATCGAATCAGAAACCTTATGACGATTAAACATACACTCCTCATGCTCAATGTGATCCTTAAGACCCCCAAGAAATAGGTAATTCAGATTCTCTTCAGTAATATTTTCCACCCACAGAGAAAGGTTTTGGAAGTGATGAATGTAATCCTTAACATATCCTATCTGTCTCAACTTTGCTAATTGGCTGAAGTAATTATCTGACACACTAGAACTGTAGTGTGATTGCAACTCTTCAGTGAAGACTGTCCATGTAACATTGAGACCACTCTTCTTCCTTTGAGCACATAACCATCAATACCAGATGAATTGGTTAGGTTCGAGATACAAAGTTGCCATGGTCACCTTTTGTCCTGATGGAATATGATGTAGTCAAAAGAAATTATCCATTTGGTTGATCCAATTGAGTGGATCCTTTCCATCAAAATTGCGCATATCCTCTTTTGCAAACATAGTACAGGCCTGCAAAGTGCTCGTATTTGGATTATACACACTCAAAGAACCAATCTGGCTCATGTGTCTATTATGTTGACCTGAGGATCCACCTTGATTGACATAAGTATGATTACCCATCATATACGTACTAAATTTTTACATGAAATCCTCCAATCGTTGTCTAATCCTATCCACATCTTCTTTGCTGGCCACCCTAGATTTGAGGTCTCTCAGGTTAAACTCAAGTTGGCTTACTTTATGGTATGTCGAAGTAAACCCTAACCCTGAGGAATCTGTAGTTATATCTTCTATCTCCAACTCCTCAACTACTATCTCATCCTTTTATGGTGTTTTACTCAGAGTGATGGGATTATTTTTTCCTCTTGTGGAAGGCCCCGCCATGATGCCCCAAAATAGTAGGATGTAGGGATCACGGTCAAATTTTAGGGTTTCTAATTTAGATAAGAATTTGGCAAAATATAAAAAAACTTGAAGAACAAACCCCAAATAAATTTTGTTTTTCTTTATGAAAATGTAACGAATTTGAAAAAATTCCACAATTTGCACCCTAGGGAGCAATTTTATGAAAAAAACTAAATTCTTAATAACGTTTGCAAAATAAATAAAAAAAGTATGAAAGTTTCAAGGAACCTTACATGAAATGTTTCACAACTTTGGTAAAAATATCTCTGACCAATTTGATTTTTTTCGAAATATATGGTGGAAACAAAAAATTAGGGTTTTTGCCCTAATTTTGGCTTAGATCGTAGCTCTGATACCACTTGTAATGAAATTACTTGTATAATTCAGATCATGAGCAGAAATATAACACAAAATAACATAATATTCTAGAATAATGATCTCAATATGCAATTATAATAGCTTTGCCACTTTGAGGGGGCAACCTCCAAACCATACAATAATACTCAAATACTCTAATGATGATGAAATACTACCTACAATCCCATATATATACTATTCATATGTTATGGCCATCACCAAGGTTGACCTAATAAGCATGAGAAAGTATAAATGATATAATAAAATGATATGGTAAGCCACAAGTCGGCTGCTCATATCCTAATACAAGCAATAGGTTAAGGGCATAGCAAAAGATCCTTGTGGCGACGATGGGAAGAGTTTAGGAAATAGAGACCACCAAATTTTGAAATGGAGTGGAAGAGGCTGATGCAACCAAAAATTGTGTAGGAATAGGTACATAAGATACTGATGATGATATAATAGGGGCAGTAGATATGGGTACTGCAAATGTTGGTGGGAGAGAAGATGTCAAGGGTACAGAGGTTACATGAGAAGTATGTGGTTGCGAAATAGGATTAGGAAACACTAGAGTAGTTTGGGTTGCCACATTAGCATTCCCCGATGTGGTATAAACAATGAGCATGGAAGTGAACATTCCATAAAGGGGCTGACGTGATGAGTCGCGGGTGGAAGAAGTAGAAAGGTAATGTCGCAAGGCCTTTGTGTTATGATTAAGGAATCTAGTGAATTCCTCATCACCTACGGGTACGTTCGCAAGAGAATTAGGATCCATTGGAGAAAAAATGGAAGGTGACAAAGGGCTAGAAGGAAAAGGTATATAACTTGCATGGAAAGCAAGAGATCACTTCTATTGGTGAGTACAAACCATAAGGGAGGATGGAAAACAGGTACCATGGGCTCTCTAAAAATGACAAAAACTTAGAAACAAAGTTTTGGAAAATGTATGGAAGGTGAAATTAGCTCACTATTTTTGACAGAAAATAAAAAAGACAGAAATCGATGTTGGCTACTGAACTGATGCTGGCAGGTAGAATAACTGATGTTGGTTGTTGAACCAATTCCAGTAAGGCAAATTAGATCTAAACTTAAGAAATTTTAAATTTCTAAGAAAAATTTTGGTCAAAAGAGTTGAGAATTGGGATGTATATATCAATTCTAATCTAGCACACTTAGAAAACTAGAATGAGTTGATTGTGATGGCCGAGTGTGAAAAAGAAAGAAAAGTGATGAAATACAATCTCACACCTCAAATAACAGAAGACAAGAAAGAAAGTCACAAATCCGAGATGCAAAATCTAACAAACATGTTATCCTAGGAATAATATTTTAGTGTTTTGATGGCTTAATACTTAGGACTAACTGTGAATATATAGAAAGGAGTGTATATAAGGTACCTTGAAGCAAACTATGGATGGTTTCAAGAATAGTTTGGTGGGGGCGTCCTCAATATACCTTTCAGTACGTGAGGTCCAAGCTCTGATATGACAATCTGGCCAGAACACTGGTCGGGGCCCACTATCAACATGTGTTTAAAACCTTGATAGCTTCTTCTTGGGACTTGGGTAATGTTTAAGAAATGTGTTATTTGTTTGAGTGATTTAGAAAAGTGTGTGCAAAAGTGGACTATGCTTAATTACCCAATAATCAACTTGTCACGACCTCTATTATATTTGATTGCTAATTAGGATATGTGAGATAAATGCAAGAATACATAGGATGCAATGCAACAATTTTAAATCCAAATCAAAATATTGAGATTGGATGAAAGCAATAGTGAATAGGGATAAAGTATGATTTGCACTTATGTAAGAAATAAAGAAGAAAGAATGATTCGTTTTAATTTGCACCAAATGAAATGCGAATTTTAGAGAAAATAGAAGAAAAAATGTTACCAAGGAGAGATTTAGTGAAGATTTTAGAAAGGAAACAATAAAAAATGCAATCCTAAATGAATATAAGGAACCCACAAATGATGAGGGTCCCACTAGGCATGCCAAAATGTTTCACCATATAGGATTACTATATGAAAAAATAGCTTAAAAGGTAAAGGTAAGGTACGTGAGGAATACCTGGGGGTCGTGAAGAGGTTGCACACTGTTGTTGAAGATCAAACCGATTATAGAGAACTCATTTTTGTCTTGGAAGGAATACTTGAGAAGAAAAACAAGACCAAAAATAGAGTTAATAACATAGGTCGTGTGGATTTCCTAGCATGAGCTAGATCTAGGAAGCGGGATGCTTCCTCAAAGGTTATCAATCCATGTCTTAATACAAATTAATGCTGATAAACATCATGAAATGGAAATTCATACTATAGTTATATGATTTAGGTATTTCACACAACACAATAGTCTAAATCTAATGTAAATGAAAAATATAAGATTAAATATAGGAGAATGGTCGGTTGTCAGGGTCTATAGGTATGATAGAGGGAAGAATGAAGGTTTGAGTGAAGTCATGAGAGGTTTTTGAGAGTTCTAGGTGGAGGAATGAGCTCACTGGTATGAGGGGAAAATGTGAGACACAAAGACCAATGCTGGTTGGGGAAATAATGTCGGTCACTGGTTATAGATGGGATCGATTGAGTAACCGATCACAGTAAGGGAAATTGAGTTTCAAAGGTAGAAAGGACGTTGATTTGGGCTCTCTTTGATTGCACCAGAGTATTGGGAGGTCTTAGGTAGGGTATAGGAATTTAGGTGAAGACTTGGTAGGGGTAAAAAGAGGGGGTTGAAAGGGAAGAGTGGTTTTGGTTGGTAGGGCATCAGGTGAATGGGCTATAGAAGGTATCTGGGAGAGGAAGGAGGTGATTATACAAAGATAAAGGATCTAAAACTGAAGCTAATGAAATCAACAACCTGTTTATGAACAATTATAAGAGATCTAGAGATTGGTAGAAGGTGGTGGTTGGTGGGTGTGCATAGGAGAGACAAGTTGAGATCCATATTTGTGGCATCGAAGGTTAAGTGCTTCTATGTATGAATGGTTCAAACCTATGAAGTCGTAGATTGGTTGCTAGTGGAGAGTTTGATGCTCTGGTGCTCAGTTGATCATCAGGGTGTCGATTAAATGCCAAATATGTGAGATCCAAGAATTCCAACCAAAAGAAGAACTTGGGAAAAGAGTTGAAAAATATTATTTAAAGGAACTGATAGTGGTTCCTTGACCGGCACCAACCGAGGACTAACTGGCATCGGTTAGGGAGAAATAGTCTTATTTTCTAAAAATAACCTTTTCTCTCCCTTTTGGGCGTGATTCGAGAATGTTTCTGGGTTAGGAGTTTTGATTCTCATTAAATCACACGAGGAATTGGTGGGAGAG
Source organism: Taxus chinensis (assembly GCA_019776745.2). Taxonomy (NCBI): domain Eukaryota; kingdom Viridiplantae; phylum Streptophyta; class Pinopsida; order Cupressales; family Taxaceae; genus Taxus; species Taxus chinensis. Next base: position 9,481,402 of record CM034153.1, read on the forward strand.
GTAGTTGGCAATTAATATTATGTTTAGAAGAAGTCTCAGTTGGTTAGGGGGGTGATGACTTAGTATTAGTTATTAAATGGGCTTGGAATGGGCCTAAGGTGAGATAAAGAGGTGAGGTGGAGGGGTGAGGTAATATTTAATCTTATATAGATAATTAGATTAATAAAAATATGTGAAAGGAGTCATGGTAAAGGGTATATAATAAAATGGGACCTAGAGGGTGTCGTCCTAATTTTGGGTGTCTACAACTGCAATTGTCCCTCTACTGATGTGATATTGGAGTCAACACCATAGTTTTTATTTTATTGTGATCCTTTTTGCTTTGGGCATCTTTCCTTATGCTATCCTTTTACCCATCTTTATTTACCCAACTTCCCTTCATTATCTATCTTTTTCAAATGCATTATCGATTTCCTCTAGCCTCATAAATCTCCCATTTTAGGGGGAACTCATCATCAATCTTCTGTCAATCTTCTTTCACTATTTTTTTCTCATGGAGTAGTAGTGTAAAATACTTAACAAAAAGGGGAAAATGTAGATACCTAAATTTGGTATATCTACCCTTGTTTTCCTACGTGTGCACATTTTTCTATGGTCTTATTGTAGTGCAAATGTGCAACAGGGAAATTAACAATTTCTGAGCACGACAACTATACCCCGGTGTCAAATTTTTCAAGTCCTATCATTTCAAGATACCCCAAGTAAAAATTTTCAGTTTTGTCACCCCGTATTTGATTTCAAATTAGTCCCCTAGGTGATTTAGGAAAGTCAATTTAATCCCTCAGGTGATTTTAAAAAGTTATGAAAAGATGTCATCTTCTAGCAGTATTGGGAAGGGTTATTGCTAGCCTTCCTTGGACTACATCAACCCCCCTTAGAGTGGAACAAAAGGACCAAATTTTACATAGAGGTGAATTGAATACCTTATAACATCATGAAAATAATTTTGGAAGGTTTGGAAAAGTTTTTAAAGATTTGGATCAGTTTGAGTAAAAACAGGGTTCACAAGCCTAGGCAGTACATAGGCCTAAAATAGTTGCTGGGATTCATAAGAAGATTTTAGGAGCTCTAGATGGAGTTATAAGTAAAAATAACATCAAATGAAATAAGATTCCAATACCTACAGTATGGTGAAATAATATTTTTCTCAACACCTTGGTGAATAGGATTTGTAGGAAGTTTTTTTCAGGCACAAGTGGAGTCTTAAATCACAAATCTGATTATTTAGGGAACATATGGATGAATCAATACACGAGACCCCCACCATTGGATTCAAAATTCAATTTATAGTTAGGATAATATAAAATTTAACCACTAAATTCCACTGAGAGTTCAAGTTATCATCATTCCATGTTACCCTCTCAAAGCCAGTTCAAAACTTAGTCATTTTTCGGGAGGACACGTGTCAGCACCAGGAGCTTGGCGGGATTTCATGTCCCCAAAATCCCTAAGTTTAGGTACACCAACCCCTAAAAAATGCACCTAGACCCCATGTGACCTATGGGACCCTCATGTGACCTCCAGACTTGACAGTTTAGCCCCCAGATACATTTTTGGAGCATCCATTCGCGGTCGTTGGATCAAGCGCCACATGTCAGCTCCAGGATCACCGTGGAAAATAATGTCCCTCATGTCCCTGAGTTCAGGGACATCAAGTATGGAAAAATGTTCCCAGCCCCTATGGGGAGTCTTTTGGCCACCCAAGTGACCGACTTTTAGCCCCCAGGTGCATTTTTGGAGCACTCATTCCCTACCGTCGGATCGCCACCATGTGTCGCCATCTTGCTCATTGTGGAAATTGAAGTCCCTCACATCCCTTAGGTTAGGGGCATTAGGGACAAAAAATTATGCACAAATTCAACTCAAAAATTTGAAATTTTTTCTAAGTTGGCTGCTTCTCTTCTTGCTACTTCTAACATCTGTGTGCACACACATCTCCATCTCCTCCTCTGTAAGTCCTCACCACCATTCCTCCATTGCTGAACCTAGAACTATAAATTCCATAGAGGTACTTCCCTTCACTCCATGAAAGCACACAGGCCCTAGAAGGAAAATTGAAGCAAACACAACAAGAGAAACACATAAAGAAGAAGGAGAAAACAGAGAAAACTCCATGGCTATGAAACGAGAAGTTGAAGAAATATCCCAAATGGATGCATGAAACAAAAAGTTTTATTTTTATGTTCATTCCTCTACCCAAGGGAACCAATATGAAACCTTCAAACTCTCCTCTTGTGTAATAGAGCATCCATAACGAAGAAATCCCACTTTTGGCTCAACAAAGAAAAAGTCCAATTTCTTGTCAAACCGTTGGGTGAAACGAAGTAGAATTTTGCATGAAGCACCAAAATAAAAAACCTATCGCAATAAAATTTATTTCTTCAAAAATGGAGGAAAAAACTGGACCTGTAATTTTTGAGGTCCATTAATGGTTGCCACGTCCAGAAGCACTACTAGGTCTGAAAATTAAAACTTTGAAATCTCCTGGACTATTAAGTAGGTGGACCCGAAATTTCAGAGGAGTGATATTGGGAAAAACCCATATAAAAAAAATTTGTTCCATGTCAATCCATCTCCCAGAATCCAAATTTCTAAAAATAGTAGGTCTACTACATAGGAACTGCTATTTTAGGAAAGTTAGCAATAGAAGAACCTGTGAAGGAGGCGAAGACATTAGAGGTGCACTACGGCTGAGAATTCACCGGAACAATTTTTTTTGAAAATTACTAAAAATATTAAGTGGTCCCACGGACACCTGCTAAAAATAGAAAGTCACACTAAAAGAGTAGTTTTGGAACAATGGGACACTCAGAAATTCATCGCATTAGAGCTTTCCATGAACGAGGACCATCGAACTTCATCGTAGGAAACATATTCTCCTCCTCTCTCTCTTCCCTCTCCCTCAACTTTCTCTCTCTTCAAATGTTCTAATTCTTCATTGGGGTTTACACTTTTTGATATGCCTTTAAGTGACTTAAAAGTGAATTTAGAAATATAATGTAAATTAAGTCGCCTTGATTTTATAAAAGGGACTTAAATATTCTGTAGGAATATGAATAGTCTAAAGTTAGAAATAAGGCATATGGATGTTCATGAGGAAAACAATAAGCCATCTCTCATTCTATAAATTGTAACACCATTCCCATTTCAAAGGGTTGGTCATTAATTTTGTAAGCTTAAGAGTGCATTCTACCTTAAGAGAACAAAGGAGATAACCAAATTATTCCTTTACCCCCTTCTCAATTTCCTCCATTTCTACACTATGTACAACTTTTGTTTGCGAAATTAATACAATAAGAAGGAGTTTCTAGATTTCTTCAACTAAGGAATTTCTTGATACTTTTTGTTCATTAAATTTCATTTGGTCTTAATGATGCTTACAAAGTTGTTTCTTCTCATAAATGCATGTGATGATACTTATAATTAGTGTGTGTGTAGGAATCTGATTTCCTACCTACAACATTAGTTCTCCTACCTCTTTTCTCACTCCCCTTTCTTGAACTTCAGACAAAGTCCTCTCTAGAAAATTATTAATAACTTTACCGCATGGTCAATAGAGTGTCCCTGTTGGATCCTGGTTGAAAGACCACCACAAAAATCCACCTTTTCATGCGCATGCATATACAATAGCTACACTGGTTAAATAAAGGGACTTAGATTCCTAGATCATTGGCAGGAAATCCACAAGTTTGTCCACCTGACAATTTTTCTTGCCAACAGGTGCTAGCTAGGTCCCCCTTTAATTAAATCCATCCCCTTTATTTAAATAAATTGCTCCCTTATTATCTAGTTCTTATTAATCTTTATTAATTCACATTAATTAATTAATCCCCATTAATTGATTAATTAATTAACATCCACATCAACTATGCCCTAATGGATTTTCTATTTAGGATGATTTTATCCTAAATATAAATCCCTATGCTTTTTCTACCCATCCCTATCTTCTAACTACCCATGATTCATCCCTAAGCTACCTAATCCCACACATAAGCTTTAAAGCAACTTTTTCCCTCCTTGAAAACATGAAATCCCGATGTAAAGCAAAAAATCCACCCCATTGGGTAAAATTTTGTTGTGATTGGAGGTGACCTAGTTTAGTTGTCATCGACCTTATAAAACTGACTTCCAACCTTTCCATAATCAATCAAAAATCATCATATGCATGCAAATTTTGGAGCTTTCTCGTGACTTGTGAATTGACTCTCATGCCTGAGCATTCATGCAACAGTTACAAACCTCCCAAACCTCCTTTGTACGTTCTTGCATCACTCATGATCATCCTTCATGAGATTTATCATCATATTTGTGTTGTTTATGTGATATTTATAATATTATCTTCATATTGCTTACATATGGCATTTTGTAGGTTTAGATCAGCTTTTATAGCACTCAGAGCTTTGTCATCAACTTTCTTTCCCAACATCTTCACTTATAGGTCTCCCATCTCATCCTCTTTTGACCTCGGCCTTATCTAACCCTGCTACAGTTGACGTTACCCAGCTCAAGTCACCGTCGACTCGGCCTTCTGTAGCTGTAATTTCTACACCCAGAGCCATCTCTAACCTTTGGATGTGTTCTTTCTCTTTCCTAGCCTGCTAAACCACCATCCAGTCTCTTTGTTGCACTGAAACCAGCCTACGCACCATTCCTTCTATAGGTTGACTTCAATATCCACTAGCTTCTGTAGTTACGAGATTACATTCAAATCTCTATCAGCCTGCATATTTCACTTGTTGTTTCAGATCCTCACTCCCAGGTCATCGTTGATATTATTCTGCACAGTATGGGTCACCTTTGACCTATACTAGGTAACATTTAATTTACATTTCTTCCAGTCAAATCATATTGTAGATCAGCTCTTAATTATTCTCAGATTCAATACTTCTTTTTCAGGATGCTATCTTATATTTTATCCTTTATTTCACTTCTTCTTTTAAAATGGGGGTTGACATCCTTAAAAGGAAGGTCACACTTCTTGGATCCAATTTTTTTCAGGAAATCCTCGTAAATCCTATCTAATTAATCTCCTTTTCAGTCTGTCTTAATTACATGTTTATCATTTACATCAAAGATAAACTATTTGGTGCCCATCCACCCATGTATATCATGCTTCTGAGGTATTATAAACCCTCCATGTTTTGAGTTGCTAGTTTCTTTTAGTAGCTAGCTTATTAATTTTAGTACAAACGAAGAAATTTGGACAAAATCCGCTACACCTTTCTTAGGGACACTCTCTATCGTAGAGGGTATGACGGGAATCTGTTGTGCTATCTTAATACTGACAAATCCATCTTAGCGATTAAAGAGGTTCATGAAGGTATTTGTGGAGCCAATATAAATGGGATAATTCTGGAAAAGAAGATACTAAGAGTAGGCTATTATTAGCCTACCATGGAAAATGATTATTTTAAGTATGTAAAAAAGTTTTAGTTGTGTCAAAAGTATGACAATCTGATTCATGCACCGATGCAATCCTTGCAGCCTATTACAAAACCATAGCCTTTTCAAAGTGGGGGCTCAATCTCATTGGAAAGATTATCCAAACATCCTCCGACAACCATATGTTCATTATCACTGCCACTGAATACTTTACAAAGTGAGTGGAGGCTTTGCCTCTTACCTATATCACAGGTGTGCATATATCCAAGTTTATAATGAATCATATCATTTTCCGTTATGGCATCCCTTTTTCCCTTGTCGTAGAAAATGAAAAATATTTCAAAAATAAAACCATGAAGGTGTTATGTAAATTATTTCAAATCAGTATCATGTACTCAAACCCCTATTATCCTCAAGGTAATGGGTAGGATGAGGCCAAAAATAAAACCCTTGTCTGTATTATGGAGAAGATGGTGAAAAAAACTAGTCGTCACTGACATCTATAGATTCACCTAGCTCTCTGGGCATACAAAAATCTATCTGCACCCATACTGGTGCAAATCCATATTCCCTAGTATTCATAATTGAAGCTGTTTTACCTCTTGAGATTGAGATCCCCTCTTTGCATATAGAATTGTGAGAGTATCTAGATAAAGAGGAGGATTATAAAGTGGATCGGATAGTAGATCTAGAGATATTGGATGAGAAAAGACTTCATGCCCTTGATCACCTCAAAGTATATCAGAATCTAGTGTGTAGAAGTTATAAAAAAGAATGTTGCCTAGCCAATTTGAGGTAGGAGACCTTGTGATGAAGGAAAATCAGTTCAACACCACCAAGGATCTTGAAAAGAAAGGCAAGTTTGAGCAAAACTGGTTAGGGCCATATGTTGTGGTTGAAAGATATGGTTCAGGTGCATACAAAATTTCTCACTCATATGGTGATGAGATAAAAGAACCTATGAATGCCATGCATCTCAAGCAGTTATATGCTTGAGTATGGGGCTCTAAAAAAAATCAGAAAAAAAAACAAAAAGTATAAAAATATAAAAAAATAAAGAGAAATCAATGAATCCAAGTGTGAAAACCACACAATTATGGCACATTAGACAATTTATTTGGTGAAAACCAGTTTTAGGCGCCATTGGAGGGTCCATTGTTCACAAGCATCTCAAAATGTAGGCTTATGATGGCTTTATCCTAAGCTAGTCCTTGCCTGTGTCTGAGATATTTTTGAGCCTATCCCTCTTGGCATTGATTCGACTAATCCAAATTTTGTTTGCAAAGCGTTTGCATTTATATATTCCCATATCACGTTGGGGGAAACTTTACATCATCAATTCTTGAACATACACATGGAATTTTCCCCTTGTACATCTTGTTTAATGCTAGGGGGTCTAGGTTTCTTCATTTCCTAGCACATAGCTTTAGAAAACTTTTAGAAAACATAAAAAAAATTGTATAACATTTTGAAAATCCCAAAACATTCACATATTTTAGTCAGAAAAATCAAAACATTCAAATATGTTTCATACAAAACTCAAAACCAATAGAACATTGTCTTGTGATAATACCAAAAATAGTGTAAAATGTTTCAAAATTGTCCCGCAAAAATAAGTAGTGGTTTGCTTACTTTAGTTGTTTGATTATACATAGTTTTGATTACTTTTCTTCTTTGTATTGTGTGCTATAATTTCGATTCATTTGCTTCCTTAGATTGAGTGTTAATTTAATGTGTTTTGAATTGCATTGATTTCATTTTATCTTGCATACTTGAACTTAGTTGTGTTGTTTTTATTAGATTTTATTAACTTGTGCTTGTTGTTTTGTATATTTTGTTGTCATCTCATCATCATATCATCTATTATCACATCTATACATCATATATCAATAAATGCTGAGCTACATCATCATATAAATGAAAATTAAACATTTATGTTAAGCTAACATCATATGATATCACTAAGAGAGGAAAGAGGGATCAACTTCTATCCCCCCTCAAATATATACCATAGTAAAAATGTGGATTGAACATGCTATCTCATACATAAAATGCGATAAATAAAAATAGTCCATCATCGTCATATATCCGTAAATAAAAAATGTCCATATATAAAATCAATGTGTCTTGATATATATCAGATAAAAAATGCCATTATGGGAATGGCTAAAAAATGTGCCTTCATCATGAGGCATAAATAAAAAAATAGATAATATATCCGTACAAAAATATGCCTTCATCATGAGGCATACATCAAAAATATACATCTAATACAATACAAAGAGTCAACCATGACTCTCGCCATCAACTATATTTCTTGGCCTAGAGACTTGTGGTGGTGGAATCTACTGTGAAACCTAATATAGTGCTACACTTTATTGCCCTGATCGCCCATGATGCGAAGATAGATTTTGTACCGATCTCGTTGATCGAGATGACCTATGTGATCTGGATCTAGACCTACTACTAGCTAACTTCCTAAATGGTATGGTTCTATGTCCCTCTGGAATAACCTCATGGTATAAATCCCTGTAGTATGTAACATCACCACTAACTATAGCCAAATCCATATCTACATCCCTGCACCTGATGCCATAGTTACATATTGTAGAGTATCACGCTCTCCTGTAATCTTGGCTATATTTGCTTGGGACTGAGTCCACACTTCTTGTAACTATAATCTCTCGGTAGCTAGTTGATCTCTATCAATGGTGACCTGAAGCAGCTGTGCTACCACCTGCTGTAACTGATACCTCAAGGAAGCTATATCACCTAAATCACCAACACTCTATCTCAATGGAGACCTTAGTAGTGGCTTGTAATCTACTCCACATCCCAGACTATGTGGTGGGGACCCCCATCCATCCCATGACAGGTTGTGTGGTGGACTCGGTGCATGTCGAGGTGATAAGGGCACCTGTAAAGGACCCTACTCTAAGGGCACATGTTGTAAAGGAATCAACTGTAATGGAACTTAGGGAACCCTTGGAGCCTGTACCTATGGAGCCTACACTTGTAAACCTTGTACCTGTGGTTGAGTATGAATCTGACCCTAAACTGATATATCGGTACCCAATCTTCCCTGGTCCCATGCCTGTGGATTCACATGTTCCTCTACCTAAACCGTTACCTGTACACCTACTTATGCATATCCTTGGAGATTGTGACCATGTAGGCCCTACGTTGTTACTGCAATCCTAGCATGTATGGCTGTTTGTTGTATAGTAAGCCACCGTGGCAACACTGTCACATAACATGTTAGATAATCTCAGGTTTCCCCTGGATCCACTATCTATGGCCACTAGACCCAAGTCTGTGGGACCACTTGTAATAAGTTGTCACGTGATCGGTGTAATATAATCTAAGGCCCAATGTCAAAAGTCTCTCTCAATTTGCACCCGTACCACATCTCATCTCTGGGAATCCCGTGGATGAGGCCAAACTAACGCTAGACTCTTTCCACTCCCCATGATGCTCTGATAAGAGTAAAATTTTCAAAATTTTGAGTTTGAAGGGTTTTTCTCTGAGGTGCCTAAATCGTGAAGTTAAAAAATCTGTTTTTTGGGTCGTTTTGTATGATTTTCGCACCTGTCGGAACTTTTTTTCCCATCTGTCCCAAGTACGAAAGTGCATTCTGTTCCCCGATCGGCCGAAATCCCCCGACGCTGTCTCATTTTCGGGCCCGTCAGAAAGTTTTGTCCCAAGTGTCCCTAAACGTTATTTTGCGTGTTGTTCGAATTTCGGCCGAACCATCCTTCCCGCGTACTTCGCACTTTCCTGTCCTAAATGTCCCAAAGTTAAAATATGCGAGCTCTCCCATTTTCGGCCGATTTGCCCGAACCGCGTACTTCGCACAACTCTTTGTCCCAAATTCGAAAAAGTGCAAACTGTTCCCAATTTCGGCCGATTTGCCCGTCATGTCGCGTCCTTCGCGAACGTTTTCGCCCCAAATGTCCCAATTCTCAAAAATGCACCCTGTTTCATTTTCAGCCGAAGCACGGTCGAAGTCGCGTACTTTGGACATTTTCATCACATTTGTCCCAAATGCATTTGTACGTCCTCTCCCTGTTTCGCCCGAACCGGCCGAGCCGCGTGTTTCGCGCATTCGTGTCTCACATGTCCCAAGCGTACCTAGTGTCATTCATACTTGGCTTTTCCCACTCATTCTGAATATGATGTTTTTTCAAATTGGTGGTTGTGTATTCAATGCGCATTAAATTCATTTCGCTCCTCCAAACGACTATATAACCAAGCATACCACCTTTACATTTTTCGCATTGCTTCCTTGCTATCGTTTGCCCGAACCCTTGTCAGTCTAGAAAACCTGCGCAAATCCCCCCCTTCCCTTTGCAAATTCCTTCCAAAAGTCTAAGTCGCAGCTCCGAGATCTATCAATATGAAGATCAAGTTTCAGGGACAGGAGCAAATTTTTCCGCTTGAATCTGCCGTTAGCAATATCGGAGACAGTGAAGCTCATCATCTCGACTTCGGTGATTTTTGGTCAAGAATGACAGATGCAAACCCTACGCCAATGGCACAGATGATTAATGATAGCGGTTTAGCTTTTGCCGGAGGTTTCCCTATCTCAGTGCAGTGTGCTGATACAATACTTTCATGCGGAGCTCACTTCGACCCCGATTTGAGCGAATTGACAAATGTGCATGGGGAACTCATCACCAAGCTGGATGCTGCTGCCATTAGCATCGCTCTGAGGATTCCATAGATGGAAAATGCTATAGTCGTCTCTCGGGATCAAGCACAGGCCATGTTCGACCAAGACAGTGATAAATATAAAGCTCGAGTGGCGAAGTCTTGGTTGAAGAACCCTAAGAAAGGTCCTTCTCGTCTGACCAAAACCCTCTTCCGGGCAGATTTCAACGAAGAACTGTCAGACTTCATAATCCTACTGGCTCAGGTTATGGGTTTTCCCTCCACCAATGAATTTCATTTCTGGACATGCCCGCTCATCAGCATGGTGTGCTAGGGAACACAAAATATCAACTGGGCAGAAATCATCAGTATGAATTTGGCCGAGTAGCTATCTAACGTCCAGCAGTCAAAGAAGTTCTATCATGACTTCGTATTTGATGTATACCCTAGCGGCATCGAGGCAGTGGTTTCGCTTCTCCTACATAGATACACACAAAGATGATCCAGTGTATGCCTACTGCCTGCAGTTCACCTTGGAGACCAGCAACCGCAATTTCAGAAGGGTCAATGATGCTTTCACCATGTACGTGGTCAGATTGCTCGAAGGTGACACTGCTAGAAGGTTTTCAGATGAAGCCATGAACCTGATATCGCAGTATGGAGCCTATTTCATTCAGTTCAGGAAATTTTCTTATATCAGGCTCGCTGGTTATGAGAGCACTCCCCTGCGGCTTCCCATGTTCTGTAATGAGAAAATGGCCTTGATTGAAATATGCAGGCAGCTAGACAAGTTGCACAGAACTTGCAGAGACAAGAAGATTTCTGGCTTGCACTTCCCCATCTCTCTGGGAAACTACACATGCAAAACAACTCTGGATGCTCAGAACATAGAAAGAGCCCTGGTCCCTATCACTGTTCATTTCTTCAAGCCAAGAACCTGTTTTGACTTGAAGAAGTTCATTGAACAGAACATCAAGATAGTCTATCATCATAGGGCAGATATAGAAGACTACTGGGCTGACTGTGCAGATGATTTTGAAGCCAGAAGAAGGCATTGTGGCAGGTTCTCTTTGCAATTGATCTAAGAACTCAGTATGTACCAAGTTCCTGAGGGCCTCCAGGATGACAATTCTGAACTATACTCGTATGAGTATGAAAATGTGATTAAGCACACTCCCTCTGGAGGACCTGTATTGGAACAAGAAAGAGAAAGATGATCTGGCTGAGATTCTTGCTCCAGTCTTGATCAGAACTAGGATCTGGTTCAGTAAGAAGATCTGAGAATTCAAGAGGAACTCAGGAGAATCCTAGCTCCAAAGATGATTCGACACCCATACGGGAGGCATCAGTTCCAGAGTCTGGAACACCAGTAAAAACCCCTTCTACCTCAACAGCTCAGGGACCTGTGGAATCTACTCCTTCTCCATCTACCCAGGTATACAAGAAGAAACTCAAAGAGGTAAAGAAGGAGCCTGCAGAGAATGATCCTCTAAGAAAGCAGGCAGAGTTGCCTATGGGGCCAGAGAACATCATCGTTCTCAGTGAAAGTGAAGATAGTGAGATGCCAACTCCTGCAAGTGTTCCTGAAGATCCAACAGATAAAGATAAGGAGGTCCAGAGAACTGAACTTCCAGGTACTACTGATTCTTCTACCCGCCATTGCCTCCGGTGTTCTACCCACATCTCAGCTTGAGTCAACAACTGCACAGACCTTGAGTGTCATGAGCTCCCTGTCTCTTGGTCCTCTTGCCTCTCTTGCAGATTCTTCTTCCTCTTTTGCTTGGGTGCAACCTCTGGTTGACAAAAGGAAGAGGAAATCCTCCTCTCAAAACTTGGGACCCAATTTTGATGCTGTTGCAGCCTTGTTGGGCACCACTCCTTCTCGTGCCAAGAAAGCCAAAACTACCTCCAGGATTGTGTCTGATGCTCAAGGTCAACAGTTCTTGGAGATTGCTAAACCTGCAGTGGACAAGCCAGAATCAGACTTGCTGACATCTGACTTGGAGCTTTCAAGGATCCCTATGGGAGAATCTACCCCTGAAGGTGAGATTCATAACCTTCAGGAAACAATCACCAGAGTCATTGGAAGGGTAGAGAAAGGGCAGCAGACTATTGAACAGCTGGAAGAACAAGCCCAAGTTCTCACGAGTTTTATCAAGTCACTTTTGTCTAAGGACAAAGTTTTGGACCCTACTCCCTTGACTGCTCTACCTCCTCCTGTAATTCTAAGCCAAGATGAAGTGCAAAGTATTAAATATATGGACAAGTATTCTGTCTATGGCAGAGCTATTGAAGCCATGGTAGATGACATGCTTGTTGCCCGGGCTAAACTTCATCGATGAAGCTTTTAAACTACATGGAAAGGTAGACAATTTGCAACAGAAGCTATCATCTACCATTGGGGTTATGGATAAAGAACTTAAACTCTGGAGCAGTTGCATTGTAGACCTTCGCCTCATGGGACAGACAGATGAGATCATCTTACTGGCGAACAAGATTTTCAATGATACCAAAGACAATCTATCAAAATCTTGGGTCTACAGCGTAGAGTGGAAAATCAAATTCTTGGAAGAAGCTGTGGGAGAAATGAAGAACAGTTGGTAGAAGGGAGAAGCTTTCAAGACACTGGCAACAGTTGCGTTCAAAGATATGCATTGTCATCTTCAGGATGAAAACTCTGGCGCTTCCCTTTTCCTTGCAAGAAATCAAAGCTCAGTTCAGAGCTTTTGTCAAAGATAATCTTTTCAAGGAAGACTCCATCTCTAAAGACAAAATAAAGGAAATTTGTTCTCTTCAGTCTGCCATTGAAGAAGCAAACAAAGACTATCATACTCACGTTGAGTTTGATAAAGAGATGGAGAAATGTCTGGGATTTTGGACTCAGTCTGCAACCAACACGTCAGTCCCTCGTGGCAGAGATATAGCTGAGTCATTGAAGAAGTTTAGGCAGCAGATTTTGAAGACAGTGGGTCCCTCCCAGTAACCGGCCACCTTTCTCCTTCTCCTTTCCTTTCCTCTTCTTTCCTTTCTTTTCGTATTCTTTGTAATCAGTTAAGGTATTGTAATTGGCGGTACTTAACTATTCTTTAGTTAAAAGAAACGGTTACGAAGAGTAACTGACTTGTAAGCTATATAATGGCCTTTCCACGCCATTTTGAATGGAGGAAGAACTTGGAATATTTGCTGAAAGTGTAATTAGATCTTAAAGAAATCAATACAAAAGGGCTTTTCATTCTTTGTCTATCTAATTCTTGTTATCTCTGCGTTTTCCTTTAATATCGTGAAGATCATTTTGTTCCTAACTCGTTAGTCTCTCTGATTGCATACTGTTCAGTTTTGCAAATACAGTGATCTTGTACAACCAAGGAGGAACTTTGTGTCCTTGATTAATAAATCTGAAGAAGGTTATTTATGGAACTTTGTGTCTTTAAATTTAATCTCATTCAGCCAACGCAAATGATCTTGTCTTAAATTCTTTGAAGCTTCGCATACAGGAGGAATTATTCTGCTATCTATAATTCTGAATGTTGCTATTCTGCTCGTCTCCTTTTTCCCTTTCTTCAGTCCTTGCGTGATTGATGATCCTTGTGGAAAACACTTTCGTAAAATCTAAGTTTGACCATAAAACAATGTTCTGTACATTTGTAAATAAGTTCGATCCTAATAAGGGAACCTCTCCCATTAAAGAGGAGGGACTTCTTGTCCCCTGACTGTTGCTCTTCCAAAAAGTCGTATTTTACGACCAACAGGAGGAAAAGAATATGAGATTTGATCTAAGTGTTATAGATCAAGATCACCGTGAGATGTGCTAAACCTTGGTTTACCCCAAGAAGCACATTTTTATGGTAGAAAAGTGCACTTATCTCATTTTGATGTACACATGGCACAAAATCAGTGACATTACCTATTGCAAGTAGGATGGTAGCAAGGGTGTATGTGCGGCTAAGGCCCAAGTTTGAGTAGGGTGCTTATGTTGAGGATGATATTTCAATCCTGACATGAGGACCTTGCCAGGAGAAATAAGAAGGTAGTAATTAAGAAGAGAGAATCAGGAAGAGACTCCTACAGAGAAGGCACCAAGTGCACATATAGTGTAAATTGTTTGGTCAAGATTTCTTGAGTCCAGGTGTGGGTACTGTAAGCACCTACGTTTGACTGAAAGAAGTCTCCCATGTAGGAAGGAGTCACTAAAGAAATAAGAGTCTCCTAGGAGAGAAGAGTCACCTGAGAAGGAGGAGTCCCATGTATTGGAGTCACCCGTAAAGGAAAAGAAAAGGGTGGCATAAGGTTCGGAAAGTCATAGAGATTTCCCACCTGTAAAGAGCATCAAGGATGATGATTCTGAGGAGGAGAATGAAAAAGACAATGAAGAGCACGAGGAAGCTCAGTAATCCTCTTGGAAATGTACAATGGTACATTCTCTTGAGTTTGGAACTTGAAGGGGATGAAGCAGGAGGAGTATGAGGAGGGAAACCATACCAAAGGATTTAGAAGTGAGGAGGTCAAACATGTGTGATCAAGAAAGATCTCAACCCCAACCGAGGAGCATTATCTAACAGTTGGTGGAGCATGAAGTATTACTGCGACGTCAGCACCGAAGAAGTACTGAAGGAAACTCAGGAGAGTGCAAGTGTGGGAAAGGAGTATGGGAGCATGGGAGGAGATCCTATATTAGTATTAATCTTCATCAATGGCACTACACGTTACAGAATGGGAATAGCATCAATAGTGGCACAAAAACTCGATATGACTTATATTTATGATCCAAGCAAGGTACTATGCATGTGCTTCCAATGTAACATGCCTGTCCGACCAACTCCTTACTTGGTATTCTTTTGATGAAGAGGGTGCATACCGTCATGCACGAGGAAAATGATATCATGGGATTTTAAGTCCCACATTGATGAGCTCGTGAGTCATTACGAGGTAAATTGTGATGCATAGTGATGAAGATCTAGTGCCAGACACCAATGGGAATAAAAACCTCTTATAAATTCCGTCAGTAGCTGTCGTATGAGAAAGTTTTCAATGTGCTCAAAAAATTATCTGGTGGAGGTGGAAGAACCAGACTCTTCGAAAAAAATGATAGAATAAGGGTCTCATGGAGGATATTCGCCAGGTATTTTCCAGCTTGAGAAAAAGACCCTGAGGAGATCTATTTGAGAGGGATAGGGAGATAAAACATGTTTTTAATTGATCATTAACGCACAGTTAAGGCTGGTATGTGACTGAGGGATGAAACTGTGAAGGTGCTGTCGAAGTCCAAAAGAAGATAGATGCCATCTTTAAATTCCATTATCATTAATGTATGTACCCAGGAACTAGGATGTCCCCACCTGAGCAGAAATATGAGTAAACCATGCATTTCTGATGGAAGACTTAGAGTGCATACGTCACCATGGTGAGGCAACCAATTCCATGTAGAATCAACAGTAAGAAGTCAATGGCTTTCTAGATAGAATGTTGAAGAAAAGTTGAAGATTAGGGAGATACGTAACTTGGTACTTTGAGCTCCTTGCCTTAAAATGTCAAAGATTGTGTCATAAATGGCAGAAGTTCTAGGAATGATAACTATGGCGACAAGGACAAAGAGTGAGTCATAGCATATTTTGTGTATTCCAGCCATGAAGTAGATCTGAAAGAATGTTCAACCCATGAAAATGATAAGGTTTATCTTAGGGTAAGAGATAAGGGACATGATTTTGAGTTGAGGTATGAGAAGATGAATCAGAGAGTGATTTTGAAACCTATCTAAGGGTTTCGATGGATAAGCCTGGAAGTTCCTATAACTGAAAGAGTTGCCACCCCTAAGTCACTTAGCATAGATGGACGTAGTTGGGAGATATTGTAGCAAGTAGTGTAAAGGAAAGCCATCAGTTTGAAGATACGCTGAAGAATCCATTAAGGGGGATGAGATGAGTTTCTACCATGAAGTTAGCGTGGATGGTGGGTGACTTACTTCAACATGCACAGAATGAGGTGGATCTCTTGGGGTAATATTGTAAGCCCTCGTGAAGAAAGATATTCTAACTTACTCATGTAGTAGTAGTCAGGATTCTTCATCATTCTTTATTATAATCATGGTATTCTTCCATGTTATGTTTATTATTTATTCTTTCCAGATTGGATCCACCAAACTAAAGGCTGTGTTTTCGTAGGATGGATCATAGCATGTGTAGTTCCCGGGGAATTATCATAGTTGGATTGGTGATGACATTTTGGTTCCGTTGCCGGGACCATTCCTCGTTGGTGGATTTTCTGGAGAGATATTCTCACTTAGTCAAAAATCAATTAGAGGGTAACCTTGTTTTTACTGTGCATAGTAGTTACCATGGTAAAGTCATTTTTGCCATGAATAGTAGTTACCATAGTAAAGTCATTTTTGCTGGAATAGTATTTACCGCAGTAAAGTCACTTTTTACCATGAATATTATTTACCGCAGTAACTTCACTTTTTACCGTGAATAGTATTTACCGCAGTAACTTCACTTTTTACCGTGAATAGTGTTTACCACAGTAAAGTCATTTTTTACCGCAGTAAGTCAAGTTTTACCATAGTTTACCGTGGTCATTTCTATTTTACTGTAGAAAGGTGTAAAGTCACTTTCTAGTATAGTGATTCCAATTATTTGTGCACATAAGTCTTGTTGATTGTACTTGTGAGTTGGTATTTCACGGTGGTTACTTTTGAAAATGGGAAAGATTCCTATTTTTTCAGCTCAATCTAATGAAGATGCTTCTTCTTTCACTCAAGAGTTTTAAACGATCTTGTATTTGTAATGGCCTTATAAGAAGGGAACAATGGACTGAATTTTTTCCTACCTTTTTGGATGGTTCAGCACTTAGGTGGTTTGAAACACTAGGTGATAATGTGAAAAATTCATGGGATTTATTAACTGAAAGTTTTCTTGAAGAATTTGGTGAACAACATAAATATGCAGATCTCATGATCGAGATCACAAAGCTATCCCAAGGAGAGAAGGAGAAGATAAGGGATTATCATGCTCGTGTTCTAGAGCTAAGGAGGAAGCTCGATGCCTAGATCTAGAAGGAAGGATTAGCGGATGGGTTGATGAATGGCGTGGATAATCTCCTCTGTAAGCACTTCATTCTTGGGATGAAGCCAGAGATCAGACAACGAGTGAAGTATGACCACCCAGCTACCATTGAACAAGCAAAGGAGATTGCAAGAAGGCAAGAAGAAAGCATGGAAGAGGAGCCGAAAGAAATTGTTGCTAAAGTAGAGCCTACACCAGCACCTTTGGTCCAGAATCCACAACCACTCCTCGTGAGCACAAATATTTCTCCTAGTACATCTACTGAGTATGAAGATCTGCTCAAAAAGATGGGTCAGTTAACTATTAATCTTCTTCAAGGAAATGAATTTAGTTCTCAGGGAGGAGATAGAGGTACAAAAAGAAATATTTCTGAAGTTGTTTGTTATGGTTGTTATAAAAAGGGTCATTATAAGTATAATTGTCCAGATAGAGCTTCTACATCTGGTAAAGGAGATAATGATAAAGGAAAAGCACCTGTGAATTCTTTTGATGTAGTAGATAAGAGCAGAAATAATGAAGTAGATGTGTTTGTAACAAAAAGAAAGAAAGAAAAAGATAATCAAGATGGAAATGATCCTAAGAAGATGAAAGGAGAAACTAGTAAGAAACATAGGAGAAGAAAGCTGGGTGTGCAGGATTTTCTGATTTCACAGGGGCAAGGACCATACTCCATCTTGGAAGATCTATCCAAAAGGCCTGCAAATATTACATATGGTCAACTCTTGGCTATGTCTTCTGAGAAGAGGTGGGAGTTGCGAAGTGGACTCAATGCTCGACGAAGGAAGGAGGTTGAGGTCCCTGTTTTGGAGGCAGAGGCGGATCCCTATGCTCCACAAGCTGAGGTATTATGTAATGGTATTTCAATTCATGATGTCTTAGTTGATGGAGGTGTTGCAGTTAATGTAATGACTGAGTCTATAATGAATATGTTGGGTTTAAAAATTGATCGCCCTTCAACACTTATGTTAAGGTCATTAAATAAGGGAAAAACTAAACCAGAAGGTGTAGTTTCAAATGTGGCAATATCTGTTATGGGTGTTGTATGTGTGGTAGACTTTCAGGTGATGAAAAATGGTACTGTTGCGTACCCAATGCTGCTGGGAAGACCATGGCTAAGGAGAGTTCATGCAAGAAACTACTGGAATGAAGGTTTCATGACACTTGGACGTGGTAGAGAGAGGGTGAAGATAAATGTGATCCCTCGACATCATAAGGTAGAACCTGTGGATTCAAGTGATGAAACTGATGATTGGACATCCTCTGATTACTCTAGTACCAGTGAAGTGGACACTGAAGATGAAGAAAGTGAGGTTGATGTTTCAGTCATGGATATCCTTCCAGTCACACCAACTCATGACCCCATAAAATTATCTGAAGAAGAAGTTGATGATCGTCTCCAACAAATAAAGATTGGTGATGCTGTGATGGAGAGTGAGAAGGAATCCTACCTCCAGCTCTTTCGAAGGTACATACACCTATTCACTTTTGATTACAAGGAACTCCGTCAAGTAAGTTGGGTAGAACATTCTATTGAGCTGGTAGATGGTGCTAAGCCCATAAAGCAAATGCCATATAGAATGAATCCTAATTTTTCCAAGACTGTAAAAGAAGAAATAGATAAGTTGCTTGATGCAGGATTCATATTTGCTGTGGAGAATTCAAAATGGGTTTCTCCCATTGTGATCTCAATAAAAAAGAATGGGAAGCTACGCATTTGTGTTGATTACAGGAAGCTCAATAAGGCAACAAAGAAGGATCATTACCCTCTTCCATTTTCAGATCAAATCTTGGACGAAGTAGCTGGCCAGGAGTGCTATAGTTTTGCTGATGGATATAGCGGCTACAACCAAGTTCGTATAGCAGAGAAAGATCAGCTGAAGACCACGTTCACCACTCCTTGGGGAACGTTTGCTTATAGAGTTATGCCTTTTGGGTTGTGTAATGCTCCGGTAACATTCCAACGTTTGATGAATAGGGTGTTCGAACCCTACATTGGGACCTTCATCAGAGTATTTCTGGATGATTTTTGCATCTATGGGAGCAAGTTGGACCACCTGCACCAGATGGAGACAACATTTCAAAGGTTAGATGAAGCACAAGCCTCACTAAACCCTACAAAGTGTGTCTTTGGATGTTCTAAAGGCGTTTTGTTAGGGCATGTTGTATCCAAAGATGGTATTGGTATTGATCCTGATAAAGTTTCAAAAATCAAAGAGTTACCATTTCCTATGAATAGAAGTAAGTTGAGATCATTTTTAGGCCATGTGGGTTACTATAGAAGGTTCATCAAGAATTTCTCAAAGATTGCACAGCCACTAACCCAGTTCTTGAAGAAGGATGTTACTTATGAACCAGGAAATAAGGCGCATGAAGCTTTTGGACAACTGAAGGAAGCCCTGGTGTCTTCACCTGTTTTGAAGAATCCAGATTGGAGCAAGCCATTCATTGTGTACACTGATGCCTCAGATGCAGCACTAGGAAGTACTTTGAGCCAAAAGGATGAAAATGGGAATGAACATCCAATTTACTTTGGGAGTAGACAAATGAGCAGTGCTGAGGTAAATTATACTGTAACTAAAAAAGAGGCTCTAGCTATCATTTTTGCTGTAAAGAAGTTTAGAAATTACTTGCTAGGGCAAAAATTTCTAGTTGTAACAGATCATCAGGCTCTAAAATATATTGTAAATAAGCCTAACCCATCAGGGAGGATAGCAAGATGGATAATTTTGCTACAAGAATTTGAATTTGATATTATAGATAGGCCAGGAAAGAAGCATGTCAATGCAGATGCACTCTCTCGAGCCTATGATGGTTTAGGATCATCTTGTGATGATGATGATTTCCCCGATGCAGCATTGTTATCCCTTGACACAATCCCTAGTGAATACATAGATATTTGGAATTATCTGAATGAATTCAAGTTTCCTGATGGTGCCAATGCAAAGACTAAGAGAAAGATTACTCAAGCCAGTCGTCCATATTCTATTCTGCATGGAGTATTATTTCGAATAGGACCTGATAGACAGTACAAGAGGGCAGTTAGACGTGATCAAGGGAAGGAACTGCTAGAAGAATTCCACAATGGTACATGTGGAGGGCACTTCTCTGGATAACTTACAGCAAGAAGGATCTTGGATGCAGGTTATCACTGGCCCACTCTTTTTAAAGATTGTTATAATTATTGTAAGACATGTGATATTTTTCAAACACATGGTAACCGTAAGACTTAATCAGCTCCATTATGCCATATTCTTCCACTTGGTCCCTTTGAAAAGTGGGGAATAGACATTGTAGGTCCACTTCTAACTACCCCACACCAAAATAAGTATATTGTAGTTGCCACAGATTATTTAACCAAGTGGGTTGAAGCTAGGCCATTGAAAACAGCTTCCATGGATGAGGTGGCAAGGTTCATATATGAACGCATTGTCACCAGATTTGGTTGTCCATTAGAAATTGTAACAGATCAAGGAAGCCACTTCATTGATGAGGTAGTAAAAGCCCTAGTCAATAAATTTTCTATTAAGCATAGGAAGGAAACAACATACAAGCCAAGCACAAATGGATAGGTGGAACGAACAAATTTTGTGTTGTGTCCAAATTCTAGCAAAAGATGCAGCCTTGTAGGTACATAAGTGGGGATAAAAGGATTCATGTAGCATTGTGGGCATATAGGGCAACATCAAAGTCAACAACAAGATACTCCCCATTTCAGTTGGGCTATGACATTGATCTAGTTCTTCCTATTGAGTTTGATATTCCCACTGTGAGAGTTATGAAAAATGAAAGGATGGATGAAAGTGATTCAGTAAAAGAAAGGTTGGTACATCTTCATTTGCTAGAGGAAATGAGGGAAATAACAAAGGATACAAGCCATAAGAAGAAAATGAAGTAGAAGGAATACTTTGATGAAAAGATCTGTTGGTCTCCATTTCACGTGAATGACTTGGTTCTAGTATATGATTCCAGATACAAAAAAAGAAGACAGAGAAAATTTCTTCCAAAATGGATGGGGCCCTACAAAATAGCAGCTGTGCATGAAAATGGTACGTACCGACTGGAGGAATTGGATGGCACTCCCATTACGAAATGGGTCAACCACGACAAGTTGAAGATTTTTCAAGCACTAGAATAGTCTACTTCGAGGACGGAGTAGAAGCTAGGAAGGGGGAAGATGTCGACACTAAAATTTTCCTCCATAATTTCTATTTCATTAATGTATATATTAGGAATAGGATGTTGTTAAGTATAATTAGTTAGTAGCGTCGGATAGAAGATAACGGCACGCTGTCAGTACGGTGCCGCCAATAATGTGGAGTACGGTAACAGTCAAAGTACAATAGGAATGTTGTAAAAAGTAAATATTTGTCGTAAGTGGTCCGGGTAATGTTAAAATGTCAAAGTTTGGGATAATTAGAAAAGTAGGGTCTACATGATTAGGAATTAGAAATATTATATTGGTAATAAGGACAAGGAGTGAGGTCATAAATATTTTGTGTATTTTATTTGTAAAAAGTCTAAAAATGTGGAACCCATGTAAAATGATAAGGTTTATCTTATCTTAGAAGATAAGCTTACATGTACAGATAAGAGTTAAGGTATGGAATATGATTCGTCATAGTGGATTTCTTATCCTATCTTAGAGATAAGATGGATAAGCCTGGAAGTTCTATAAATAGAGAGGCCACCCCCCTCATTTAGCATAGAAAGAAGTAGTGAGAAATATTGTATGAAGTGTGTAAAGGAAGCCATCAGTTTAAAGGTGTGTTGAAGAAGTCATCAAGAGGTGTAATTGTAAAGTTTCTCCCATAGTATTGGTGGAAGGCAAGTGAAGTCAATAACACTTGAAGTACCTCATGGGTGAGATTGTAACAATTTCATGTTAATATTATAATTTACTTTGATATTTCAGATTTGTCGTCATTCTGTCTTATCATAGTCGATGGTATTCTTGTGTTATGTTTGTTGTTTTGTTTCTAGATTACATCCACCAAACTAAAGGTTGTGCATTAGTAAATAATCATAGCATGAGGAGTTCCCGGTGAAGAATTATCATAGTGCCGGATTGGTGATGACAGGTCATACCCTGACCGATGTTGGTCTCTATGCTTGGTAAAACACCTTTAGACCAGAAAGCTTCCTAATCACCCAAAAGCAACCCAAAATTCACCAAATCTTACCCAAACCCTGTCTATGACCCTCAGACCACCTGTAAAACCTGTAACCTAACCCAGGACCTTCACCAGTTTAGTTATCAAGAATTTAATTGGATTGACATGAATATTAGTATGAGATACCTAAATCAGAACATTTGTATTAGATTCTTTTATTTGCATGTTCATGTATGTCATATCGAGTTACATATCAGTGGATTGAAAACCGTCAAACAAACATCACACTTCCTAGATCTAGCTCACGCTAGGAAGTCCACTAACTTTTTCTATTAATTGTATCTTGTGGTCTTGCTTTGTAATACAAGTACTTCCTCCTAGCCAAAAGGAAGCTCACACAATCAACATTTGATTAGAAATAAAAAACGTGTACACTCAACCTCCAACCCACATGATAACAAGTATTCCTCCACGACCTATTTACCTTATCTATTTCATTATCTAGAACAATTTGGTGAAAATTTTTGGCACACCCGGTGGGACCCATCCAGGGTTCTTTTTGCATTGTTCATTCCTAGGTAATTTTTTTTGGTGTTTATTTCCCTTTTAAAGTATCCACATTAAATCTTCTTCTTTGGAATCTTCTCCTTCTTTCTATTGTCTAAAATAAATTATGTTTTTGGTTCTCTAAAAAGAACACATCTTCCTTTCTATTGTATTGCATTTAGTGAAAGATCATTCATCGTCCTGTTCTCTATTTACTACATCGAACTTAATCATGGATTTGGGCTTAAAACATTTGCATTACATTTTGATATGTTGCATTGTAGCTCACATTAATTTGAGGGCAACCTATACGCTGGAAGTCATGCCCAGTTGATGGTTGACTAATTCAATCATAGTTCACTTTGCACACTCTCTATACCACACCACTTGAACAATTTACACATCTTCTTAAACAACATCCTACATGGAAGAAGTTGTCAATGATCACACGATCAGAGGATTGAGAGTGGGTACCAAGCTAGTTTCTCTCTCTAGTCATTATCTCAGAGAAAGGACCACCCCCGCCAAAAATTTACTTGAAACCATCCTTATTTCTTGTCTTTTCATAGGGTACCTTTTATCAAACCAAAAAATCTGTTCTATTTATAGGTCATTCCTAAATAACATAAGCTGGAACATAAAATTCATCAATAGGATTTCTTGTTTGCTAGTTTTTGTTTGATTTGTGTTTTGAGTTGTGAGGTTGTATTCTCCATTCTTTTCTTCCTTTCACACTCCATAATCATAGTTGGTGTATTCTGACTTTTTCTGAGTGTGTTAGGGTCCATCCTTGCCATACTCGGGTTTATGGGTTGGTATTTTAGTTTATCTAAGTCACTAAAGTTAACATTCTCCATATTTTCAAATTTCATAGTGATTGGCATCAGTCCAGCGACCATCATCAATTTACTTATTTTACTGTCATCGGTTGACCTGACCGTTTTTGATTTCCTACTTTTTGGTCATTTTACCAAAAATAGCACTCATCTCATTTCTATTCTTTCTGGAGTTTCTCAGATACACCATCATACCTCTAAGTCTTTAAAATCACTGTAAAAACCAGATCTTTCTTCATTTCCATCAGTTATTGCCACATTTGTAAAAGATTTTTATTTTTCACAGTAATTGGTATAGGTCACCTTAACCATCATCGGTTAACCTCTACCACCATCATTGGTTAGTAAACCACCATCAGTTCCTATGTTTTAATTTTTCAATTAAAATAACACCGAATTTCACCTCCCATAAATATTTCCTCCATTCCTTCTGTTCTTCTGTGTCATCTACAAAGATCAGATTACCAGGTATACACTAACCCACATGGTTTTGACTCATAGCCAAGCCAATGCCCTCGTATTCCACGCTAGCCTTCAACCACTCCTGCCTAGCCCATCATTTCCTTCCATTTTATCACCCACAGATCCCAGTCAGCCTATCACCATCAACACCAATGATGAATATTTTACAAAACTCCTTGATCAGAACCCCACCAGTTTACAACATTACTTATCCCATTCATCCACTAGTGACTCATCTGGGAAACTTATCTACAACATTCCCATATCCATCCCACCTATACTTGCACCCACTTCTGCCTCCGCCACTACCAGCATTGCCCTGACTGCCTCCATCTTACCACCCATTGTTTCTCAGCTTGACCCCACCTTATCAATCTCTACTGTACCTACAACATTTATCGCACCCATGACATCTGTCATCCCTATGGTATCCATCGTGCCTACATCCTCCAATTTTAGTATAAGCATGTGCATGTCTTCCATTTCCTATATACCTATCGCATCCTTACCAACTTTGGTGTTGGCAACCCACACTCCCTTCCAAAACCTCATCACCTATATCCACCAGAATCTTCCACCAATCACCAGTAGGGTCTTTATATCCACCCCACCTATGTATACACATTACCAACAACCATCTATTTCCTCTACTACCTACTTGGGTTACATCCCGTCCACGTCCATTCCCTCTCATATTCCTCCATCACAATTTTCGTATGTCAACACTACCACGCACTAGGATGCCATCTACATCATACCAATCTTATTTACCCCCTCATACCTTAGGGGGTTCTCCATCATCACAACCAACCAATGACCTAATAAAAATGATGATGGACAAGATGCAGATAGTGGAAACATCTATCTCAGGTTCATGTTACTCTCTAACATATGATGAGATTTGTAATGAGCCCACCCACCCATCCATTCCTATTCACCCGTCTCCTATGCATTGGGAAATGCCAAAATTTAACCGGTTCATTAGAAAAGAAGATCTGTAACAACACTTGTGGTCTTTTAAACATATCTGCTACATGATTTCTCATGATGATGCGTTTCACCTTCAGGGATTTCTAATTTTATTGATGAGACCCACTTTAGATTGGTATAGTTCTTTACCTAGACAATCTATCCTCTTATTTAACTAGGTTGCTCATGATTTTCTTGACCACTTTTCTATCAATATTGTCAAGAAATTCACCATGACTGACTTATATGCCACACGCTAGTAAGAAGATGACTCTATCACAAATTTTGTCATTCGATGGTGCAACCTGATTAAACAAATTACATTGCAATTACTTTAGAAAAAGTTAATAGAATTTTTTACTAGGGCTTATGCCAGAAATATATAACCAAATCTCTAGGTTCAGACCTTCCACACCTTTGATGAGGCATTTAACATGGCCCAGAAGCTAGAAATCCATGTCATTGAAGAAAAGAAGCTACAACTCCGTAACAAAAACATTGTGTTCAAATAAAATGATACTTCTTCTTCTTCCAAACCCTAAAATACCTATTTTAAAACCAAGGGGTCAGCCAATGTGGTCATGTTAAAATCTAATCCGTATCATCCATCCAACCAAACAAAACATTCATATAACCTTTCCCCCATTCAAATTTTTCAGTTCAGAAGAGAGCAATGCAAGTATGCCCCCATAAGAGAGCCTTACTCGGCCATTTTAGAAAAAATAATTTAAAGATGGAGCTATTACCCTTCAACCTGTCAAACCATGTACTAGTTTTGACCATTCTCACCCCGTGCCTACATGGTACAATGAAATCGATTACTGTAATTACCATTGCATTCAAGGTCACAGTGACACTAATTGTATCACTTTCAAAAATATTGTCCAAGAAATGTTAGATAAAGGAGATCTTGTCATGGACAATCTGAATGCATCGGCTAACCAGAAAATTCATATCTTCAAGAAGCCATTCTCAAACCACACCCCCTCATCCAACCAAACTGGTGATTCCTCGGCCAATGACGATAATATCCATGAGGTTCATGTTGTTTTTGACATCTTACGAGCTCCTTCCACACACTTTCCTCCTACGTCATCAATTGAATAAATTATTATACGAGCTCCTTCATCCATGGAGGAACTTGTGTCATCTACTCCTTTACCCATAGAGGCATCTCCCTCATCTCCCTCTGCACCCATGGAGGAGTCCACCATATCTTCCAATGCAGTTTCCCCATGCACCTCTCAAAATTATGAACAACTCGCAATATTAATTCTCCTACCCATGCAAGACTCATGCTCACCTTCCTCTTCACCAAAAGAGGAACCTACCTTGTCCTACTCATCATCTCCCCTACCCATAGAAGATTCACTTGAAGTGCCTCTTCCTATTAGTGAAAATTCTCCATTGTCTTTCAAGGATCAACTTAATTTGTTGTCATCTCTTTTACCCATAGAGTCAGAAGCTAATAACTTCCTTATTTCACAGGCACCAGATTTATTTATGGGAGTCATCACAAAATGAACATTGGTTCTTTCTACTACCAAGCCATTCTCACATTTAGGAGGATCACTTAGACTATGTTGATCATTCCATGCTTTGGGGGCACCTTCAAATGCCTGTTTCAACTCAAATGTAGATGTCACCCACTGATACTTCTACCATTTAGCCAAAAAAAATTGGAGCAACAAAATCCATCCTACCTGAGGTAATTATGAAGAAATATTTCACATCACCTTCACACACATCTACACCTCTACCATTACCTCCACAACCACCTATGCCTAAACCATTTATACCATCATTTGTATTCAAAGCTACACATACCTTGAGAGTCATTCCAACATCAATCCTAGTCCATCTCCATGTCAAACTGGATTCAGCCACATCCGCACAGGTTGACGCAAAGAGTATTCCCCCACCTAAGAAGAAGACCCTACCTCCTAGGCCACATACACCAGTTTCACCCACTACCCCTTTGTCTCCTTCAACAATTCCATCTATCCTAGGAACCCATCCATCAATCTTGGCCAATAAACCTCCTACCTAAGGTAAACCAAAAACACAGCAACCCACCTCCTCCTCACGAGCCCCTGTTATACCCAAATTACCTACATAACGTACGACTTCACTGTCACCTACATCCTTTTTACCTTCTATACCCATGCCACTTCTATTAGCCTCATCAATACCCATGATATTTCCAACTCTTCAACCAATACCTTTTATGCTGCCTCTTCCAGCAACCTTTATCACGCCTCCCTTATCACCTTGGATAACCTGTTCTCTTTTACCTTCTGCCTTCCCTTCTACATCACACACTCCCTCTTCATATTTACCTAGGAAGGTAATACCAAAATCCAAGAGCCCACTACCCTCCAAAGAGGTATTCAAACCTACAACAACTTCAACCGCTAGGTCATTTGATACACCTTTACTGAAGAAGGTGCAATCCAAAGCTAAAATAGTACTACCTTCCAAATCAATGGTCAAACCTATTCCACCTCCAATTCCACCTCCTGTGGCACCTCTCCCACAAAAATATCTCACATCTCTATCTTGACCCACTCTTCGTATTGTGATCCATTGGCAGGATCTTATGCCAACATCTTAGAAAATGTTTTAGAGACCTCTGTCATCAAATTTCCAAAACTTAGACCTTACAACCCAATCAAACCTAAACCAACAGGGTTTGATTATACAAAAATTTTTGCTTACCATCACATGCTAGGGAACGATGTAGAAAACTGGAAGGCTCTAAATACCAATCGTCTCTAATTATGTCCTCCTGAAGAAAACTTTGATGACAATGATCTTTTAGATGAGGACCCTATTCCACTTTCACCCATCACCACACATCCTCACCCCTTCCCTATTCAGAAACCTTCACCTCCACGTCCACAACCCTTTTACCCTCCTCCAACATTTGAGATCAATATGGTATGCATAAGAGATCTAGCTAAACCTCCACCCAAATGTTAATGGGCCACCTTCTTTACACAACACCAATATATGCCATCACCATACTTTTTCTTGTCCTATCACTACACCTATCATGACTCAGACACTCCCTTATCCCATATTAATATGGTTAACATTACCACTCGCACCCAAAAAGTAAAAGGAAAGGAGAAAAAAAATAGCCCATCCACCAATCCTCTTCCCAATATACCATCAACGCCTGTACCAAAAATCACCATCTGTGGACCCGTATAACCTATTTTCTGATGGGGTCACCCATCGTACAATGAATAAAAAATTACACCAATCTCCTCTCAAAATGTCATTGTACGACCTTGTCCAAACCTCTGAATCTCATCGACAGGCCCTCATGGAGGTTCTACAATCTATTGAGGTTTTACCTAATGACCCAAATCCCGTGGCATCCATGATCACTCCTCACCATGTGGCCTCTCTCACTACTTCATTCCCTTCCTTTACACCCTCTACCACTCATTAGGTAGCCACTCTTAGTTTCTATGATGACAATATTGTACCCCTCAAAACAAATGATCTTGATCTTGCCCTATTCATCTCTTTCTACATTGATAATATACACGGTCGATGTATTATGATCGATGGTGGTACCAACATCAACATTATCTCCTCCAATGCATACAACCAAATGCACATCCCTGCCAATTGCATGCATAATAACCTTGTTATGTTGCATTCATTCAATGATGCCATAACTTCCACCCTTGGCACCATCATTCTCCACATTTGCGTGGGCCCCCGCACCATTCCAAAATTATTCTACGTCTTAGAGGTGGAATTCCAATACAACCTATTGCTTGGCAAACATTTGATTCATGTCATGGGTTGTGTTCCTTCAACCTTACATCGCTGTGTAAAATTTGAACATGAAGGACATAACTATACCATTCCAGCTAACCCTTCACCATTCAAAACCTGTAACATATTATATCGACCTAATGATGTCATTATACCAGTCAAGGCATCTACCACCATTTTCACCTCTCCTTCACCCACGAACCTGTCCATCTATGTTGCCACTACCTCTCCCACACCTAAATCCTCTATTTCTAATGCCGATGTAGTCTCTATAGCTAACCCATCCACTAGCCCATCTACTTCTCAACCAACCAATGCTTCTTCTTCCCCTCCGTCTAACTATTCATCCATTCTGGCTACCCATATATAAACTAACAATCCCTTAGAGGGTGTTTTTCAACGTATCACTCTGGGGGAGTACCACCTATACAACATTCACACTTTCCTTACTCCTCAAGAGTATGGAAAAATTCACCAACATCCCCACTATGATTACTACATAGGCGAGGTCATCCCTTATGATCCTCCCCACCTTCACACCAACTTAACATATGGGGGACTTGAGACTTCTACCTACTCACCCGAGCCACCATCCCAAACTCGACCATTTTCCTCTGACCTTCAATGTCTCAACAACCACCACTTTGCCCACACCTTCCTCCATAGTTTTGCATAGAAGGAATTTGGATTTGGTTTATATGAACAAGGCTACCATACTATTATCCCGTGCACCACTTTTAAACATAAAGACCATAGTGGTATTAGATTTTCTGAACCATCTCCCAAGAAGGCATGAGTCGAACTCATTAAGGACGATAAACCTTCTTCACCTTGTTCACCAACTTCACCACCATTACCTACGGAGTCTATGGATCCAGAGTTCATTCCTCCTAAAAAAAATTTCACGAACACCATTTCCTTGGGACCTCTAACTTATCAACAAGATAACAAGGTTCCCTCTTCTCTTCCCTTCTTGTATCCTGACATGATTGATGACGATACACCTTCTATTAATGTCATTCAATGTTAGGACGATGAGTTTTTTATCACCTACCTTGGTGCAGGAGATTCGTACTTAAGCCGGTTGTTACCTTCTGAGATAAAAACCATGTTAAATGAATCAATCATTGAAATCAATCTTTAACACTCAAGATGACCCACACATTCTAAGGATAGGCCAATATTTAGATGTTATTGAATAGAAAGATTTTACTTATTTTCTTCCGGATCGTAGCAACGATTTTTCTTGGTCATACACTGATATGCCTAGTATTGACCGAAACATTGTGGTCCACAATATCGTCACTATTCGTGAAGCCAAATGCGTGAAACAAAAGCTACAGAAAATGCATCCTCACATTGCCCTTCTTGTTAAAGAAGAACTCCAACGCCTTCTTTTGATTTCCTTCATCCTACCCATTGATTACCCTCAATGGATCTCTAACATCATTCCTGTCACAAAAGTGATAGGGGGACTCTGTATTTGCATGGATTTCTATGACCTTAACTTAGCTTGCCCCAAAGACGACTTTCCTCTACCTAGCATTGACCAACTAGTTGATCTCACCGCTGGCCATGAGATGTTATCACTCATGGATGGTTTCTCGTGTTATAATCAAATCTTACTTTCCCCATAATATAAACACAAAATTACCTTCATTACTCCTTGGGGGACCTTTTGCTATCATGTCATGCCCTTTGGACTTAAAAACGTCAGTGCTAAATATCAGTGGGTTATGAATTATATATTTTAGGACATTATGCATCAGATAGTGGAAGATTACATTGACGATCTTTTTACCAAATCCAAACATTGGGCTGAACACCTTACAATCCTGAAGGTCGTATTTGATTGTCTCATCAAATATTGTGTTTGCCTTCAACCCAAGAAGTGTGTCTTCGCTGTTATTTCTAGAAATCTCCTTGGTTTTATTGTTTCTTTACATCGCATAAAATTTGACCCCACTAAAATCAAGGATATTCTCCAAATGCCTCCACCTACTGACCTTCGTCAACTTCATAGTTTTCAAGACAAGCTGCAATTTATTCCTCACTTTATTTTGCAGCTTTTCAACTACTGCCACTCATTTCATCATCTCCTAAAAAATGATGTCTCCTTCAAATGGGATGGTGAATACCAAAAAACCTATGATTCCTTAAAGCAATACCTCCTCCAACCACCTATAATCATTCCCCCTAAGGATGACCAACCATTTTACCTTTTCATCTCTGCCACTGACCATTCCCTAGGTGTCATTCTCACTCATTGCGATGAGAAACACAGGGAGAAAGTGGTTTATTATATAAGCCGTACACTTTTGGACTACGAAACTAGATACACTCATGCCAAAAAAATCTATTTAGCCTTAGTTTTCTTCACCACTAAACTTCGTCATTACCTACTTAAGCACAAAACCTTCATTTTCACCAATATTGACCCCTTATATTACATGCACGCTAAACCTTACCAACATCAATGTGTTGCACATTAGCTCATGATTCTTGCAGACCTAGAACTCGAATTTATCCATAAAAAATATGTCAAAGGAAAAAGCATCACTGAACAACTCGGAGATGCACCTCTCTCTGGAAACCAGTCCTCTAAATTCAATTTGTTGGATGAATCCATCGCTAACCTCTCTTTGTACAATATCATTTACCATATGAACTTATTCTTTGATGGTTCCAAATAGTAGTGTGGGGGTGGTTTTGGAGTTATCCTCATTCCTCTTGATGGTGAACCTATGCCATTATCTTTAAAACTAGATTTTGATTATACTAACAATATTACTGAATATGAAGCACTCATATTAGGACTTCAAACTGCCATCACCTTAGACATTAAATAAATTAATATATTTTATGATTCACAACTGGTTGTAAACCAAGTTAATGTTATATACCAGTGTCATAATGAGATACTTCAAAAGTATAAGCATCATGTTAACATAATTTTGACTACCTTTGACTTTTATGAACTTCAAACCACCCCACATTCCAATAATAAATTTGTAGACACCATGGCATGTCTTACTTCTCAAATCCCTACTCCACCCTCTGACTCAAAAATATTTTTCACCGTACAAAGGTTGCAATCACCTTCTTATCTATTTCGAGATGTTAACCTAGTCAGAATCATTGAAATTGACCCACATGACCTTTGGTATAAGTAATTTTCTGACTACCTTTCCTGTTCCATTCTACCTCCAGATCTTACTCATAATGGAAAATGAGCCTTTCTAAAAAGTTTCTCTCGCTATGTCATCATGGGTGGTCTTATTTACAAAGTTATATTTGACAGTATCCTCTTATGATGCCTTACAAACTATGAAATCCCATATACCATCAAGAAAGTTCACGACAAGATTTATGAGGGTCACATAAGTGGTTTAGCTATCGTTAAATGCATTCTTCGCCTGGGTTATTATTGGCCAACCATAAACCATGATTTTTGTGACTATGTCAAGTGTTGTGTGAAATGCTATCAACATGCTAATCTTCATCACACCCCTAGTCACGCCTTACAAGTTGTTGGCGAGAAAATTTGTCTTGTGGAAAAATTGGTGGGTTTCAAGCCAACGCTATGGGAATCTAAGTCCCTCTACTTGAATGGTGCAACTTCCGTAGGTGCATGCATAAAAGATGGGTTTCAATGGTGGCCTTTCGACAAGAGATCCAACAGGGGCACTCCACTGACCCTGTGGCAAAGCTAGCAATGTCTCGCTAGAGAAGAAACTTTGTCTTGGAAAGGGGAAGGGGAGTGAAAATGAGGGTAGGAGAAAAATAATGTTGTGAGTAGAATATCAGATGCCCACACACATTAATTAGAAATTTCGTTTACATGCATTTATAGTTAGAAGAAAAACAAATCCGCAGGAGAAGCTATAAGACCGAATGAAATTCATTGGTCGCAAGGTACCAATCAATCCCTCAATCAAAGAGGTGAAAATTCCTTCTTTTATTATTGAAGCTAAAGCAGAATTTTTACAGAGCTTTGAGAATAGAGGAAAATCTAAGGAGAAGGGAAAATAGAAGAAGTATGGCATTTTCTGTCTTTTCCAGGTACAGAGCACTCTGGTCTTTTTGAAATCAATTGCCAGCCTTTTGGAATGACTCTGAGGAGCCATTATATCCTTTGCCAAAATGGTTACAACTTTACAAATCATTTACGCCTCTTCAAATTCCTCCATTGTGAAGAAAATGCTCATGGCGGGTTAAAAACCAGATCTTGCAACGCAAACGTTACATTTGATTTGCTAGTTTGAATACAGACCATTTGATTTTCTCTTATAAATTTGAAATTGGGTCATCCACGTGGTAGAAAGAGATTGGAGCGGGTACGGGGGAAAGCCCTTTGCATTTTGTGATTTTTTAGAGATTTGGCAATTTGGACCAAATTGGTCTGCACCCCCGCTTTGACTTTTCAACTTAGGCACGTGGCATGTTTTCATTGGAAATGGGGTCGCAGCCCTTTTCTCAACATTTTAACCTTTTTTGGAAAAAGGCTCAAAAACTCAAAGTTCTCCGTTGACCCGCTCTTCTGCTCTGACTTTTCAACGGTGGTCCCGAGACCTTGGTAGAGCCGTGGAGCATTCTAGAAATTTTACTTCACTTTTGGGAATTTGAATAAATTTCCAAAAATACCCCAATGGTCCGCACTCTGGATTTTAATTTTCAATGGCGGGCTTCAACTTTGACTTTTTCCCTTTTTAGCCTGATCGGGGCTGCGGGTCACTTTTTAAATTTTCACCTTTTTTACAAAGAGGCTCAAAAACAAAATTTTCTCCCCCGAACCGCTTCTAATTAGGTATGTCCACATACCCATGGATGATGGGGCCAAAATTTTATGGAGAAGAAAATGCCCATCATTCCTGACTGTGGGAAAAATACAGAGAGGAAGAGAACGTCATCATTTCGAGTCCAATTTTTGAATTTCCTTCACGAGCCAGAGGCATGGAGGTAAAAACAATGATTTGATGACCCATACCATAGAACAAGCAGAAACAATTTTGATCAAAAAAGGAGATTGTAAAGAGGATATAACGTGTATAGACCGGGAGATGGATAATTTCTCAAAACGAGCAAAAATAGAGATTTATACAGCACTAGGGCACGAATTTTGCTATTTCTTTTAACTTTCAACTTGGCTTAAATAATTTAGGAGGGCAGAGAGATCAAAATTTCAAATTTAACTTGTAAAATAAAAAGTGATTTTTGGGAGATAATAGTTGTCTCTAGCTTGGGGACATGGCATGGACTGAGCATGATGAAGACATGGTATGAGGATATAGAATCTCAATTTTTAAAACCATATAACATTTACCCGTGCCTTATCCATTGGGCCTTGCAGAGTCATGCAAAATTTTGAGAAAGAATGGAATAAGGAGGAAACACATAAGCCAAACCACACACAACAAAATCCAAACAAAACCAAAACAAAACCACACAACAAAAAAGGGAAAAACACACCTATGAAATCACCTATGATACAAGGCGAGGGACAACCCGCTTTCACTAATGATACAGTTTCAAGTATTTCCCACTTTGAGGAAATTCCCATGGCATTCCATCCAAGTATGAGAGGAAGAAAAACATTCTCACCACAAGCTCCATGAATTTGGAATGGGCCCAGCCACAATGAATCAAACTTTCCATGGTCTACCCTTTGGTTCTCTTCTCTTGTCCCATAGCAGGACAAAATCTCCAACTTTGAAATTCCTTGCTTTGGTCTTCTTGTCAAAAAATTTTCTTCACTTTCAACTTGATGCTCCTTAATTCTATCCACCACTTGGCATCTACTTTCTTCCAGCTTCTCCAAGAAGAGGATCCTCTTGTCAATGGAGTCTTTGTATTGACCATCTTCTATTTCTTGTAGCAACTTGAGAGCTGGCATCTCAATTGTGAGGGGAATCTCTGCCTCAACTCCATACAAAATTTGGAAAGGTGACATACCTATTGCCTTCTTAGGAGTGATCCTATCGGCCCACAATGCATCATATAACTTCTTGTGCCAGTTCCTTTGATTCTCATCTACTAGCTTACGAACAATGGTCACAATGTTCTTGTTTCTTGACTCAGCTTTCCCATTTCCCTATGGGTAGTAGTTAAAAGAGTGAGATAGTGAGATTCCAAAGCCATAAGAAAAATCTGAGCTCTTTGGAAGAGAAATAGGTGGCATTGTCTACAACATTTTTCTGTGGTATTCTAAAACAAACAATGATATTCTCCTTGATGAAGTTACAGACTGTTTCAGAGTTGGCTTGCTTTTGTCGGGATGGCTTCCACCCATTTAGTGAAGTAATCAGTTGCAGTGAGTACATAAGTATGCCCTGCACTAGAATGAGGATTTAGAACACCAATAAAATCTAGCCCCCATTGCTGAAATGGTTCTTCAATCACCACAGGCCTGAGTGGCAATGCAGCTAGTTGTGGCTTTCCAACAAATTGTTGGCATGCTTTGCATTTGGAAACCCAATCTTGAGTGTATGCAAAGATGGAGGGCCAATAATATCTCCCTCTAAGGATCTTATGTGTGGTGACCATTGCTGAGAAATGTCCACCACAAGCTTGATCATGATATGCCCTGAGAAACTTTTCTTGCTGCTCCTTATCTACACACCTGAGGAAACAACCATCTAGGCCTCTCTTGTAAAGTGCATGATTCTAGATCACAAACTTGGCTACCTTTAGCTTGAGTGTCCTTATTTTTTTGTATTCAAGATGAGGAGGGAATTCTCCATAAGTGAGGTAGTAAGCAATGTCAGCATACCACTCATTAGTAGTGGTGACAAAGAGCGCCTGTGGACTGTCTCTTGAACAGTTTGAGCAAACACCATCTTTTTCTCCTTGCAATGAGCCTTGAGAGCTTCATCTTCAACAATTAGCTTGCACAAACCATTTCCTCTTACCAGATTAGAGGGTCTAATCTCCAAGTCATACTCTTGGGTCTTTGCAATCCAACTTCCTCTCTTAGCCCCAGGATCTTGTTGAGTCAAAATGGACTTGATTGCACTTCTAGGGACCATCACCACTGTATGGGAATTGAGAATGTAGAATCTGAAACTTTTAACAGCTTTGACCACTGCATAGGCATGTTTCTCTAATTTTTTGTACTTTAACTCATGATTCTTTAAAGCATAGCTCATGAAAGCAATGGGTGCTTCCAAACCTTCATCATTTTTCTGAACAAGGATAGTATAGAGTGTATGTTCTAATGCATAGCAATACATGATGAAATCCTTGTTGAAATTTAGAGATACAAGAGTTGGAGCTTTGGCAATGGCTTTCTTGATCTCCTCAAATGTTACTTTTCCTTCCTTATTCCACTTGAAACCTACTTGAGGCTTCATCATGGAAGTTATGTGCTTAGTCAGTTCAGAAAACTCAGGCACAAAATGACGAAGGAAGTTTACCATTCCAAAGAATGAATGAACTCCCTTCGTGTTGGTTGGTAAGGCTAGTTTTTGGATAGCTCTGATCCTCTCAGGATCAATGTGTGCTCCATGTTTTTTCACAATGTGTCCTAACAACTTACCTTCTATGACTCCAAAAATGCACTTCTTTGGATTTAGGGAAATTCCATGCTTTCTACACCTTGCAAGGACTTGCTCCAAATGACAGATATGATCTTCCCTCCTCTTTGAAAAAACTGTGAGGTCATCAAGGTAAGTGACAATGCAATATTTCAAATCTTTAAAGGCCAAGTCCATTGCTCTCTAGAAAGTGGCTCCAACATTAATCAATCTGAAAGGAATTCTGCTATAAGAAAAGTGCCCCAAGGTGTTGTGAAGGCTGTTTTATTGCAATATTCTTCTACCACCTTGATTTGGTTGTACCCTAAGAATCCATCAAGAAAAGAGAGCATTTCAGATCTATTGGCTGCTTGCAAAATATAATCCATGATTGGAAGAGGGTAGTTGTCCTTGAGAGATTCCTGATTCAGATTTCAAAAGTCTACACAAATCCTTATTTCCCCATTCTTCTTCCTTACTGGCACAATGTTAGCCACCCATGTTGAATGGTGGATGGGGAAGATGATTCTAGCATTGAGCATCTTTGTCACCTCTTTTTTGATAACATCAGAAATATTTGGATTGTAGGGCATTTTTTTTTCCTGAAGGGCTTAGCTCCTTGCTTCAAAGGAATGGAGTGATGCATTTCCTTTGGCTAAAAATATTTGAGTTCATCATAGGAATAGGCTAGGACATCTGAGTACTTTTTTAGCAGAGCAAAAAACTTTATCTTCTCTTCTAGTGAGTAGCATTTACCAATGTTAACCATCCTTGGATTCTCTAAAGTGCCAATGTTTTCTTGATCAAAATCAAATAAACATTGAGAAGATTGTTTTTATTTCTCTTAGATGAATCTCTCATGCTTGTCAAAGAGGTCTTCCAAAGAAACTAGGCCTTTGGGGATTTTCTTTCCTTTCAGTTTAATTACTCCCTCTTCATCAATTCCCTCAAATTCCTTCCTTTCTGATTCTGTTTTTCACTTCCTTTGATTATTGTTATCCCTTTTTTCTAAGAAGGCTAGGATCTGATTGTCATCATTGAAGACCTGCCAGTGATTTGCATTGTATAGTACACTGGGTCTGAACACCATCTCAATGGTCACTTTATCCTTGCCAGAAGAAGGATGAGATGTCACTAAGGAAGCTAACACTGCTATAGAATCATCCTTTTCATTCTTCTCCCTAGGGATAGCTTCAATGGAGAATGCATCAAAGGATTCAATGTAGTCCCACACTCTATTTTTATAGTGCCTGAGTCTGGGGTTTTTCACCTGATATTGTTGGTGGACCTACTTTACCACAACCTCTACATCACCTTTTCATCTCAAATTCTTGATTCCCATGTCCTTTGTTGCATTCATGCCTAAGAGTAATGCTTCATACTTTGTTGTATTATTTGTATTGTCAAATTACAGCTTGTAGGAAAAAGGATATACCTCATTGGAGGGAGAGTATAATACTACACCAGCTCCTGAACCTGCTCTGGAATGACTGCCATCAAAATCCATTGTCCAGATTCAGTTTTCTTCTTCCTCCATGAGAAGTGGAAAATCCTCTTCCTTCTCTGTGATGTAAGGGAAGGTAATTTCCAAGCCCACAATCTTGAAAAAGGATATCAGCTCTTGGATCATCATACTTTCTTACTGTGAACTTCATTTTTCTGGCTGGCAGTAACTTCTTCATTTCTCCTTTCACTAGGATAGTTGCAGATGACTAATCCATTTTTATTTCTCCACCTAGATCTCTGCAAAAACTTCTACTCAACAACATACCAAAAGATGTTGGGATGTCTGCCACCAAAATGGTCAGGAGTATCTTCTTGTTAGGGTAATCAGCTAGTGTAACCTAAGCATCCTTAATCCTTCCTACTAATGGAACTTGTTTGGATTCCATTGAGTAACACGTGCCATTTACCTGGGTCAAAGTAAGGCCAAGAGAATTTGTAACTTTTGCTGGCATCACATTATCTGAGGCTCCAGAATCTATAATACAATTGTTCAGCTGGAAACCTTTGATGAGAAGTGACAGGTAAAAAGGCTCAACTCTATTGGTGGTGGAGGCACTGAGGGATAGCATGTTTTGAGAAGATGGTGTGGATGGTGTGGGAAGTAAGCCTTTAGAATTAGAGATTGGGGATGTAGAGTTACCACCCTGGACTACCTTGATGAATCTGTCAAATTGGGTAGGATGTGTTTGTAGGTATTCAATTTCAGAGAGCTGGACTTTGGTTTTGTTAGCATGCTCTACAAAGTCAAATGAAGTTATGGTAGATGAGAAGACTAGAAGTGGAAGGACTTAAATGGAAGATGTGTCATTACTTTTGGTGTTGGGTTCTCCTTTTCAAATGTAGAAATTGGCTTGGAAGGAGATGGGGGTGTAGCCTTTGATTGAAATTTAGATGTTCTTACAGAACCAACATTTAGAAGAGAATTTCTCTTAATAGTTTTTGAGTTGGGAGAAGAATCAGATAACTTACTTGGCACGACAGTGTGATCCTTGACAACTGGTGAATATGATTTCTCTCTAGCTGATTCCATGGAAGGTGGTAATGGTGATCCCCTGCTGATGATCTTGTTTAGTGGAGGCTTTGAAGAGCTATCTTCTTTGTTCTTCCTACTCTCAGTTGTAACTGTTGAGGCTGAAACACCATTCTTAGATTGTGCATGAGTGAAAACAACACATGAAAAACTTGGAGCTTCTTCATCACCTTCCTCCTCATCATCAATGTATTCAATCAGGCCATTGTGCATGCCAATCTCTTCAATTTCAAGATAGTTTTCATAGTCATCCATGCTTTCTTCTTCAGTTTCCTCAATGTTTATTCCTTCTTCTAATTCCCTATTATCAAAGATGGCATTGACTGATGGAGCTTTAAGGGAAAGCCTACGAGGAGGTGGATAAATTCTTGGTCTATCAGGAGGATTTGGTCTCCTTGGAGCATTCCTCATTGTGATTTGTGACAGTTGCTTCTTCAAAGAAACTAGGTCATTTGCCATTTTTTGGAACATTGGATCAGTGGTGACTGAATTTGAACTCTGACCTTTTTTCTTCCCATTTGGTCCCTTCACTTTGCCAGAAAGAATTAGAT
Organism: Taxus chinensis; assembly: GCA_019776745.2. Taxonomy (NCBI): domain Eukaryota; kingdom Viridiplantae; phylum Streptophyta; class Pinopsida; order Cupressales; family Taxaceae; genus Taxus; species Taxus chinensis. The sequence goes on from CM034153.1 coordinate 9,520,809, forward strand.
CATCATCAGTCTCAATTGCAAAGTCTTGAACTTCCCTCAATGTTCTTAGTTGGGATCTTCTGAGGAAGAAACCAACTTCTGATGGCAAAGCACTGATGAAGAACCTTTTTAAGTTGTTTTTAGGGGGGGACCACATCTTCTGGGATCCTTCTTGTCAACCTATCATACCTTGCTACAAAATCTCTCATTGATTCGGAGGTCTCCTTCTTCATCTGAACCAATTGGACCAACAGATCCTGACAATCTTCTGTGCTCTTGAACCTATGTTCAAATGCACTTCTTATATCTTCCCAGCATGTGACAGATCTTGGGGGCAACATGTAGAACCATTCAGCAGCTCTTTCTTGGAGTGAATCCATAAAGATCCTAACTAAAACATCTTCATTTTCAACTCCCAACACTCCATAAGTAGTGATGAATGCTGCTACATGTTCTTTGGGGAGCTAAGAACCATCCCCTCTAAATTTTGGGAAGTTTTTTCTCGAGCCTCTCGGTAGCTCATGGAGTGGTTGAGCAAGATCCAGTGGACTGGTGTTTCCTCCCCATGGTACATTAGGCCTATGGGCTTCACGATCCCATTCACGTTCATGATCCTGATCCTGATCCCCCATTCTGTGTCTATTTCTATCTTCCAGGCTTGTTAAGGCTGCGGCTTCTGTTGTTGCTCTTTCGTCTACCTCAGCTTGAAGTCTCTCGATTTCTTCGAGTTGAGCTCTTATTTCTTCATTGGGTCTTGCTTCTCTTTATCTAGCTTCTTCTTCGGTCTTCACATCAGTGAAGTCTATAAGGTTCTCGTTGATGTATGAAAATTCACTGTCCAAAGGATTGGCAACACTCAGGTTCCCAACATGACCGGTTGCTTGAAAAGGAAGCCTCTAGATTCCGAGTAGCTCTTGTCTCCTTTGAAGTTCCTCAAAAATGGGATCAGTTTGTCCTCCTTGTCTCTGTTGTCGGGTGAATCTTCTATCTGCCAGCTTGAAAATCTATGCTCTTCTTTGGGGTGCTAGAATTTGTCTCTACCTTTCCAATTCGACAACACGTTCCTCTTCTAGGTCCAGAATCCTTATGGCAATGAAGTAATGATTGACACTTCATCTATTATGCCAAATAGCTTCTCTCAGATTAGAAGCAATGTCTTCTTGGATGTGAAAGAGTAAATCATGTCTCTCAACAAGAGGATTTCCTTTAATAGCCATGATTTACATCCATGTAGTTTGTGTGATTATTCAATTTCTAAAAACTTTTTCTTCTAGAATCCCTTTTTTTGTATTTTATGACCCTAAGGTCCTTTTTAGGTGCTAGATGCTGAAAAATCTTCCCCACGGTGGGTGCCAAAAACTGTTGGTGAGAAAATTTGTCTTGTGGAAAAATTGGTGGGTTTCAAGCCAACACTATGGGAATCTAAGTCCCTCTACTTGAACGGTGCAGCTTCCATAGGTGCATGCATAAAAGATGGGTTTCAATGGTGGCCTTTCGACCAGAGATCCAACGAGGGGCACTCCACTGACCCTGTGGCAAAGCTAGCAATGTCTCACTAGAGAAGAAACTTTGTCTTGGAAAGGGGAAGGGGAGTAAAAATGGAGGTAGGAGAAAACTAATATTGTGAGTAGAATATCAGATGCCCACACACATTAATTAGAAATTCTATTTACATGCATTTATAGTTAGAAGAAAAATAAATCCACAGGAGAAGCTATAAGACCGAATGAAATTCATTGGTCACAAGGTACCAATCAATCCCTCAATCAAAGAGGTGAAAATTCCTTCTTTTATTATTGAAGCTAAAGCAGAATTTGTACAGAGCTTTGAGAATAGAGGAAAATCTAAGGAGAAGGGAAAATAGAAGAAGTATGGTGTTTTCTATCTTTTCTAGGTACAAAGCACTCTGGTCTTTTTGAAATCAATCGCCAGCCCTCTGGAATGGCTCTGAGGAGCCATTATATCCTTTGCCAAAATGGTTACAACTTTACAAATCATTTACTCCTCTTCAAATTCCTCCATTGTGAAGAAAACGCTCATGGCGGGTTAAAAACCAGATCTTGCAATGTGAACGTTACATTTTATTTGCTAGTTTGAATACAGACCATTTGATTTTCTCTTATAACTTTGAAATTGGGCCATCCATGTGGTAGAAAGAGATTGGAGTGGGTACGAGGGAAAGCCCTTTGCGTTTTGTAATTTTTTAGAGATTTGGAAATTTGGAACAAATTGGCCCGCACCCCCGCTTTGACTTTTCAACTTAGGCACGTGGCACATTTTCATTGGAAATGGGGTCACGGCCCTTTTCTCAACATTTTAACCTTTTTTGGAAAAAAGGCTAAAAAACTCAAAGTTCTCCGCTGTTCCACTCTCCCGCTTTGACTTTTCAATGGTGGGCTTGAGACCTTGGTGGAGCCGCAAAGCATTCTAGAACTTTTACATCACTTTTGGGAATTTGGTTAAATTTCCAAAAGTCCCCCGATGGCCTACTCTCTTGCTTTGACTTTTCAACGGTGGGCTTCAACTTTGACTTTTTCCTTTGACTTTTTCCCTTTATAGCCTGACCAGGGTTGTGGGTCACTTTTTAACTTTTCACCTTTTTTACAAAGAGGCTCAAAAAAACAAATTTCTCCACCGACCCACTTCCAATTAGGTATGTCCATGTACCCATGGATGATGGGGCCAAAATTTGATGGGGAAGAAAATTTCCATTGTTCCCGACCATGGGAAAAATACACAGAGGAAGAGAACTTCATAATTTTGAGTCCAATTTTTGAATTTCCTTCGCATGATAGAGGCATGGAGGAAAAACAATGATTTGACGACCCAGGCCATAGAACAAGCAGACAACTTCGATCAAAAAAGGATATTGTAAAGAGGATATTATGTGCACAGACCGAGAGATGGAGAATTTCTCAAAACGAGCAAAAACAAAGATTTAAATAGCACTAGGGCACGGATTTTGCTATTTCTTCAAACTTTCAACTTGGATTAAATACTTTAGGAGGGCGAGAGCTCAAAATTTTGAACTTAACTTGGAAACTAAAAAGTGATTTTTGGGAGACAACACAAGTCGCACGTGATCTTTGGACTTTCTCTCAATGGGGTTTGGATCTTTTCGAAGAGATCAACCCTCATTCTTCCCAATGTCATCAATGGGTTATTACTACTACCAAATACTATAATAAATGGGTAGAAGCCATGCCTCTCATTTCTACGAAAGATGAGAAAATATACGAATTCATCAACCATCACATCATTTGTCGCTTTGGTGTTCATCACCACCTCATCACTGATAACAAAAAGAAATTTAAAAACCAAACCCTACAGAAACTCTGTAATGCCTTCAGAATTCAACTTAGATTTTCTTCACCTTACTACCCTAAAAAAAATAGCCAAGATGAATCAACCAAAAAACCTTAAAGAAAATTCTTATGAAAGTAATTGATGATACTAGAAAGGATTGGCATATGCACATTCCTTTTGCCTTATGGGCTTATCACACTAGTACTCTACCTCAACTGCTGCCACACCTTTCTCTCTGGTTTATGGTACAGACGTTGTTCTGCCTCTTGAACTGTAGATTCTATCTCTTTGTATCTCACTTAAAGAGATGCTCAATGACGATGAATTTTTCCAAGACAACTTGGTACAACTTGAGTTATTAGATGAGTGTCGTATCAATGCTCTCAACCATCTCCAAATCTACCAAAAAACGTATCAAACGTGCCTATGATAAATGTGTCCATGAATGAACCTTCTAGGTTGGTGATCTTGTCCTGAAGGAAAATCAACATGTAACAAAAGAGGAGAAAAGTAAACGGGGAAAATTTTCTCCTAATTGGCTTGGAGCCTATATCGTTACTCATACCTATGGATCAGGTGCTTATCATTTTTATTCACTCGAAGGTAAACCCAAACCTAAGCCCCTCAATGCCTTGCATCTTCGACCATTATATTATTGAATCAATTCCTATATCAGCTTTTTTATATTTCAACACTTTTCCCTTAAACATCATCCACCTTCCATTTACCTATTTTATGGATCAATGACTAAACAAGAATCACGTGATTACCCATCACTTTTCAGCCTCATCTTAAATATGAGTACCACGACTCTACTCATGGCATGATTCTCATGGATACTTTTCATATTTTCGAAGATGGAATCCCATTTTCGTTCATCACTTAAAAACCCATCTTTCATTGCAAACCTCTATGTACTATAGTTTTTTCTTCATAACAGGATCCTATCTTTCTCTATAGTCTTGTCTATGACCAAAAAGTCCAAAAACATAATAATTCAAAAATCAAAATATGGGACTTTCAACTTCAAAACTCCTTGAATCAAACTTCTAGCAAAATGATGACTCTCTCAAAAAGGACATCTACTTTTCTCTACCTTACTGCTATAAATAGACTGATCCCTCAAAGGATAACTATACAAAGCTAGCCATATTGTACATAGTCTATCACACAAAGAAGACTATTCTTGTAACAATAAAATAAAAATATTATGAAGCTTCCCATATCAATCAACTTCATGAATACCTCAAGGAGATACTATACTAATCCCAAATAGACTTCCTACATTGATCAATATATAAAAACAAAAGAAAAAAAAGAAAAAAAGAAAACTTTTTCATCATGGACTTGCCTATTTTGATCTCGAGTCTCTTACCAAAAAGGAATGCTGTCGCACACTAGGTTATGCTAAACAAACCTTGTTTCACCTCACTGCCTTTCCTTTCTAACCTTCCACCTATTAAAGGGACATGTTTTAAATGCAACATTTCATGATCATGTAACCTTCTTCACCCATCAAACAGTAAAACAGGCAATTCCTTTAGGGTCTTATGTTCATAAGCCAATCTTTGGTATGCTAGAATTACATTGGCCCTTCTCAATTAGGCATCTCTTTTTATATCCTCTCACCATTCACCTATTTTCTAACTTATTTGATTCTCCTATATAGGACTAGACCATCGACACCTAAATTTTTGCAATTCTTATTTCACCTAATATCACCCATGCCCATTCAACCTCAATATCACCCATGCCTATTCCACCTCAAATAAACCATGCCTAAATAAACTCAAATCAACGATACCTATGACCTAGACTGAACCATGCCTAAATTCCCTAAACTCAACCATGCCTATGACCTAGATTCAATCATGCCTAAAACTTACCAACGCATCCCTCTACCTCATCATATTCTTCCCTAGCTTATGGGAGAACTACATCGACCTGAGGCCCCTTTTCACTAAGGCTATGTAGGTAGCACTTTGAGGGCATGGGGCCCTTAGAGGTTAGCTTGGCCACTCTTTACCCTAACCAATTTTCCCCCCCTTTTTTTTTCTTTCTATTCACATACTACCTTAGTTAGTTTCCATTTTACACAACACTTTGAAATCAAACAAACAAATAAACATACAAACATACAAACATACAAACATACATACGTACCATTTCATCACAACATACATATACATCATCATTTATTTTCCATACTACCAATAACTTGGAAATTAAATCAAACCCAAAAACATGACCAAATCATACCTAACTCACGTAGACTCCACCATGCCTATACCTGACTCCATCATGCCTAAACTCACCTTGACTCCACCATGCCTATACCTGACTCCATCATTCCTGTACCCGACTCCATCATTCCTAAACTCACATGGAATCCACCATGCATATACTAACTCCATCATGCCTAACTCACCTGTACTCCAACATGCCTATACCTGACTCCATCATGCATATACTTGACTCCATCATGCCTACATGACCTTAACTACCTAACTAACCTTGACTCCATCATGCCTACATGACCTTAACTCAATTATGCCTAATTCACCTATTTTCCATCAATAAATAATAATAATGGAAATTAAAACAAGTACATCATCCATCTAATAAATATAATTAACTGTATAAATGGGAGAGTCTGTGTATCAATACATATATACACAGATACAAATAAATACAAGTATCTCAAAAAATATCATATATAATCTCATGTATTCGGCACGTAAGATGACATATATATATTAAAAATCAATATAATGATCATACAATGATGATATTAAGTGACTAATTATCACCTTGCTTGATATCCTCCTACCCAGTCTCACCTGTCTCCTCCTCCCCACCTGTCACCCACCCTGCCAGCATCTCTACACACTCCATGGGTCTTGGTATGGTCTCCTCCTGGCCCTCACTCAGGCCTGGCCTCCGTGAAATCGTAATATCTCCCTGGTCCTATCCATGGGCTTAACGGCCCCATGTTCTCCTTAAAATATGTTTCTTGGATCTAGTCTACTAAATAGCTTCCTTCTGGGCTCTATACTTGGCATATGAAGGTACATCTATACAAGAAGTCGTCAGGTGATCCTGATAGTAGCTCGCCTCACTCAGGGAATCCTTGAACCTCACCATCAACACAATTTTTTGTGGTGCCATGGGTCTCACTACAACCTATGAGCTCTGGCTTGATAATAATTACCTTTTCCCCTGTCCTGATGCGTATTCTCCAGCTTGTGCCACAAAACTCTGTCTTGGGGAAGGTGCTTGTAATATGGTACCCTGTCCTTAGGCCTCTGGGGCTTACCTATACTTGTGCTATAGCCTGGGTGTGTAAGGCCACAAAATGTTCCTACGCAGTGTCTAACAGGCCATGTAAACTTGTCACCTGTTCCTATAAGGCATATACCTTTCCACCATCCCCATCTCCACCCTATGTGGGTGCTTGTCCCTGTGCTACCTGAACTTGTAGGGCCACACCTGAGCATATTAAGTGGCTACTCGTGCCTTTGAACATGTGAGATACCCATGTAATACTATAATATGGGCCTATAGGGTGGCCACCTTCCCTTGTAATGCATCTCTCTACACTGTGATTGTAGGTAGATCTAGCTGCCCCGGCCTCGGTGGCACTACTCGTAGTTGTGCTACCCACCACCACCTATACCCATCAGTGACTCCCATGTCATCAATAGGAAAATATCAAATCTTCTCTTCTACCCCTATAGGAACACTCAAGTGTTGTGGAAACACGGGTCTCTGCACGTTATCTAAGCGGTACTGTGGGAAGGGTGGAGGTACGTCCTGTGGAAGCCCAAACTACCATCTAACCCTGTCTACATGTATCATCTCATGCTCACTAACATGCCACCGTTGTATCCACCTCAACAAATGTAATCCCTCTAACTCCTTTACCATGCCTCTATATGAAAGATAGCTAATGTATGGCCTCCACACAATATCAACCCCCGACACACCCTCTAACAACCACTTGTAATATATCACATCATATGTTGCCCTCGACTTCCCACCAACTGGTACCCAACGTCTATGTCCAACTCTGAGCAAGACACCCCCAAACTAATATTGTTTCAGTAGAACCATTGCGTGGACACACACAATGTGATTGTATGCCTAGGAGTTTAGTAAAAACGTACAACACATCCTGAATCACTGTAATCTCTCATAAGCCCATAGCTCCCTATGTAACTAAACTAGGAAATTTGGTGCCTAAGAAAAGTAGACCTACTCCTTTATCATATCTAGAATCACTCCCATCAGTGCTCGTGGGAATCTCCCAACCTAAGAATTTGGTAGAGAAAAACAACCTACTGCCTCCATCATCAGTGCAGACAACCTCATCTCATGTGGGTAGGCTGCATACATGTCCCCATATGTGAGACTCACAATGTGATAGGTCAATAGGCCAATCACCTCACTAAATATTGTCACTATCATCTCCACTGAAGCCTCATATGAGATGGAATAAAATGGATCCCCCACAATAGGTAGCCTCAAGATCCGGTACACATCCTCCAAGGTGACGATCATCTCGCCCATCGGTAGGTGGAAGGTATTGGTCACTGAATCCCATATGTCGATGAGAACAACCATCATACTATGATCTTTAACTATCCACCTATATCGTCGGACCCCGATAATTCCAAGCTTGGTCATATGCTCCCACTCCTCCATGGTCATGTTGGGCCGCATCCATACTAATAGAGGTGGTACTCTGTCTGACATCCTAAGATGATCTTTATCCTGTATCAACCAAACACAACATTTTCAAGACTTGCCCATATCAACATGCCTATTACCCGACACACCTATTACCCAACACACCTCTTATCTATCACACCATACCCACACCATAACCTTCCTGCTTATACCTTTTACCTAATTCTCTTATAAACCTTGATGTAGCATAGAATTACCAGATAACACCTTATTTTCACTGGCACATCACTCAGCCTAGAATGAGCGCTCACCCAAAGCGCGCAAAGGTACCAGGTCCCTCTTTAGGGTTACTGTTACAGGATGTTAGTGTGATGAAGGAATAAACATATAGATCCATAACTAATCCATCATTCTACAGTGCATACCATATTCAAATTTATGAAGGAACAATAATCATGATTGAATCAAGAACATGCACTACTTGGTTACACACTGGAATGACACTTAGATTCAACCAATAACTTCCATCTATTAATAAACACAAAAGCTCCTTACAATAATGGCACTCTATACCAATGCATGTATGGATCTGATATATTAATCCCATCGTATACCTCTGTATACATATCTCTATGTGCTTCACATCATATATATATATATATAGGGTGGGGACTTTCCCTTCACCACTTCTCTATTCCAAAAATAGGCCGCATGCTAATAATAGTCACACACTGCTTACAGGCACAGCCACAGATGCAAGTGTGCTATCTATAGACCTCCTCTAGTTAACTGAAGTGACAATCCTATTCTTAGCTCGTCTCCACGTAAAACAAGCTTCGATCCTATCCTCTAAAGATAGATAATGTGTGGCGTGTACGTCCTTGCATCATTGGTGTGTTCCACATGCCATATTACAAAAATAGGTCTTCATGCTCAAAATAGGATAATTCCTGAATGCTAAAATTTCCCTCCGCATGTGTGTACTCTTCGTGCCCATTCGCGCCCTTAAACGTGGCCTACTGTCCCGCGCTGACTTCTTGTGTGAGTTTTTTCAAGTGTTCTTTGATCAACAAAATACAGTGGTTAACTAATAAGTATTATGTCACCCCGACAATGGGTATCTCCAAAATTCAGTTGAAGTGAAGCATTGACTTAATGCTAGGAGTGAATAAGAACGTAGTGCTTAGATTAGTAAAGAATGCCCTTGGAATGAGGTCCAAGGTGAGGTGGTAATAAACTTGATTCTTGATCAACTCTGGATTAATCCTAATTAATTAAAATGTGTGCCTCCAAGGTCTACCATGGTAAGGGGTAGTGCTTATTCTGAAAATGGATCTAGACGATTGTGACCACAATTTTAGGATGTCTACACTTTTCCCATTTTTGTCATTTAGCTATGTCGTAATAAGCGATACATGAAAAAAACAAGAAGTAGGTTACCACAGGTAAGGGTGGAGGTGACCCCCCTCATTTTTCAAGAACTGATTAAGTGTGTCCTAATTAGTGATGGGTTTGATAAGGTAATAGGTGATGAAAAACAAGGTAAGGTGTAGCCGTAGGTATAGGTAATGCGGGTCTTGCACTAAGGGTGAGGCAAGGAAAAAACTCGCACGTACTTCTTAACCATAAAACAAGGTACTATGTCTGAAGAGAACAAAAACTCTACATTTTAACAGGTTGATATTTTATCTGGAACTCAGGGTGATGTGGTCTAGGTATCTTTAGGTATAGATAAGTGCCTTTGGGAAACACAATGGGTCAAGGTGCATGAACAAGTCCTAGGTGTGCTATCCAAAATAACAAAAGGTTATAGCGTTTGGTCAAGATAAACATTACGAAATAATGAAAGGCAAGGTCTTCAGGGTGAAACAACACAGGTAGCATTATCACACAATATAACAAGTAAGTGAGTTTTATTGCTAAAATAGGTGGCACTCGGTATGCGATAGAGGATATACATCTTGAGGTACCAATTTTCCACCTAAGTAGCCTTACATAGTTGTATCAAGCTGAAGGTAATGTCTAGTAGGTACCTGGGTCTTTAAGGATGTGGTTATGGTTGTCGTAGTGAGACAAGGGGATCCCCAATCACAAAAATGTTATGGTCATAAATGAGGTTGGTTAGGTTACTGACCGGGTAAGACCAATGCTCTTTAGTTATGTGGAGAATCTCTGCATACCGGTTTGTCTTGAGCTCCTAATGTCAGTGCACCTAGGGTATGAGTAGACTGATGTCAGTTTCTCCAAGGTGGTGCAAGTTAAAATAGAACTCCCAAACCAAAAGTAGTCATTTGAGGATTTTTCTCATCTTGGATGACATTAGACTTTTGACTGTCAATATGTCATTAGAAAAGAGACGGAGAGGGACATTGTGGTGATCTTGGAAATGAGATTAATTGTTAGAGGAGTGAGGTTATGGGCCCAATTACAAGCTCATCCATAAGTGAGTGTGCATTGAATTTTAGAGTTTGGTAAGGCAGTACGCACCATCGCCATATCCTCAACGAGAAGGTCCCAACCAGGGAAATAATTGTGTGCTATTGTGCTCTAGAGGTTTAAGCACAAAATTTTTTAGGTACGTCCGGTGCAGTACCCCATGGCTAGTGGAATGTGCTAATCCTAAATTTTGATGTTCTGAGAAAAATAGCTGCTTAGAAAATAGTAACTTTTAAATTTTTTTAGACTTATGATGAAAATGGGGGTGAACATTGGGTAGTGGGACAATTGTATCTTATCTGGTAACACTATTGGGTATATGATCACATTGTGTGCCTACTTTCAACTTGGACTACTAAGACAAGGGTGGGAGGTGGGTGTATACATGACAAGATATAGGTGGTTGCTGCAAGTTTAGGAGAAGTAGGTGAGGGTTGATGGTGTGACTCTTCGAGATCCTAGCATATTAACTTCAGTTTCCTACTAATATTTTCATCACTTGCCTCAAGATTCTATGGAGGCCCTAGAGTTTGTGTGATCAAGAGCACCATGGGAATAGAGGAAGCAGCTGGAGGGTCCTTATTCTCCTAAACACCTTCTTAGATAGATGTGAGGGCCATAGGGACTACATTCATGTCTTGAGTGCATCCCCCTCTTGTAGAGTGAGGAAAGATGCCAGTGGTGTGTTTAGCAGCACCCTTATTCTCCCACCATGTCTCCTACCAATATGTTCCAAGAGGACCACTGGAGATTTGCATTACCTCTTCCACATCTGACACCACTTCAGCATTGAGCTCTGTGGAGCTTAGGCACCAGGATGTTATGCGATTGATATGATTATCCCTTTGGGTGCACACAATAGTATAGGAAGTGGTGGGCCACACACTTAGAGGATGCACCTAGTCAGGCTAGGAATGACCGATTTGGCCATAGTGATCAATGTGAGGAGATAGTCTATACGAGGCTATAGGTTATGGCACTACCAGGAACTTATTGTAACTACTTCTACAACACGTCAGGTGATTGCACTACTTTGAACAGTTAGTGGCACCCCCTCCATAGATACACATATTTTTTCCTGAGATGGGAGGCAGGTTGTAGTATTGCAGATTCAGGTCGACTAGTTGAATATCAGGCACTAGTGTGCTTCATGTATAGACACTACTATAGCAGATGCACAAGAAGTACAGTTAGAGTGTGAATGGACACAATGGTTTGCAATCCAAGGACCTCCAAGGGCACATCTATCAGGATGAAAATATAGGGATATGGTTCATTATCATAGGTATAGGTACAGGGACCACTACCACAGGCATAGGGTCCACAACCTTAGGGACAAAGATAGATAACAATGGCCATGCACCACAGGTGATATTTATGGACTAATACAAAGAGTTTATGGTAGAGAGCCAAATAATCATGAGGATCAGATTTTAGAGAGTGGTATCCATTTAATAAACTATGCTATGTTATAGAGCACTCACATAAGAACTTCAGTGAGAGCATCCAGATCATGGACCTGATTGTGCCAGTAGTTCCATCGGATACTTCACATACCTTCTCATGGGAAGGGTCCATCAGGAAGGTCCGAATAGTTCACAAAGAGAGAGGCTAGTTGAGGGGATAGGAGAGAGCTGGAAAGATGCATCTAGACCCTCCAAGGGATGAGGAAATTACGAATGATTGTCTTGGAGTAGCAGCAGAGTTTAAACAGAATAAACACAATAATAATTCTCCGATTTCTTCTTCAAGATTGATTACACATATATAGGAAATATACTCCCTAAATAATAGGAAGTAGTTTATAACAACTCAATAACTTACGTGAGTTGTTTCTAACACACTAACCAAATATAATTGTTATTATTTGTTTTATATAACAACTAATAACAATTTACTAACACATACTTACAACATGATAATTACTTCACGTAATTATTTTTTACTAATGGAGCACTAATTAAATATTTCCTAGCACACTTCTTTAACGATTTTGTCTGTAATATATTGTGAAATGTTGTATACTACTCCTTTAGACATCTTTTTGACAATGTGGAACCACACAATGTTCACTTGCGACCACCTTTTCTGTTCATTGAGCTTTGTAATGAGATGTGCGACCACATGTACAACTGGATAATTATTTAGTTTTTCGATGTCCATACCACATTGACCCTTTGTATATCCCAACTCCTTCCTGGTCTCCAATATTGCAATTTTATCTGTCAGATCATCTTGTAAATCATCTCCCATGTCCCTTTCAACCCTGTCACCGAGGAGATGAGCATGGCTGAAATTCTAACTTTTTGCCCTGTAAAGTAGAAAAAAGCCTCATGCGCTCTGCTCATAAGCCATTGGTATAATGGATCATACTTCCTGAAATAAGGGAGCTCATAAAGTTGGTAAACCCCTATCCTATGCAATAGCTTCTCAAAAGCATCATCATACTCTGACATATCTTTCACCGTGTGCATTTATTTGTCTTTGTGTTCAACAATGCAACAAGATCCTTCTTGTTCTCAATAGTACGGTGATTTTACTCACTCACTTTTCTTTTCCTTATGTGAGAATCCCACTCCTGGCCATGAAAATAACCCCCTCTAGATATTGCACCTTTGAAAAATTGATTTCTGGAGCCATTTCTTCCTCCTTGACGACCACACTCTTCTTTCCTTTTACTCTTGCTGCACCTACCTTCTAGGGTGCCACTTTTACCTTGCAATCCTTTATAGATCCTTTCCGTTCAAATTTTTTCAATGTGTGAATGTAAAACCCTAGTTCAATTCAGTGTGCCTTAGGTGAAATTATGTGCCCCTAACTTGTCTTCATCACCTCATTTTTCTCAAACCCTTCACCACTGAGGCACACAAGCTTCTTCTATGCACAAAACTCATCGTCACGAATGCTTACACACCTCTTGCATACCTTAAAACATTATCACTCGGCTCTTTGCAATTGGATTTTTTCAAATAATCTTAATCGCAACATTAAAAATGAATTCACATCCCATATTTATATATATTTATCAAATTTTGATGCATTTATTGCTCTTTCACCTACCAAATATCACCTCATTCATTGACCAAATTCATTCGTTCTGTGATGTACATATTCACGCACCATTTATAACCTTCTAGCGTGACTTAGTACCCTATGGTCATAGAATTCTCTTCAACATGCACCCTTGCGTACGAGTACCTCATCATTGTACCTTCTCTTGGTAGTTATCATGGCCTTCTCTTGCCTCGCGTTATACTTTTCCTTCTTTCATATCCATCCTTGGTATCTTGTGAGAAGCAATATTTATTTGACTTAAAGCACACACATAGCATATTATTCCTTTATCCTTTCAATTCCCATAGCTTATTATTCCTTTATCATTTCAATTCCCATAGTCTTGTACTTAGATATAAACAACCACCCCACACAAAATCTATGTGCAGTCCTTTGTGCATAATTATTCTTCACCTAGTAATTAGATTCATGTGCACAAGCGCGCTTATTACACAAGAACAACAACTAAACTGAAAAAGCATAACAATAATGAAAGAAATACATTAATGAAATACATAATTGAAAACCTAATCTAAATGGAAATACTACCTTATTACAAACACCAATAAGACATATTTATAGTAGGGCTTCAACCTACTCCCATTGAAGTAACCTGGTAGCCGTGTTCCATCAAGTGCTTCTAACTAGCAAGAACCTATTTCAAGTATGTGAGTGATGACATACGGCCCCAAAAAATGTACTTTAAGTTTTCCTGGATGGTGCAAGAGGTTAGAGTCATAAATAAGTACCATTTGTCCAATCTCAAACTTCTTATCCCTTATGTTTCTTTCATGTCATGCTTTTTTCTTGGCCGTTTCCTACTTCTGACTCCATCATGTTATGGCTCATCGCTCATCTAGTTGAATCATCTTCTCAATACGCTCTTCTAAATCTTGATCATTAGCTAGACCTCCAGTACGTGAAATATGCAAAGAAGGTAACATAAATTCTATTGGGAGAATGGCTGCTATGCTAAACACCAACTGAAACAGTGTGGCTTTGTTCAATCTCTTATAAGTTGTTCTATATGTCCAAAGAATAATTGAAACTTTATCATCCCAATTATTTCTTCCAACATCAAAATGTTTTGTCAAATTTTGGCTCAAAATCTTGTTGAAAGCCTTAGCAGTTCCATTTTCCTGAGAATGATAGAGTGTAGTTTTATGGTGTGCAACCATAAACTCATCTAATAGGATCCTGATTGTCTCATTCAAAAAGTGTGTACCCCTATCACTTGTCAAGCTTAAAGGACATCCATATCTTGTAAGAACATTCTCCCATAGAAACCTAGTTGTTGTAGCTATTGTACAGTCCTTCGTAGGTGATGTTTCTACCCACCATGTGAGATAATCCGTGCAAGTAATGATATAGTGCAATCCAGTCCTGCGCGCGGCTAGCGAAATAGGTCCTACAAAATCAATGGCCCATTTCTCAAACGGTTTGGTACTAATAATAGGTCTCAAAGGCATCTCATCTCTTTGCCTGGACTTCCTAGGCGTTGACAATGATCACACACCTTACAATATTCCTTACAATCTTTATACAGTGTCTCCCACCATAATCCAATGAGTAGGATCTTCTGGGAAGTTACATCACCTGCATAGTGGCCCCCTATAATACCACCATGGGATTCTTCCACAATATCCTTGCACTCATGTTCTAATACACAACGTCGTAATACTTCATCTCTGCCTAACTTGTAAAGGTCACCATTGATTAACATAAACGGTGCCGCACATATAATAAGATGTTTCTTTTCTAATGCCTTCATTCCTTCTGGTGCCACACCAATCCGTAGAAAGAAAACAATGTCTTCTAATTCCATGGGTACGCGCGTTGTAACCTATATAATTGTGCATCTGGCATGGTTTCTTCTAATTGTCTGTGCTTCTTATCCTGCGTGAATTCTAGACAAGTGGTCTAGTCCAGAATTACTTTTCCCTGGCTTCACCACAACTGTGAAGTAAAACTCTTAAAATAGGAGTACCCATTTGCATATGGGCCCTTGCAAGACGAGTTTGTTTACCAAATACTTTAATTCCATGTGATCTGTATAAAACACAAATGGTGTTGCTAACAAGTACTATCGAAACTTGTGTAATGCATAGATCATTGACAAAGCTTCACGCTCTGTAGTTGTATAATTCCTTTCAGCAGGAGTCAGCTTCCTACTAGCAAAACAAATTGGATGATCTATAATACCTTCTGCCAAGTTGAGCTAACATAGTGCCAATGGCCATGCCAGAAGCATCCACATGCACATGAAATGGTTTATCTCATGAGGGAAAATGCAAATGGGCACGGTAGTAAGTTTTTCTTTTAATATCTCAAACGTACACTTCTGCGGTTCTCCCCAATAAAATGTACCTTTCCCTTTTAGTAATTCTTCCAACGGTGCAACAATTTTGGCATACCCTTTGATGAACTTTCTATAGTAACCTGTATGACCCAAAAATCCACGTGCACCTCACTTTGACTGGTAGGTGCTTCCAGGCCTAGAATGACTGCAACCTTAGTTGGATCAACCAACAACCCTTCCTTGCAAATTATATGTCCTAACAATATTCCAAATAGGTGTAGAAAATATGCACTTCTTGATGTTTAAAGAGATACTCAATTTTCTGCATCATTCAAACATCAAAGCACATAATTGTCACAATGATCTTTCACAAGCCCATATACTATCTAATCATCTAGATAAACCTACAAAAAGTTGTGAATAAAATCTTTGAATGCCTGAAAAACTATACATGAGAATACAATAGGCATGTTTTTCAATCCAAAAGGCATCACAGTATAGGTAAAACTACCCCATTTAGTAGTAAAAGTTGTATTTTATTGATCCTCCTGAGCAATCCTAACCTGATGATACCTGGAAAACCCATCTATGAAAGAATATATTTCACACCATGCCACTCCTTCAAGCATTTCCTCGGTGAATGACATAGGGAATGGATCTGTGTTACAGATGTAGCATTCAGCTCCCTATAGTTCACACATATTCTAATTTGTCTATCCTTCTTAATACTGATCACCATTGGACTAACCCATTCTGACTCATTAAGGGGCTTGATAATTCCAGATTTCAACATTTTATCAATTTCTTCTTTTACATTTTCACGCAAATTAGGGTTCATTCTATAAGGTCGCTTCCTAACTGAGTTTTGCACACACCTTCCTTAAGCTTTATCTTCATTTACCCAAGTGATTTATGCACGCCTTTAAGTTCATGATATCCTCATGGGAATAAGTCATGATAATCCCTAAGTAAATCAATGATCTTTGCTAGCTCTGAGTCTTACCAGTAGTCTCCAATTATGGCCTCCATAGGCTCAGCCTTCGAACCTATATTCACCTTCTTTATCTTCATGGGTTCATTATAGGCGCGTGTATACTTGTCTGCACTGTCCAATACCTCACGCGCACCCCTTGTGAATGTTGAATATCTAGGTTCTCAACTTCCTCATCATCCACGATGTAAACCATCTTTCCTTTATCTTTCTCGAGGCAAGTGCATGTTCAAGTAGTATGGAGTCCATTTCGTCCTTCCCTTTCAAAACAGCACTCTGAACTCTATCCTGCACCAAATAATTCTTGAATATGAGTTCTTCTACTTTTGCACTATCGCCCATAGTTAAGCTGCTTGACAAATTTTTAATGCCTCTTCTATTGGAGGTTGGGAAGATAAGTAGTCAAAGGTCTGGATCATTCCTGTAAGACAAATTTTTCCAGTTTCTAGTCTCTCGATGTCGTTCTGCGTATACATACCAGGCGCATGCACATCTTTATAGCGTAGGATACAGTCTGGTCGTCACCAAAAGTGAACTTCACGTAATGCTTCCTAGTCCAGGGGACAAGAAGTCTCTCTCACTCTTTAATGTGATACTGAGAAGGTTGATCACCATTATAATTGCAGATCTACGTAGGTGCATTGCTTCTTACAAACATGGTACAATAGGCATGATTCTGATCTCCTGGAACTCTGTAAGATTATCTCTATGAACTACCCACCAGTGCGTTGTTGTCTTATACAGGATTAGCTAACATGTCTCTTCTACTTAAAAGGTCCATTCATTGAGCCTCCATGAGCTTCCAAACATACTAGAACGATCTTCTGCTCTTGTATACTAGGGCACTGTACCTCATAATCTATAGAATAGAACAGAGTCCCTTCTTATATGCATGCAAGTTTTTTTACCTGTGCGATCCTACTAGTTCATATGTATCATTTGCAATATACAGCAAGATGAAATTCGAAAGACACAAAGTTCTTATGAATAACACCTACAAGAATACAAAGCTTCTTAACATAGATCATGTTTAAGTCCTTCTTACTTAGATACTCAACATATGGTGTAGAATTCCCATCTATAAAAGGTATCACAACCCTTTTCTCCTTGTTATCAAAGCTAATATACCCCTTATTGAATCTGAAGTCAGTGTTATTTTTATAACACTAAGGACATCCAAGCAAGGATGGAAAACTGTCTGCTTCTACAAGTACTAATACCTCAAAATCCCCAGTTAACTTGGCCCCTTGTATAGTTATAGATGCATCCTTCAAAACTCCTATGGGAGTTGCCTTAGTTCGGTTTGCCATAAACAACACATTAGATGATGGGTGCAATGGGGTCTCCCCATTTGTAACCATGCATCTAATGTAAGCACATTTATTTCTGCACCTGTATCTATTAGAATATTGCTCAAAAGCCATCCATCCAAAACAACATTCAGAGTAATTTACTTATCATAGTCAATGCTATCAGGGGGAATATTTACATGCAGGATCTTCTGGCCTGTCTCAATAGTTGTGCACAGAGTGTTCCCTTTTAACCAGATTCCTAATAGTGGGATGATGTTCTCATGGCGTAACATATTGCATACTTCTCTCAGATCATCAATATCAGTTTGGACTGTCTCTAATGTTTTCTTCTACTCCTGTAAGTATTGTATTTCACCCTAAAGATTCCTTAGCACTTACATGGTATCATGATGAACCTCCTTCTGATGAGTTGGATCTAGGTACCTTACATGAAAAACCTCCTCCTTGGTGATCGTAGTCTTCTGGTACGATGCCTATCTTACGTATGCCGCTTTAGTGCATGTGGTAATCTTTATAATTATGACCTTAGGTTCTGGTGCTATCTCGTGCATCCACTGATTTTCCTCCATGCACTTGATCCTAACCATCCCTATGCCTTTGTTCTCCTGCTTATGTTGTTTACTGAGATGCTCATATAAGTCCAAGCACTCCTCATAGCTATGATACTTTCCACAAAAATAAGATGTAACATTTTGGGGACATTCACGCCTATAATGATCAGGGGATCCGTATGTATAGCACGTTCTTAGAGGAAACTTGCTTCTTCCTCCACCGTGGCCTCATCCTCCATAGCCACCTCAATATCGATGTCCTCTTCCATGAAATCCTTCAAAATGGCTCTCATTCCTGTCTTAGCGTGTTTGATTATGATCCCGATCCTGGTGCTCATTCTTACCCTTAGAATTATCTATTACACTTGTCTATTGTACCCTAATGTCTATAGCATCTTGGATCTGACCAAGTAATCGATAATCCTCAGTATCATGGGTCGTGGACCTGAAAATTTTGCAAAAGATGGATACATTATTTCTTATCGCATGATGTACCAAAGGACATTGACTAGCATCATGATTCAAATGACAAATCTCACAGTCTAACACAAATGAGCATACTGTCCTGCGAGGACAACTATCCTTGGTGTGACCTTCTACTTCACAATATGTACACCAAATTCGTGAGTGCATTTCATGGGCTGAATTTTTTGATAGCTTCTCTAACTGTTTAGTCATAGCTACAATTTGTGCCTCTAAGAATTGACTAATGCCAGTGTCAATGCTTCCAACTACCTCAGCATGAAAAACTGCTTCCAGTGCTTTGTGTGGATCAGTGTATGTCTTATGTGACAGTGCTCTTCTGAATGGTGTAATCAATCCCCCAAAAAACCATTGTGCCTACTAGATGGCATGAATATCATAAAAAATATTAGATAGAAGTGTCTTAAAGCAGACATCATACCCACGTACACTCTCAGTGCTACCTTGCTTGATATCTTTGAGCACACTAATACTTTTCTGCTCAATTTATGAGATATAGAACTCTTTTAAGAATGTATCCTTAAATGTTGCATAATCCACACAAGTTTGATCAGGGTAAAAATTCCTATACTAGTTGTGTGCTCATCCATGCAAGTTAGTAGCGAATTAACTTGCCTTGCACTCAACAGCCATGATCCCTTTCATGTGCCATAAGATTTCACACATGTGCACATGCTCAGCAACATCCTCTATGCCTCTATACTTCAGAAGACAAAGAGACATCTCCAGATAAATGTTCTGTGGTTGTTGCAGACCTTGACCACATGATCCAGAACCTCCTTTGTTTCCTCTACCACCAGATCTACCAGATCCACCGGAACTAGAACCACCTATAAATTTTGACCCTCCACCAGTAGCTGAAATAGGACCTATAGATGTAATCCCCTATGCTCTGATAGTAGTACTATACTGAACCCCTACAGTTTGTGAGGTAGTTCTACTTCTAGATGTGAACCCAACATTCGGCGTACTTACGTTTTGTGTAGACGATGCACTTGAAAACACACCTCCGAATATAATTGAAGCCATCTATCCTATCATTGATGTACTTGCTATCTTACTTCCCAAAATTGCTTGTTGATTATTGGTCATACTAGATACTGAAAAACCAAGTGCAAGGGCTAGGTCACCAGGTGGATTAAGATGCGTGTTTTCAGCCCAGGTAGTCTCTACTAGCGTACTTTTGCATGAGGACAAGGGGTAATATCTGTCATGATTTCCAAGATGGGGGAGTTCCTGATGCTCTAGCTCCACGTCTTCCACGTGAGATTTAAATTCTTCATGAGCCATCTCTCTCCTCAATGCCATACTTTCTGCAATGGTACGTTGTTTCTCTATCTCCCTCTCGCGTGCCTTATTATACTTAAGCCGCCTTTCCTCTCTTTGCATTTCTACCGCTAGGTCTGCAATCTTTCACAGAACTTGTTCCTTCCCTCACACACGGTGAGGTTTAGTTAGCCATCGGTTTACTCTCTAGGTTCAAAGTTACCATCAAGATCTTGATCACCAGTGGAATGCCTTGTAGATATGTTCCTCTAGGATACCTTAAAAACTAGAATTCAGCTACCTCTGGGCAAGAATACGTCAAATTTGAATATTCCATAATATAAATGTTTAGAACACCATGAAACCACGTATCTGCAACATGAGTCTAGATCAGGTCAGCATCATAAATGTTATCTCCGTTTTGAGTTTACGACAAAACGATTAGATAACCCATACGAAATTTTTGAAGTTGATTTTGCATTATGGCCTCTTTTAGCGAATTTCGGGTTTTCAGGTTTTACCAACAGTTCGACATGAGTTTTAACATGCTTTATGTCTTGTGTCTTCCGAAACCTGAAACCCGCTTCCTATTGTGAAAATCGGGTTTTCGGACCTCCGGTGCATCGGAACATGCCTTGGAAATCCCTGAACCTGGCTTTCTTATCAAACAGGACCTTTAATTTCTGTTGGTGAGCAGATATCTTATCAGCAACTTCCAACCTGTTCTCATTCAATTTGTGAAGGTACATGATTCTCTTATCCAAAGCATTATTGAAACTGGTATCTTCAATGGCCTTCATTAGGTGCAAGGCTAGCAGTTCCACTGTACTGACAATTGAGCTTCTACTCCTGTTATCTCCGTTTTGAGTTCACGATAAAACGATTAGATAACCCCTACGAAATTTTTGAAGTTGCTTTGGCATTTTGACCTCGTATTGAGAAAATTGGGTTTTTCGGGTTTTATGAGCAGCTCCTAACCCGAAATCCGCTTTGTAAGAAAAATGTTTTACGCCTCATGCTTTCCGATACCCGAAGTCCGCTTAGTCCTTTGTATCGGGTTTTCGGAGCTATGTAACATCTAAACACCTCATGTTTTGTGCCTCATGCTTTCCGATACCCGAAACCCGAATTGCACTAAGTCCCCTCGTGTCGGGTTTTCGGACCTCTCAAACACGCTGACATGGCATTCATGCCGAGTTGTCGGTGAATTGGCACGTGCCGAGCCCAAGTGTATTAATTGCCAATTTTCTTATAAATACGCGGATTTCCACGTCATTATTACCGGACTTATTTTTAATTCGTGGATTTTTCGCGCATGCTCTTCCGATTTCGAAACCCGACAGCTCGCCTTGCCCGATTGAATCGCCTGTTTTTGATTTTCCATTTCTCTGATTGAAGGTATTTCTTTCTCCCTTCTTTGTTCTTGGTTTTTACGGATCGATTGCACGCGGTTTCTTCTCAATTTCTCGCCGGGTTTTGAGGGTTTTCCTTCCTTCTTCTTTCTGGAGTTATTTTGAAAAGGGTTTTAGGTTCTAGGGTTTATCTCTTCTGAGACTACCACTTGGTGCTATTTCTTCCAAGTTTTATTATATGCATGGAACATGAATGACAAAAAAGGAGATTGCATGTTTTGGAATTCAACGAAAAACCCTGTTTTTCTTCTCGGGTTTTGAAGATTGTTTTGCAGAGTCGAAGACCTGAAGTGTATCGAAAGTTTGAGGCGTCGAGGTTTCTCAAAGTTCCGATCTCCACAGTGAGTGCCGGGTTTCCCAGAGTTCCCATCATCAACGCAAGCGTCGGGTTTTCCCTGAGTTCCGACAGTATCAGACGTGCCGGGCTTTCCCAAAGTTCCGGCATTACCAAGTGTGTCGGGTTTTTCAGAAGTTCCGACATTTTCAACACATCAGACTTTCAGGATATTCCGACATCCTCCTCAGCGTGTCGGACTCTTTTGTTCTTCCGGCATATTCAGCAGATCGGGATTTTCAGTGTGGCCAACATCTCCTGAGCTTCGAACCTTTCTTCGTTCAACGTCCTTCATGTCGGACCCTGGTCCATCTCAGGAAAAGGCTGAGAAGTCTGGCAGAATGAAATACAAGTTCAAGAAGCCGGAATCTCCATCATACATTGATTGCAACTATGACATCAGAGACACTGAACTCGGAAATATAGACATGGAAGATTTTTGGAGTAGGGTGAGGAGTTCCTCCCAAACTCCATGGATGAAAGCTATAGCTGACAGTGGCTTGCCTCTCGCAGCGGGTTTTCCCATGTCCGCCCAATGTCTGGAATTCATTTTAGCTTGTGCATCCAGTTATGACTCGGCTTCTCGTTCTGTGAAGAGTCAGTCTGGTGAGGTAGTAATCAGACTGGATGGAGTTTACTTTGATGATCTCCTAAAATTGCCTAATTTTGAAGAATATGGGGAGTTGAACATCAAGTCAGCTCAGAAGGCCTGGGACAGCAATCAGGAAGACTGCATCAAGGATGTAAACAAAAAGTTCCTGATCAAGGCCAAACCGGCGGTCTCTAGATTTCCAAGGACTATCCCCAGGAGTGATTTCATCCAAGAAATCAATGATATTATCACCCTGCTGAGTCGGGTTTTTGGCTTGCCCGAATCGAATGTATTTCATGGATGGATGTATCAATTTATGGTCACCATCAAGAAAAATCAGCAAGGGATTGACTGGGGCACTCTCATCAGCAATGAGATTGATTCCCAAATGACAACGGTCTTGTCAACTGGGAAGTTTTATATGCTTTCATATGTCGCATACGCAGCAGCCGGGATGAGGAACTATCCCGGGCTGGATACTAAGGGAAGCAGAACGGTGAACCCGGTTTATAAATATTTCCCTCAATTGACCAAAAAGGGGTCTAAAGAACATTTCAGAAGGGTAAATGATGCCTTCTTCTATGAAAATATCTGCAGGATCAACCCAGAGCTGAGGAAGACAAGAGTCTCAGACGAGGCTTGGGCCGAAGTTTCTAAATGGGGATGTATCTTCTTACAATTCAAGAAGTTTACATATCTTCGGACAGTCATGTACTCGGGGGAACCTTTTCGCCTGCCCCGCTATCCAGGGGATAGACTGATATTAATAGAATTGGTTAGGCAGCTGTTGGATTTTCATAAATTCCAACAAAGCAAACATAAGGCCGCTGTGTCCTTCCCAATTTCTATTGGGAGATATACTTGCTCAACAGTAATAAAGGCCAAAAATGTTGAATGCGAACTTCAGGACAAATTGAAAAAGCATATGAAGCCTCGAGATGGTTTTGACGTCCGAGGAGTGCTCAGAGCATATGGAACCCAGCATCTGCATAGGCCAAACATAGAGGATATTTGGGTTGATCTGCGTAACGAGGTTGCTGTTCGCAGGAAAGATAATAGCAGATTAACTATTGCTGAGATTCAAACACTGGAGCTTTCTGATTTGCCAGAAGGAACGAGTGACAATGAAAGTGTTTTGGATCCTTCCTATGATGGACTAAATGAAGACCAATATGTTTTCCCATCTATTGATTGGTCAGCCAGCGAGAAGGCCTCTATTACAGATAGGTCAGCTCTAATCCTTGCTCGTACCAAAGCATGGCTTTCCTCTTGGGGAATGAATTTTAAAGATGATGAGTTTTCAAAGTTGGCTGCTTCAGAGGCGGGGCCCTCCAAAAAGGAAAAGGACAAGAGATCTTTTAGGGCGCCTATAAAAGTCAAGATTGTCAAGAAGAGGAAAGAAAGACAAATCTCTTCAATTATTTCTCCAGCTGAAACGGTGGATGTGCCAGAATCACCAACACCACCAGAAATAGGAGAAATTAATTTGGAAGAAGGAGGAAGCCAACTTCTGGTTTCATCATTTGTTGATTATCAAACCGAAGAGACCTTGTCTCTTACATCTCAGGCTTTGGAATCTGAATCTGTGCCTCCCCCTCAACAACCACTCCTACCTCCTCATTCTCCATCCACTTCTTCAAGCATGGCCGGTATTTTCTCTGGACTCTCACCCCTCTCTGCTGGAACCCAAGTGATCACCAACACTCCCCCACAACCTGTGCCTCTCTTTATTGAATCTACTACCACATTAACAACTGTTCCCCCTTCAATAGTAGAATCTTCTCCTCTTGAGAGTAGAATACCAGTTACTACAACATGGGAAATTTCCTTTGATACGCCACAATGGCTACTCGAGCAAACTCCGAGGAAGAGGAAGGTGATTGTACCCCTACCAGCCTTTGATTTCAGCTCACTCAAGGCTTCTACTGCGAAATCAGCCAAGAAACCCAAAACAGTTTCAAGGGTTTTGGTGGATGCTTCAGGAGATAAATTCGCAGAGATTGCCACTCCCTCGGCTGACAAAACTAGAGAGGATGTAACAGCCTCTGATTATCAGATAACCAGGGTGGCTCTAGGGAAAGTGACAGCAGAAGGGGCGCAACAAGATGCACGGGATTCCATAAACGTGCTGTGCCAAAAGTTGAAAGAAACAAAGGACAGCAGAGATGAGCTTAAGAGAAAAGTGGAGCAATTGACAGAGGTTTTGATTAAACTCTCACAACCCCTTGAATCCATACCACCTTCTTCTGTTTCTGTTGGATTCGATTTCTCATCAGTGCCCACAATTGAAAAGATTGCCAAACAAGGAAGGGCGGTTGATGAATGGATCCAAAGGTTGCTCCAACAGGGGAAGGAAGTGATTCAAGACGTGGTGAAAGTTCATCAGTCTTTAAGGGACATTCAGAAGGAGGGAGAGAAGATGGATGAAGAATTCTCTCAGGAGATTGGACAACTTGATTTGATTTTTGAAGCTCTCCATGTATTAAAGCAAATCCCAGCACATCTCTTGGTAGAAGAAGGTGTTCTTCCACATACAGATAAGCATTTCCAGCTGACCAAGGCCATCAGATTCAGAATAAAGATTCTCAATGAAGCCTGCAGCAAGTTGAGAGAATCAAGGGATAAATTGATCGATGGGAAAAGTGATCTGGAAGAAGAGTTGTTGAAGATTTGTCCAAAGGTGTTAGTTGGGAACTCAGGTATCCTATCAGTAGATGATCTCTTCAACCAAATTCGAGAGTCTGTTCAGCAGGGATCAATACAAGGATTTGGTCTTGAAATCATCGATCGTTTTGTAAGGGTTGAGCATACTTTGGAGGCCTTAAGGAAACTCAGCAAAGGATTGAAAAAGCTTCCCGGTAATGCCAGCGACATTCATGAGACCTGCGAAATTTGGAATGATCATTCCACTGCGCCTGATGAGAATGAAATGCAAGGCATAATTCGGAAGTTCCAGGAATTTCAGAGCAAACAGTCTCAGCTGGAGGAAGAAAAAGAGGAAGTAGCAAAGGATGACGATTCAGACTAAGTCCCAACGTTTCATGTCATTTCAATCTTGAAATTGACATGTCTTTTTCATTTCTGTTTCGTCACATTTTTGAATCAATATTTTGACTTGATCTCCTGCGTGAGAATCATGCAAAACTGAACTCTAGTTAAATTGCTACTTTTTAGGATCTGCCCTATTTTATCTCTACTTCTTTTTGTTATAAATAAGGGATGCTTTTGCATTCCAAAGGGTCGAGATTTTTTGGAATATTTAGGGGCTATTGGAAAGAAGAAAAACTTTGTGTTTTCATTCAATCATTTTGAAGAATAGGAATCGATATCGTATTTGGCAGACTTTGTGTTGTGGAATATATCTTACTTAAGACAGTGTTCTTATGTTCATGATCTTAAGCTATTCTTTGCATAGAATCTTAGTGTTTCTGATTATTTCGGACATTATATTTGTGATCTAAAACTCGTATGATTATTTCGTGCTCTGTGTTTACTCGAAAGAAAATACGTTTCTCCCATTTCCTTTCTATCGTGCTTCTTTCATTGTAACAATTTCTAACCTAGTTCATTTACGAAAGAAATACCCTTGAATCGTGTGAATGTGGATTTCGGGATTTCATTCCAACCCCCAATGGTTAGATTAGTGTGAATACTGTATATATTGTTTACTGTGTTTTAGATTAGCAATAAGCAGGCAGCCTCACCTGTCTTTGAGGAGGGATTTTATCCCATATACTGTGGTTGAACCTCATATTTTGGTTTGACAAAATATCCAACCAACAGTTTTTGGTGACTCCGCTGGGGAATACTGATCAATAGTATAAAGCTTATCCTCTCGGTGTCTGGCGACTCCATATTTGCCTTATTTTCAATAAGATCCCCTTTCAGTTCAAGCTGGCCAGGAAGATCTTCACTCGGTCTCGCCGAGCTCAAGGTGAAATTGATCCACTCTTTGAGTTACTGCAACAACACAATTTCAGTCTTTCTCCCAACAGCATTGTCTCTAACCGAACCAGAAGTTCTTCGCCTGTTCGGAGAAACCGGATATCCCTGAGGAACGGGAAGCATCTGCAACTTGTCGTGCACTACTCTTGTCTGATACTCGGATCCCTGTACGCACTCTTTTCAGAAGGATGGCGGTTCAACCTGTGCCTTGGGGTGCAGTTATTGGTCCTCTTTCCTTGACTCCTCCATTGAATGAGTTACCACGTGGATCTCGTAAAAACATTCCCAAGTTCAATGGGGATGGGAAACAGCATCCTGATGAGCACATTGCATCTTTCTTTGTTGCATGCGGTGTCCTCGGAGTAGCCCACGAGGATGTCTCCGTTCGACTCTTCGTCGAAACGTTGCAGGGAGCAGCAGCTGAATGGTTTTATCACCTCCCGAATGCATGCATCCCAAACTGGGCTACCATGCGGACTAAGTTCGAAGCACGTTTCAAACCAGCTGAAGATTCTCATGCTTTGTTAGCTCAGCTCACGCATATGAAGAAGGAGTCGCATGAACCTATGCGGGAATTCGTGGCAAAGTTCAACAAGCTGATCCGGAAGATTCTGGAAATAGCTGTTCCTACTCTGGAAAACCAAAAATGCTTCTTTATCAATGCTCAACCTCCTGATATAAGCTTTTTATTAAGAAGGTCGGTTATCCCAGATTTGGCTACTGCTCAGTCAACGGCTACTGAAATAGAGGATGATCTCATCTTGGCTGGAAGGATCAAGAAAGACGTGCCTAAACTCAAAAATCAAGGTTCTTCTCAAGGTAACACTGATCCTATGTTTCAAAAAATGGCTAATGATTTGATTGCTTTGAAGAAGCAAATGTCCCAGCAGGTGAACAACGTTCCGTATCGGGATATCCCTAGACGGAATTTTAATAACAACAATGGTGCTCCTGCCAGAGATAGGCCACGGTTAACTCCTGCTCAACCAAGACTAGCAATTGAAGCTCCTCCCGTCAATGCAGCAGTAGAACTAATTGAAGAAGATGAAGAACCAGAAGAACAAGATTCCCGTGAGGCTTTCGAAGCTTCAGGATATGCTGATGAGTCTTATGACGAGTCAGCTGGCGACTCCAGCATTGGGTATTTGGAATATGATGAAGATGAATGTGAGCCAGATGGTCAGTCATTTGCTGTGTTCACTCGGTCCCAATCTCAGAATCCCAGGAAAACTCTTGAAAACACTAAGGAGAAAAATAAGGAACCTCCCATATCAATAGTTAAGAGGGGTACTCCTATTTCGGCGCAGACTGAAAGAGAGGTTACTAAAAAGGCAGCTGCTCCTTATTCTGCTTCTCCTAAGATCAGTGCCTCAGCACAAGCTCATGTAATTAGAACTGAGCCTACCATCATTCCTTCTTATACTGCTTTTGACATTATTGATCATGCAAAGAGAACCAAGATTCAAATGTCAGAAGCAGAATACCTTCAGTCGAATCCTGAACAATTTGAAAAGCTGGCTAAGTTCATCAGAAGTAAAGCGGCTGTTCCGTCACCTTCTAAAGGTCTCCTTCCAAATCCTACTCAACTCCCACCTCAGAATAATCTGACCTCTGCTTCTTCCTCAGGAAAGATTGAACCATTTTATTTGTCTCTACTTATAAATGGGTTCAAACTCAGCAATTGCATCATTGACTCAGGGGCCTCTGATAATGTTATGCCCGCAAAAGTGGCTCATGCCCTTGGGCTTACTTTGACTAAGTCATATGGACGGTGCTATTCCATGGAAACTAAACAAGTCCCTCTGATTGGTCAAATCAAGGACGCACAGTTTGCATTTGTTGCTTTCCCTGAGAAGAGAGTGAAAATGACTATTCTGGTTGCCGACATTCCTGCAGCCTACGGTATCCTCTTGGGTAGAGGATTTTGTAAAGACGTCGGAGGAGAAATTAATATGGATTGGACCAAAGCTAAGATCCCGGTCAATGGGGTTCATCAGGTTCTTCATCCTGAACCACAGGTGAAGTATTTGGTGACCAAATCAGATGATCCAAAGGCTCAGATCCTTTTCGAAGATGCTAGCTTTGGGAATTATTTCATGACTTCAGAGATACCCATTGTAGATGTTGAAGAAGAAGATCCCAATGCTATTTGGACGCTCGAATTTGATGGTAGCTGCTCAACCTCTGGATCAGGTGCTGGTGTTGTCCTTATATCTCCTAGCTCCGAGATTTTCCCATCAGCTTACAAGTTGCAATTTGATAATACTAACAACACGGCCGAATATGAAGCCCTGTTATTAGGATTAGAATTAGCCAGACAGAAGGGAATCAGAAATCTCAAGGTTCAGGGAGATGCGGAACTGATTGTCAATCAGGTCAGGGGTATATATCAGGTGAAAAATGATCGGTTGAAACATTACCGGAATAAAGTTTGGGATAGTATAGAATGCTTTGATGCATTTTCTATCAAGGCAGTTTTAAGAGATTATAATGACAAGGCTGATTCTTTGGCCGTGTCTGCATCTCTTCTTCTTCCTCATCCTCAGTTTAAGCAAGATACATACTCTATCGAGATTGTGTACCGCCCTAGCGTCCCAGATAATGCAACTCACTGGCAAGTGTTCAACGATGATCGAAAGGTGTTGGCTTTTCTAGAAAAGGCTGACAATTTCAGTGAATTATATTTTGAAGGTTCGGAATCAGCCTTTCGTGAAACTATTTCAGATCCGTATCAAGAGGTTGATGGTGAATTCATCCAGCTGAAAGGCAACAAGATACCGAAAGGTCTGGTTTCCCTGGAAGGTTTGTTCGATAAGCATGATCGTTTTATTCAAAACAAAAGGCAAGTCGAAGGAGCTTCTTCCTCTGAAGTAGATCAAATCAATCTAGGTTCGTCTGATCAACCTCGGATGGTGAATATCGGGAAATGTTGTTCTCCTGAAGAGAAGGTAAGATTCACTTCGCTTTTGAAGAAATATATCGATGTGTTGGCCTGGTCTTATGCAGATTTGAAATCCTTCAAGCCCAAAGATGTACAGCACAGTATCCCTTTGAAGCCTGATGTGAAGCCGTACAGACAAAAGCAAAGACATTACAATCCAAAGATCTCAGGAACTATACTGGCAGAAATTCAGAAGATGTTAGATGCTAGAATTATTTTCCCAATCCATCACTCCACTTGGATTGCTAACATTGTTCCTGTCAGGAAGAAGAATGGTGAGATCCGGATCTGTGTTGACTTCCGAAACTTGAATCAGTCCTCGTTGAAGGATAACTATCCCTTGCCTATCATGGATCAGGTATTACAAACTGTTACCGGATCAGAAATGCTATCCATGCTCGACGGATTTTCGGGATATAATCAAGTCGAGGTAACCACAGAGGATCAACACAAAACGGCCTTCACGACACCATGGGGTACCTTTGCTTACAGGAGGATGCCTTTCGGCTTGATCAACGCCGGAGCCACTTTTCAGAGAGCTATGGACTTAGCATTCAGAGATCTGATGGGCAAGGTTATAGTTGTTTATTTGGATGATTTGACTGTTTTCTCTAAAAAACGGAGTGATCATTATGATCATTTAGAACAGGTACTTTTGAGATGCAGACGTCACGGGATTTCATTGAATCCCAAGAAGTCCATGTTCGGGGTGACCGAGGGAAAATTGCTGGGTCATATTGTGACTAAGGAAGGAACCAAAATTGACCCGGAAAGGGTAAAGGCTATTCAGAGCCTTACCTTGCCCACAAGTAAAACAGGAGTTCATTCTTTCTTCGGAAAGGTCAATTTCTTGAGAAGATTTGTACCTGATTTTGCTGACAAAACCAAGGATATCCTTGGAATGATGAAAGGCAAAGTTCCATTTCGTTGGAGTGCAGAAGGGAAGCTTGCATTCGAAGAAATCAAAAGGGCAATTGCTTGCGCTCCTGTCTTAGTATGTCCGGACTTTAAGAAAGATTTTATCATGTACAGTTACGCCTCTGCCCACACAGTGTCAGCCATCCTGATGCAGGAAAATGGAGAAGGCATCGAAGCTCCTATCGCGTTCATGAGTTGCCCGCTGAAGGAACATGAGTTGAAGATGTCACAGATTGAAAAACATGCTTACGCAGTGGTACGAGCAGTAAAACATTTCAGGTACTATGTGCTGAATTCCCATACTCTCGTTCTTGTTCCTGATACTGCTGTTAAATCCATTCTAACTCAACAAGAGCTGGGAAGTCAACGAGGTACTTGGATAGCTAAGGTTCAGGAGTATGATTTGGACATCAAGCCTACCAAGTTGGTACGAGGAAGGGGCCTGTGCCAATTAATTGCAGAAAATCATGCCGAAGCAGAGTGTGAAAAGACTCAAGATACTTCTTCAGAGCTGCCTATGGTGCTATTCGTGAGTACGACCGATGAATGGTACACGGACATTGCTTTCTTCCTAACTTATGGTGAATGCCCCCCGCATTTAAATCAAAAGGAGAAGCGAACAGTCAAGTTGAGATCTGCAAAATACCTTTTGTGGAATAATGCAATATACAAGAAAGGTATTGATGGTGTTTTCTTGCGTTGTGTTGATAAATCACAACAGGAAAAGTTATTGGAGTCCTTTCATAGCCTAGCATGCGGAGGACATTTTTCATCCTCTGTAACAGCATATAAGATCCTACGGGCTAGGTACTATTGGCCTACTCTTTTCCGAGATTCAGCGGAATGGGTGTCTAAATGTGAAGCTTGTCAACATTTCGTTGGTCGTCCCAAGCTAGTAGCTCTTCCTCTGAAGCCTGTAGTGATTGAAGAACCTTTTCGCCAATGGGGGATTGATTTTATCGGAACATTGAATCCTGCTTCCAGTGCCGGACATAACTATGTGCTGACTGCCACAAATTATTTTACCAAGTGGGTAGAAGCCGCACCAATCAAGCAAGCAACTTCTGAAGCTGTTTGCAAGTTCCTGAAAGAAAATATAATTGTCAAATTCGGTGTGCCTCATAAGATCGTAGCTGATAATGCCTCTAACTTCTCATCACATGAGTTGACAGAATTTTTCTATGGATTCGGCATCACTCTGGCTCACTCATCTGATTATTATCCTCAGGGTAATGGGCAAGCTGAGTCCAGCAATAAGAATCTGGTTACTATAATCAGGAAACTGGTGGATGAAAATCAGAGGACATGGCACAAAGCATTGTATGATGCATTGTGGGCTGATCGGATCACTCCAAAGTGAGCCATAGGGATGTCTCCTTTTCAATTGCTATACGGGATTGATGCTGAAATTCCTATCTCAGTAGAATTATCAGCCTTGCAGTTGGCGAAAGCGGTTGAAGATGTAGCTTTTTATAATTCTATCGAAAAGAGGGTTATGTACCTAACCAGGCTAGAAGAAGAACGAATCAAGGTAGTTGATCGCATCGCAGATCATCAGAGCAGAGTGAAGAAGATTTTTGACAAGAAATCAAAGCAGCGTGACTTCCAGATTGGAGACCTGGTGTTGCTTTGGGATAAGAGGAGAGAACAGAAAGGAATGCATGGAAAGTTTGATTCTTTATGGAAAGGACCTTTCAAGATCCACGAGCTGAATGGTGAAAATAGTTTCCTTCTATCATATCTGGATGGAGGATTACTCCCTTTACCTTTCAGTGGACAACATCTAAAGCTGTTCCACCATTGATGCAAGATGCTCTCTTGCATTGTACATATTTTGCTTTTGTTGTGTGTTTGCTTTTGGTTTTCCTTCTTTCTTTCTTTCTTTGTTTTTGTTTTGGTTTTCTTCTTTTCTCCGTAGCCCAATGAATAAGACCAGAGATTCTGAGTTCTCTTCCTTTGGTATTACAAAGAAAGTCCCCAGCTAGAGCCAGCTGTTATCTCCGTTTTGAGTTTACGACAAAACGATTAGATAACCCATATGAAATTTTTGAAGTTGATTTTGCATTATGGCCTCTTTTAGCGAATTTCGGGTTTTCGGGTTTTACCAACAGTTCGACATGAGTTTTAACATGCTTTATGTCTTGTGTCTTCCGAAACCCGAAACCCGCTTCCTATTGTGAAAATCAGGTTTTCGGACCTCCGGTGCATCGGAACATGCCTTACCTAAAACATGTTTTACGCCTCATGCTTTCCGATACCCGAAGTCCGCTTAGTCCTTTGTATCGGGTTTTCGGAGCTATGTAACATCTAAACACCTCATGTTTTGTGCCTCATGATTTCCGATACCCGAAACCCGAATTGCACTAAATCCCCTCGTGTCGGGTTTTCGGACCTCTCAAACATGCTGACATGGCATTCATGCCGAGTTGTCGGTGAATTGGCACGTGCCGAGCCCAAGTGTATTAATTGCCAATTTTCTTATAAATACGTGGATTTCCACGTCATTTTTACCGGACTTATTTTTAATTCGTGGATTTTTCACAGCATGCTCTTCCGATTTCGAAACCCGACAGCTCGCCTTGCCCGATTGAATCGCCTGTTTTCGATTTTCCATTTCTCTGATTGAAGGTATTTCTTTCTCCCTTCTTTGTTCTTGGTTTTTATGGATCGATTGCACGCGGTTTCTTCTCAATTTCTCGCCGGGTTTTGAAGGGTTTTCCTTCCTTCTTCTTTCTGGAGTTATTTTGAAAAGGGTTTTAGGTTCTAGGGTTTATCTCTTCTGGGACTACCACTTGGTGCTATTTCTTCCAAGTTTTATTATATGCATGGAACATGAATGACAAAAAAGGAGATTGCATGTTTTGGAATTCAATGAAAAACCCTGTTTTTCTTCTCGGGTTTTGAAGATTGTTTTGCAGAGTCGAAGACCTGAAGTGTATCGAAAGTTTGAGGCGTCGAGGTTTCTCAAAGTTCCCGATCTCCACATTGAGTGCCGGGTTTCCCAGAGTTCCCGTCATCAACGCAAGCGTCGGGTTTTCCCTGAAGTTCCGACAGTATCAGACGTGCCGGGCTTTTCCCAAAAGTTCCGACATTACCAAAAGTGTCGGGTTTTTCAGAAGTTCCGACATTTTCAACACATCAGACTTTCAGGATTTTCTGACATCCTCCTCAGCGTGTCGGACTCTTTTGTTCTTCCGGCATATTCAGCAGATCGGGATTTTTAGTGTGTCCAAAATCTCCTGAGCTTCGAACCTTTCTTCTGTTCAACGTCCTTCATGTCGGACCCTGGTCCATCTCAGGAAAAGGTCTTAAGAAGTCTGGCAGAATGAAATACAAGTTCAAGAAGCCGGAATCTCCATCATACATTGATTGCAACTATGACATCAGAGACACTGAACTCGGAAATTGTAGACATGGAAGATTTTTGGAGTAGGGGTGAGGAGTTCCTCCCAAACTCCATGGATGAAAGCTATAGCTGACAGTGGCTTGCCTCTCGCAGCGGGTCTTTGTCCCATTTCCGCCCAAGTGCACCCCGGAATTCAATTTCGCTTGTGCAACCGGCCATGACTCGGCGTCTCGTTCTGTGAACTTTTTGTCCCGTGATGTCCCAAGTCCAGACTGGATGGAGTTACTTTGATGATCTCCTAATTTTCAGCCTAATTTTCACCCAATACCGCGAGTTGAACATGTCCCAAATGTCAGCTCAAAGTTAAAAAAGTGCAAGTTGTCCCATTTTCGGCTGAAACTCCCGAGTCGCACACTTCGCTCTTTTCCATCCCAATTGTCCCAAAATGCATTTGTGCGTCCTCTCCCTGTTTTGCCCGAATCGGCCGAGCCACGTGTTTCGCGCATTCGTGTCTCACTTGTCCCAAGCGAACCAACGGTCATCCATACTTAGTTTCCCGCTCTTCCCGAATATGCTTTTTTTCAAAATATGAATTCAAATGCGCATTAATTATCCTTCTCTCTCCTCAACGGCTATGTAACGGGCAAAACTTCCTTTGCAATTCTTACATTGTTTCGAACCCTTGCAATTTGAAAACCCCGCGCATGTCCCCTCCCTCTGAAACTCCTTTCCGAGCCTGGTTTGCAGCTCTGTTATTATCAATATGAAGATCAAGATCCTGGAGGAGGCTTGGGAGAACTAAAGAAGCAGTTACGAAGGATGAAACTTTCAAGACGTCGGTTACATCAGTTTCCAAAGATATCCATTGTCATTCTCAAGATAAAAATTCTGGCGTGTCCCTCGTGTGCAAGGATCATGGTTTTCGAGACCTCCGGTGGAAGAAACTCAAGCATGCCGGTTTCCTAAGACAGTGTTTTACGCCTCTTAGAACTTTCCCACCTGTCTCCTTCCCCTTCTCTCTTCTCGCTTATTCCTTTGTATCGGGTATTCGGAGCTATGTAATTAGTCTAAGACACCTCATGCGTTTTGACATTCCTTATGCTATTCTCGATACCCGTTACCCAAATTGCACTAAGTCCCCTCGTGTACGAGGAGTAACCGAACCTGTCAAGCTATGCTGACATGGCCTTCTTTGCGCCAGTTGTTGAGGAGAATTGGCAAGAACTTGAGCCATAGTGTATTAATTGCCAAGTGTCTTATAGATTATACGAGAATTTCCACTACATTGTTACCAGAATTATCCTTAATTCGTTGATCTATCGTGCATGCTCTGTCCGATTTCGAAACCCGACAGCTCGCCTTGTTTTCTTTGTGAAGATCGCATGTTATCTCAATTTTCCGTTAGTCTCATCGATTGCAGGTATTTCTCTCTCCCTTCTTTGCAAGCATGGTGATCTTGCATAACGGATCGATTGGACGCTTTGTTTCCTTCATCAATTTCTGAATCTGTGTTTTTGAGGGTTTAAGAAACTTCTACGTTCTGGCAGATGTTATTTACAGAACTTTGTGTCTTTAAATTCCAGGGTCTTACTCTGTTCTGAGACTACGACTTGGTGCTATTTCTTCCAAGTTTTATCATATTCATGGTGACATCGCATGACAATAAAGGAGATTACTCATGATATCTGGAATTCTGCATGTTTTCCTTTCTGCTCTTTTCCATGCTCTCAGGTTTCCTGAAGATTCCTTTTACAGATTCGATGACCTTCAGTAGTATCAAACACTTTGGGGCGTCGAGGTATCTCAAAGTTCTGAACTCAACAAATCATGTGCGGGTTGTCCCACAGTTCCCGTCATCAACGCAAGCGTTGGGTTTTCCCTGAATAAGGGAACCGACAGTCTCATTAAAGAGGAGGGACTTTCCCAAAGTTCCCGGCATGACCAAGTTGCTCTTCTTAAAAGTCCTATTTGACGACCAACACACCTCCAGACACATCGGGACTTTCAAGGATATTCCTGACATCCTCCTCAGCCAGTGTCAGATTCTTCCGTTCTTCCTGGCATATCCAACAGGTCAGAATTCTCATAGTGTGGCCAGCATCTTCTAAGATTCGAAACTTTCTTCCTTCAAACGTCCTTCATGTCGAACCTTGGTCCATCTCAGGAAAAGACTGAGAAGTCAGGCAGAATGAAATACAAGTTTAAAAAGCTGGAATCTCCATCATATATTGATTGCAACTATGACATCCGAGACACCGAACTCAGAAAAATAGACATTGAAGATTTCTGGAGTAGGGTGAGGAGTTCCTCCCGAACTCCATGGATGAAAACTATAGCAGATAGTGGCTTGCCTCTCGCAGCGGGTATTCCCATGTTTGCTCAGTGTCCAGAATTCATCTTGGCTTGTGCATCCAGTTATGACTCGGCATCTCGTTCTGTGAGAGAGTCATTCAGGTGAAGTAGTGATCAAATTGGATGGAGGTTACTTTGATGATCTCCTAAAACTACCCAATTTTGACGAGTATGGAGAGTTAGAACATCAAGTCAGCTCAGAAAGCCTAGGACAAGCGATCAGGAAGACTGCATCAAACATGTAAACAAGAAGTTCTTGATCAAGCCCAAACCAGCTATCTCCAGATTTCCAAGGAGTTATCCCCAGGAGTGATTTCATCCAAGAAATCAATGACATCATCACCCTGCTGAGTTGGGTTTTTGGTTTGCTCGAATCGAATGTATTTCAAGGATGGATGTATCAATTTATGATCACCATCAAGAAGAATCAGCAAGGGATTGACTGGGGTACTCTCATCAGCAATGAGGTTGATTCCCAAATGACAATGGTCTTGTCAACTGGGAAATTTTATATGTCTTTCATATGTCACATACGCAGCAGCCGGGATGAGGAACTATCCCGGGCTGGATACCAAGGGAAGCAGAACGGCGAACCAGGTGTATCAATACTTCCCTCAATTGACCAAAGAAGGGGTCCAAAGACCATTTCAGGAGGGTGAAT
Organism: Taxus chinensis; assembly: GCA_019776745.2. Classification (NCBI taxonomy): domain Eukaryota; kingdom Viridiplantae; phylum Streptophyta; class Pinopsida; order Cupressales; family Taxaceae; genus Taxus; species Taxus chinensis. The sequence goes on from CM034153.1 coordinate 9,557,677, forward strand.
GACGCCTTCTTCTATGAAAATATCTGCAGGATAAACCCTGAGCTGAGGAAGACAAGAGTCTCAGATGAGGCTTGGGACTGAAGTTTCTAAATGGGGATGTATCTTCTTACAATTCAAGAAGTTTACATATCTTCGGGTGGTCATGTACTCGGGAGACCCTTTTCGCCTGCCCCGATATCCATGGGATAGAATGATATTGATGGAGTTGGTTAGGCAGCTGTTGGATTTCCATAAATTCCAAGAAAGCAAACATAAGGCCGCTGTATCCTTCCCAATTTCTATTGGGAGATATACTTGCTCAAAAGTAGTAAAAGCCAAAAATGTTGTCCACGAACTTCAGGACAAATTGAAGAATCATATGAAGCCTCGAGATGGTTTTGATATCCTAGGAGTGCTCAGAGCATATGGAACCCGGCATCTGCACAGGCCAAACATAGAGGATACTTGGGTGGATCTGCGTAATGAGGTTGCTGTTCGTAGGAAAGGATAATAGCAGATTGGCTATTGCTGAGATTCAAACACTGGAGCTTGCTGATTTACCAGAGGGTACAGAGTGACAATGAAAGTGTTTTGGATCTTTCCTAATGATGGACTAAAGGAGGATCAATATGTTTTCCCACCTATTGATTGGTCAGCCAGCGAAAAAGCCTCTATTACAGATAGGTCAGCTCTAATCCTTTGCTCACACCAAAGCATGGCTCTCCTCTTGGGGAATGAATTTTAAAGATGATGAAGATTTCAAAGTTGGCTGCTTCAGAGGCGGGGCCCTCCAAAAAGGAAAAGGACAGAGAAATCTTTCTAGGGAGCCTATAAAGGTCAAGATTGTCAAAAAGAGAAAAGAAAGAGAAATCTCTTCAATTGTTTCTCCAGCTAGAAACGGTGAATGTGCCAGAATCACCAACACCACCAGAAGTAGGAGAAATTAATTTGGAAGAAGGAGGAAGCCAGCTTCTAGTCTTCACCATTTGCTGATTGCTCAAACTGAAGAGACCTTATCTCTTGCATCTCAAGGCTTTGGAGTCTGGATCTGTGCCTCTTTCCTCAACAACCACTCCTACCTCCTTATTCTCCATCAACTTCTGCAACCATGGCCAGTATTTTCTCTGGACTTTCACCCCTCTCTGCTAGTACCCAAGTGATCACCAACACGCCCCCCTAACCTGTGCCTCTTTTTATTGGATCTACTACCACGTTGGTAACTATTCCTCCTCCACTAGTAGAATCTTCTCCCCTTGAGGGTATGGATACCAGCTTCTGCAACCATGGTAACTCCCTCTGATACGCCGCAATGGGTACTCGAGCAAACTCTGAGGAAGAGGAAGGTGATTCTACCCCTACCAGCCTTTGATTTCAGCTCACTCAAGGCTCCTACTGCGAAATCAGCCAAGAAACCCAAAATAGTTTCAAGGGTTTTGGTGGATGCTTCAGGAGATAAGTTCACAGAGATTGCCACTCCCCATCGGCTGACAAAACTAGAGAGGATATAACAGCCTCTGATTATCAGGTAACCAGGGTGGCTCTAGGCAAAGTGACAGCAGAAGGGGCGCAACAAGATGCAAGGGATTCCATAAACGTGTTGTGCCAAAAGTTGAAAGAAACAAAGGACAATAGAGATGAGCTTAAGGAAAAAGTGGAGTAGTTGATATAGGTTTTGATTAAACTCTCAAAACCCCTTGAATCCATACCACCTTCTTCTGTCTCTGTCGGATTCGATTTCTCATCGGTGCCTACAATTGAAAAAATTGCTAAAAAAGGAAGGGTAGTTGATGAATGGATCCAAAGGTTGCTCCAACAGGGGAAGGAAGTAATTCAAGACGTGGTGCAAGTTCATCAGTCATTGGGGGACATTCAGAAGGATGGAGAAAAGATGGATGAGGAGATTTCTCAAGAAGATTGGACATCTTGATTTGACTTATGAAGACTCTCCAGGTGTTAATGCAAATACCAGCACATCTCTTGGTAGAAGAAGGTATTCTCCCACATACAGATAAGCATTTCCCAGCTGACCAAGGCCATCAGGTTCAGAATAAAGATTCTCAATGAAGCCTGCAGTAAGTTGAGAGAATCAAGGGATAAATTGATTGATGGGAAAAGTGATCTGGAAGAAGAATTGCTGAAGATTTGTCCAAAGGTGTCAGTTGGGAACTCAGGTATCCTATCAGCAGATGATCTCTTCAAGCAAATCCAAGAGTCTGTTCAGCATGAACCAATACAGTGGATTTGACCTTGAGATCATGGATCGGTTGGTAAGGGTTGAACATTCTTTGGAGGCCTTAAGAAAGCTCAGCAAAGGATTGAAAAAGCTTCCCGGCATTGCCAACGATGTTCATGAAACCTGTGAAATTCGGAATGATCATTCCACTGCGCCTGATGAAAACGAAATGCAAGGCATAATTCGAAAGTTCCAGGAATTTCAAAGCAAACAGTCTCAGCTGGAGGAAGAAAAAGAGGAAGGAGCAAAGGATGATGATTCAGATTAAGTCTCAACATTTCATGTCATTTCAATCTTGAAATCAACATGTATTTTTCATTTCTAATTCGTCACATTTTTGAATCAATGTTTTTGACTTGATCTCCTGCGTGAGAATCAAGCAAAACTAGAACTCTTGTTAAAATGCTATTTTTTAGGATCTGCCCTATTTTATCTCTACTTCTTTTTGTTATAAATAAGGAATGCTTATGCATTCCAAAGGGTCGAGATTTTTTGGAATATTTGGGGGCTATTGGAAAGAAGAAAAACTTTGTGTTTTCATTCAATCATTTTGAAGAATAGGAGTTCGATATTATTTTACAGACTTTTGTGTTGTGGAATATATCTTACTTAAGACAGTGTTCTTATGTTCATGATGTTAAGCTATTCTTTGCATAGCATCTTAGTGTTTCTGATTATTTCAGACATTATATTTGTGATCTAAAACTCGTATGATTATTTCGTGCTCTGTGTTTACTCGAAAGAAAATACGTTTCTCCCATTTCCTTTCTATTGTGCTTCTTTCATTGTAACAGTTTCTAGCCCAGTTCATTTAAGGAAGAAATACCCTTGAATCATGTGCATGTGGATTTCAGGATTTCATCCCAACCCCCAATGGTTAGATTGGTGTGAATACTGTATATATTGTTTACTGTGTTTTAGATTAGCAATAAGCAGGCAGCCTCACTATCTTTGAGGAGGGATTTAATCCCATATACTGTGGTTGAACCTCATATTTTGGTTTGACAAAATATCCAACCAACAGGGCCGTTTATGTAATTGTAGCCTATGTTGATTTTGTACTGTGTATTTCTAAATTTTAGCTTTGAGTTTCAGTATGGGGTGGTTGATTCACCTGATGTATGCCCCCTTTGTTTGGGTTGCATCGTACATCACTAGGAGAATGCATACCAAAGGAGAGGACTTGATGTTGGTCTGAAACTGTATCCCTGTAGGGGGAGGGGATGTGCATGGTGGAAACCATGGAACATGCAAATAAAGTGTCTAGATGTATGTGTTAGTAGGAAAGTACCGTATCATATGGGATATAAAATATCCATTTCATTTTTTATCTTTATTATAAAATGGAAAATGAATCTAACAATAAGTATATAATAGAAAAACAATGTAACAAGCAAGTGTGAATATAAGAGAGAGACCATGAAAATATTGTTTTATACATGGGACATCACTCACAATGTCATAAGACAATCAGGTTGAAGAAACAAAAAACATATAAGAAATTATCAAACAAGACATAGGGCATAACTCACAAACAATAATATATAAGTAGAAAGCAATGTCAACCAAAGTGTTAAACAACCATGGTGGCAAATAGTTCTTGCAAATCAAATGTTGGACATGAAGCACCCATTATCATGTTAGAAAGATACAAAAAGTATGTCAAAGTATGTATAGATTAATGGAAATTAGTGTGCTAGTAAGAAGAAGTAGTAAATAATGAAACAATAGCACCAGTGATGTGTAAGAGTAGTAATTGTAGATGCCCCCAGGAGCTGCGGTGGGACTGGTAAGAGGTACAGTGCCAAGCATCATTGTTGTATGTAAATATTGGTAGGAAGTCTACATTCACAACTAAAGAGCAAATTAATGTACATGTGTATATAGAAAATATATTGACATACTAAGTATCCGTCTAACATGGGAAACAAAGTGTACATGTAAGTATAATCAAGCAAGACTAAGTGCAACCAAGATATGTAGTATGTTGTGTATGAGTGAGATGGAATGATATGAAATGTGAATGTTATAGGAGTAGAATGCCCCCCAGTAGATGTGGATAAGTATGATATGAGTTTCATTTATAAAATACCCCTCAACAATCAAGAATGAACCATAGAAAAATAGTACGTCATCGAGAAATGGTTTGATAATGTGCGCTAGAAAGATAGATCATGAAGCATAGAGAGTTAAGAGTGAACGTGGTGAATTCATTTCAGATTTAGACCCTCAATAGTCAAGTATGAACCACGGAACTAGAGTACGTCATTTTGTAGTATGATGTGTGAGAATGGAATGTTAGAAATATGTATCGTGAAGCACCGAGTGTGAAATGTCTAGTGTGTTAGGTTCATGAGTGTAATATGCCCTCAACATTCAAGTGTGAACCTTATCACAAGAGTGTTTCATAGGGTAATGAAGATGTTTATGCATAGTAGTGTTTTAGATGCATTACGTTGATCAGGTTCTTAAGTGGCTTTCCAAGGAGAGTGGAAAGACAATAGATGCCACCCCTATCCTATCTATGATGACATAAGGTCTAAGCCAATTAGTGTTAGGAAATAAGGGATAAATATGTGGAATATTCCCTCACAGAATCACAACAGTAGAAGTTCTAATATGTAGAAAATTATTATAGACCTCAAATAAAAGTGCAGAATAAAATTACACAACACAAAGAGATAGTATTTAACGTGGTTCACCCAATTTGGGCTACATCCACAAAGAATCACTTGCTCAAATTTTATTACAAGCCACCACTCTCTCAA